>OY757264.1:4924339-5068888 GCA_963584085.1 Pyrausta aurata
ACAATCAACACTAATAGTATAATATCGAAGCAGAACGTTTTGAAACACATGAGAGTGATTTTTATTTTCAAACGAAGAGGCTGCGTTTTAAAATGTAGTTGTAAAAGTTTCCATAAACCTTACATTTCAAACACATATTTAGTAACTTCTACATACACTTAGTAACTCGTCGTTTGAAATAAGTAACATATTATAATTTGAACCACCCAAGCGAGTTTGTAGTTTTCAAACAGTGCAATGATAGCGTGCTCCGTTCGCTTTGCGTTTTAGTCGTAAATACTGAGTAAACGAACCGTTTATACTTTGATTAAGTTATGATGACGAAGCCATGCCGTGCGAGCCAACACGAGCTCTGATTTTAGGACACAGATTTCAATAAAGTATCATTTATTGAATTATGATTAGTGAACTATGAGCACATTAAGCACACCCCATGCATTCAATATCTAAAATCATCTTATGTGGTTTCGGTTATGCTGAAATGAATTAGGTATTTAATTATAAACATAAGTACCCTGACTCTGCCATGAGTCTTCTAGGAAACAATTATCGGGGCGGCCTTCGAGATCACTTTCCATAATGTCGGGTAAATCCGAGTCCATATCTAAACAATATTTAAATACTGTCACTATAATTCAAATATGAAAAACATTTTTTTAAATGTGGAAAGGTGTAGTTCTGGTGAAGGTGTATGTATTACTTAATAGGCGATAGGTGCATTACATACAAACTAAACAGGTTTTGTTAACGACATTTCCAACAGTACTATGTCTAGATCGGAAATGTCTTAGGCCTGTGCGGCCGGGCTGGGAGTGCATAATTTCCTTGGCTTGTCATATGGTAAAGTCACGATTTTAGTCTCACGTGTAAAGTGTTCTCGTGTGGTCATGTTTACGACCCATTCGAATTTCGAAAAACAGTCAATTCTTGTGTTTACATAATTATTACAGATCTGTGTATTGTCTTTGTTGAGCAATAGGCACAAGAAGCCAAAAAGTTTGTATTTAAATAAAGGAAATCCAAAGAGTTCAGCAGTGTCAAGTCAAATGTGGAAAGAAATCAGTGAAGACAGTCAAACAACGCAATAATCGTTTTGAAATTGCTAACAATGGAACATGTTTCGGTGCCACCAGTAAGGTGACTTGTAGCAACGTTTATCTGTTTACTATTTACGCGTTGTATAATTATTAAACTATTAAGACATACATTTGTAACAATTTACGCTACTAACGATTCACGACTGCAGTCGTACCTGATATTTTTTTAATAAGCACTCAAATTTTTTTTTATCAGTCCAGGCCAGAGTTGCCCTTGATCTCGATTCGAAACTTTGTAGTGATAACTTTTTTTGTTGTGGCTGTCATGCAGCAAGGTTCTAATAACTTACTGGAAGAGTATCTTGGGCGCTGCAGGAAGGGGTGGTTGAAGAAGGTCTCGAAGGGCATGCGCTCGCGCGGGCTGCGGCGGAGGAGCCCGATTAGCAGGCTGCACAGCTCCGCGCTCGTGCCCGATGGCATTCTGTTCAGACAATAGTATCAGTATTATACATACCTATCAGTAAATAAGCCTATATAACCGTTTTTGAAGTCGGTTATTTTTTTTTAATCCGTTTCTGTTTATTTATGCAAAAGTAAAATAAATTATTGGAAAATATTCGACCAGGCATTTTTCTTGTATGTAAACATTTTAATAATGTAGGTAAACTACATCGAGCCACAAAAACAATATGCAAAATTATACAATGACATTCACAAGTAGTTAGGGAGCAAGGTTCTAACACGGTAACCCATTCTCGATATTGAGTCGACATTGAATAAACTAAAGTGACTAATGCGAATCAAAGGACATTAGTTTTATTGACACCGAATTTGTTATTATTCATACGACTATTTTGTCATAAACATAAATTTTTGAAAGGCAATGCAAGAAGACAATCGTAGCAAACGTGTGCCTTGAGCAACTTAATTGCTATATTACTTACTTAGGTTGAAGGTCTACGCTGTTTTCATAGAACGCCTTGAGCTCGTGTGGAGTGGTTGCTTGGAACGGGGCTTTTCCCGTCAGGCACTGATATACGATCGTGCCTAGACTCCACAGATCCGCCTTGGCATCGTACTTTAGCGACATTATGACTTCAGGTGCCTAGCAACAAAAAAAACAATCAGTAAAAAGAATAATGATTGGTCTTTAAAAATGATATGAATATGATAGCTTACCATGTACATAGGTGAGCCGCAGAGTGTGACGGCCATGTTTCCTTCTTCAAGAAACCTTGCAAATCCGAAGTCAGCTGCACGGAAAGAAACGCAAATGTTAAATACATAAATTATGTTAATTATGAAATAATAACATTGTGTATGTTTATTTACGGATCCGCAGGCAAACATAACCAGTCATTTACTTTTATGCTTCCTCTGAAATTGAAAAGTTTCATTTTTTTTGCAGCATAATGTAAGAAATGTATCCAATTCATTTAAATTCAGACGAATTAATCAACTCTGTAGTTTTTGGCACACATTTATCAAATTAACTATTTAAATTAATTGTTTGAGTTAGCTGATAGCGATTAACTCATATTTGAAATTACATAAACTAGTTACGATGCAAGATAAAGTTAAAATAGTAGCACTAACTATGTAAAATGTTTACCAGATATATTTTTTTTTATTTGCAATGGGTTCGCTCTTGTCTTGATTGATTGTATTGTATTTTATTTATTAATAACGACGATTTTTCCTATTTTATATTTTGTTTATTTGTAAGGATGCCCTAGCCTAGACTAGCCCTAGACTAATGTTGTTGATTAATAATTAAAGGAAGAAGGAAAAGCAGGAACGTTGTATCAAGCTAACAGTCTGAAGATAGAAATACCCCACTGCATGTTTAGGACGGTATACTTGGTATGCTGGAGGTATATACGGACAAAAAACAGCATATCAAGGTAAACAAAGCGGTATCTAATACAGATTTCTCAAAGGTAATTTTCCAACAAAAAAGTATAACCAGATAATCTGGTGTCTGTGCATAAATAATTGTTAGGTTTTGAATGATTACCAATTTTGAGTGTAATCTCCGCGGGGTGAGGTGTGCGCGGCGGCGCCACGTTGTGTGTGAGGAGTATGTTCTGCGGCTTGAGGTCGCGGTGCACGATCCCCTTGGCGTGTATGGCGCGCATGGCCTCCGCCAGCTGCCGGAGGAACAGCCGGATCGTGCCCTCGCTGAGCAGCCGGTTCGTCTGCAGGTAGTCCGCCAAGTCGCCGCCATTGCAGTACTGGAACAAGCAAAACTCAGTGTTACTTTCGAGCGTTTGATCAAAATTATTATCTGATGTTCGACTTATGAACATACTTAAACTTTAGGTTAGTTTGTTGATAATATTGCAAACGAGAAATCTACTTCTTAACCGTTTACTACAAAGATAAAGAGGTCGCGTAATTTTTATTCAAGTCAGATAAAATCAGCAAAGTTAGTATAGTGAGTGTTCCGGTATCTGGGAGAGAGCTACACGTTTGACTTTGAATTAAATAAATGAAACGTACATTTAATAAATTTCAAAGTAATACATGTTCATTTAGTAGGCATAGGCGCAGCGCCCATTGCACACTAAATAAAATTTACATAGCTGGTGGTTTGGTTTACGTTTACGCGTATTTCAGAATTAGCGTCTTGCGCAAATACACGAGAATCGACTGATACGAGTGGAGCCAAACAATTGTACATTTATTTTATCACAACAGAGGCGTATGTATTATAATGTATATTAGTGGGTGCCTATGAATAATCTAGTACCTGTTGTGTAACACCACTTTAAACTAGAAATTGAAATAGATACACGTCTGTTGCAGGTGTTATTGAAAATCCTACGTCCTACATTGTATTTTCGTTTATGCAGAGTTTGTTATCACGGACTTGATTCGCGATAAGCTGCGCCATGCTGCTAATAATCTTATCATTGAGTGATAACAGTTATAAGTGTCAGTGAGTTATGTGCTCTTCGCTCCGTTGGTACTTGTGCCACGACAGGTAACAGCTCCTGTGATCAGTTGGCACGTCTTATAATAGTGTTCGGTTTTGCGAGTGACCATGACGTCGAAACATATTTGCCTATTGTCGTTGGCATTCGTTGCGTAAGTAACTTTTGATTCCATTTCAAACACGTTAACATTTACTATTATGTCATACACGTCATATTTTTTATGCCTTTCTTGCCATAAAAATATAAACAATTCTTTCATAACGTGGTCATGAGCTTTACAGTATTCCATTAAGTAGGAAAAGATCATATTTAAAAGTATAATAGTGGTTTACAATACCTCAAATCAACAACTTATCTGTATAGCAATTGTATCTAAAAATCATATGACCAATATCACATAACTAAGATTTTGTAAATCATAGAGGATATTGTGTTTAGTCTGAGAATGGCAAAATTTCTACACAGTAGTATTCGGGTTACGCCCTTGTAGTTATCGCAATTATTATCTCTTGCCTTTAAGAATTGTACGTCATTATTTCGATGATGATAATAGCGTATCGGAAATGTCACGAGTTTTCAATGCCTTAAAAAATTGTTTCAGAATTTGTTCAGCTGCAGCTCAGAGTGCCGATGAGCTACAAATACCAGTTGAAAATGACAACAACTTCCCACCTGATAAGCATTCTGACGTAATAGAAGGCAGCGGATATGGAGTTCTTGAAGAACCAGAACTAAATGCACAAACAACTGAAGCTGTACCGCCACCTTTAGAACAAATAGAATCTAAGAAGTTACTAGATGATTTAGGATCAGCGGGTGCACCCGAAGGCGATGATCTGTGTCCCAAGCCGTGTGTGTGTCACACTGAAGGATCTTCCAATGATTTTATTGTTGACTGTTCCGGATATGATTTAACTGAATTTCCGACACCTATCAATGATAAGACAACAGTACTCAACATACAAAATAACAAATTATCCGAGATCCCTAAAGAAATATCGGCACTCAAAAACTTAAAAGTTTTAAATGCTAACAACAATGGCATAATTAACTTGGCTTCAGGGGTAAGCATAATTGACTTTGTTTTAAAAAATAACTTAACCTTCCTAATTTCTAATTAACAAGTAAAGATGCAGATATTTAATATCGAAAGTGAATATTTCATGTTAATCAATCATATCATCATCATAAACAATATATTGCTTTAATTTCAGTCGGTGAGTGAACTTCCTGCGTTAGTCACACTGAAACTTGGAAACAACAGGCTGATTGAATATCCTAACGACTTGAAGAACAGTTTCGGACTTATAAAATTAGAAGAACTAGATTTAGGAGGCAACGACATGAGAACGGTAAGAACATAATTAAGTTCAGGTCTTTTTAATTTCTAAAAAAATAGTTTAAACAATTTAAAATTGGAGTAAAACTGAATTTGTGGCCACAATAATTCTTATCGATTTCATTTACAATACACGATGTTTTTGTTGCGCATTTCAACGATTGAAAAGGATACCATAAAAGGCTGCGTTTCCACCAGAGATGTGCGATGGAAATGTGTCGTACGAGGATGTCTAGCTGTGCTGTGAAAATGTGTGGGTGTTTCCACCAAAGCTGTGCGATGAGTGCCTACGAGGATGTGTAGCGGAGCTGTGGAAATGCGCATCAATGTGTGGTGCGAGGATGCATTGCGAAGCTATGAAGTGTCGACGGGGGTGCGGTGTATGCGCATACCTTCTCAACACACATTCCTCGCACCCATCCCTCGTATATATCCTTCGCACACATCCCTCGTACACATCCCTCGCACACATCCCTCGCTTGTTTTGTATGTGCAAAAATCTAGCTCCGCTGAGCCGTTTCCACCAGAGCTGTAGCTGTGCTGACCGAGGCGAGGTAAATGAAGCGATTCTATTGGTTCTTTACAAACACATCTCTCGCTACGCATACTCGCACATCTCTGGTGGAAACGCAGCCTTAGATAAAGCCTTACTCAATTAAATAATACGGTATAGCGTTACGAAATAAACATGTGTTTCCATTTTTCAGCCACTGACATCAGTAGTACTTTCAAAATTTGAGTCGCTACGGAAGATTGTACTGCCAACATCTACTGAGGAATTGCAAAAAGATTTGTGTGATGCGCTATCTTCAAGATTAGTACTCGTTTGCACAGAATCATGCGAAAAACAATCGTATGAGTGTAATGAAGGGGAAGGCGATAAGATTGATGAGGAATTACCAGTATTGCCAGGCATGATATCGTTTCCTAATGAAGGTGACGATAATGGTAATGCTGATCCAGTTATGACAACTCCTACAGAGAATACTGAAATTACGTCAAGCACAGACAGTAGCACGCCACAGACAGTTAAAAGCAGTACACAAGAGTTTTCTTTCCGATCTGCAATCAACAAGCAACCCAGTGATGTAGCTCCACTCAATTCTATAGTAGAAGCACCTAAAGACAACAAGGGCTCTTCCGAAGCGCCAGTTGGCGCAACGATATCGGATGCGAAGACAGGAGGAGTAGACAAAAGTATAATTGGTTTAGTTGTCGCAGGAATGGTCGTGATAGTGGCCGGAATAACAATTAAGAAGAATTGGAGCTCTATTAAGAATCGTTTCAGTTCCAATAGCCGCACACCTAATGAAAGAAATGGAGTTAGCGCAAACGGCGTGGCGGCACCTGAAGAAGTCCCCCTACAAGACAACAAATCACCAGTTTAAGATAATTTTATAAAAATAAACGTATAACATAAGTTATAAGTAATGTTCATGTGCCAATTAATTGAATCGGGGATGAGTAGATTTGATCTGAAGATTTGGTTTTTCACAGAAGTACTTATAATTGGTCCGATATTTCTAAATGTTCGGGCACATAACACGATAAAGGATTAGTTTATTCAATATCATTCTTTATATTGCCAAATTGAGAATTATAAATTATATAGAACAGTTGCATTGTGTTATTATAATAATGTGCTAGTGTATTTAATTAGTTATAGGTGCGAGATTAAGTTCACGCCAAAACATTTTACTTACGTTTTGTACTTTTAACTGTAAATTGACTTTTTAATAAGTGTCCTTGTTAAGAAAATTTAAGCGAAAAATATTTATTGTGTTTGTATGTGTGGAATAAAATTCTTATTGTTGATTTTCTGTTGTGATGAAATTGTAAAAATAAGATCTATCTACAAGAAACAATGTGCAAAAGTAGTCAATAAGCACCTACTGTACTCTCTTGCAAGTTCGACTCGTGTTAGAAGTATAATATTTATATACAACTGTTTATTATTGTTGTAATAAAATAGTATACATTTCCTAAAAAATATTTTATTTTGTCACATAGTTTGCATTCTACGCATACACTCTGTCTCTACACTATTTTGTTTCCTATACACTTTAGTTACCTATTTTAAAAATAAAGGTATGGATCCTTAAGTTCAAAACGTTTCAAGTTTTATGTTTTTACTAAGAACCCATGACGAGTTATTTATCACAAGTGCGTTCATATTAAAACTGTATCTGAGTTAAAAAAAAATAATGAAGTCAACAAGCATAAAACACGTGGGTAAAGGAGATACTTGTTACAGAAGAGCAAGCAGGTCACAGACCATGAGCAGGCGGATATTGTAAAGTAGGAATATCTCCCTGCGTGACCTGCGCCGCTCTGTTCCGTTACACGACACGGAGTTACAACGACTAAAGCTCCGGATCACGGTGACGAATTGCTTGTTGACTTCGGATGACTTACTAAAATCTTTAGTCTTTAAACACAACATGATTTACGGTCGATGACTCTCGTAGCTACGTAGCTGTGACTGTTTTACATGCAAACAAACTACGCCACAACGGACCAACTACGTAGTATCCAGGCTACGTGCTATATCTAGTACCTATACAGATATCGAAAATAATCACAATACGTAGGTATAATAGGTACCTGCTTGTGCGCTTTCGATCAACGACACGTGAGATATGACTCAAGTGCAGTGACCCGGTTTCATTTATAACTTTGAGTGCATGTTCTGGAAATGCAATGACCTTGTTTTTTTCAGAGCTTCTTGCCCATTCTATACAGGAAAATGTAGACAGGACGAACCTTTTCTTAATAAAAAGCCAACATTGAGCTTAAAATTTTTGAATAGCATCATTGTATATTAAATAATATACACATCACAACAAGTAAATCATTTGAATACTTATCATTGATGATGTTTATGAAAATAAGAAACTATTTTTGTGTATGATGTGAAAATAGTAATAATATCTCAGATAAAACTACTATCTTGATATCGCAGATTTGCAACAAAATAATAGGTTAAGTGTAATCAGTTATCTAAGTAATAACAACATAGAGGTACCGTGTACGTATGAGGAAAAACAAACGTCTTTGTCTATCGTCGAGACACGCGAGAGTCGTCTACATTTACCATGAGAACAAAGCCTAGCTAAAAGTTATCTGTAATTTGTGCTGTGGCCTAGGTTTAAGCGGATTTGAAGTAAACTTTGACATCGTCACTTTCATGTTAAAACAATACTTCTGAAAATCATGCATTTCAATTGATTAATTAATGGTATTATGCATTTTTCGAGGTGTAGAGAATTTAATCGAAATGTTCATCAATGTAAGATAATTTGAAAAGCGTTAAGTTGAGCGAGCGGATAGAAAGCTGTGGTTTCCGCCACCACTTTCCAGCCGGGGGCTTGCTTGGGCGGAGCGCGCGGTGCCAGGGAGAAACCGGCCTGACGCAATCACGCACGCCGATTAGTCTAGCCAGCTCCACACCCGTCACCCGTGCCGCGGCCAAGAAGCTGGTTTATGGCATCATCACAATTAATGTCACGCGCTCGTATGCACTAGCTATTCTATCGTCCGATTTATAAATCAAAATCCAATCCAGATCTCCCCTTTTGAAAAGTGAATCTACCGGCTGGAAGCTGGCTGAATGTCGTGAAATGCATGTACTGTACTGTGTTACCGTTATGGAACAGACTCGGTCTGATGACTGCCGTTAACCATTAATTACATTAGAAAAGTACGAAGGCATACTTTCTTACATAAAAAGTACAGTCATCAGTCAGTTATAAACCGTTGTTTTATGTTAGCACGAAATGTAAATTTCCACTGCACTGCATTGCATTAGTATTTTCCAGTTATACCGTACATGTAGTACTTGCGAATTTATGAGCGATAGTTAATATGATTCTGGGGCACATACTTCTCTACCTACCGACCGTATTATACTTAAAGGTTATTGATTTACGTCATAATATTATAATGTTGTATTAAAATTCATGATATTATTTAAATGCTGCTAAATTTTAAGCATAGATAGAACAAGTTTAAGTTTTTACAGGAAGCTACGAGATGATAAACGAGTTTGAAGTAGTGTACGAGCAGGCGACCAACGCAATCGCGATCGGGCCACGTGTTTAGGGCCCGGGCTTGTTGCGTTGCGGGTACGTACGGCTCACTAATGCGCCCACGAGGTCACCAGCTGACGCCTATCTGCTGAACTGAAGCGCTCGCCCGCTCGTGTATCCCAGATCCGCAAGCTACCTAACTGTGCGGCATATAGTACACGATAAACTCCTATGCTTGGACAAACTCCTATGCTATCTCACTTATTACATCATCCTATTACCGACACTTCGAAAATAAATTGTCAGTTCAATTAATTGCATCTGGCGGGGGAACTTGATACATTACATAAATGCACGTGTCATTGAGTAATTACTTATTATGAGTAGATATTATGACTCACTCTATAGATGTTGTAGCTGTCTGTCTGTAGCAGCAAGCACCATAACATCCTGGTGAAAATTTTTGGATCCTATCTGATAACTTCAATCCTCTTTCGAATTTGACTATGAAGAGAAATTCAGCCTTGGAACTAACTTGGTTTGGAAATAAATGTATAGCTCCTCACTTTTATGCAAGTTCTAGTTTGGTGATCAAATACAAAAAATGTCTTTATGTAAATGTGTAGAAGGAATTATTTTCCATACTGAACAATCAATCCGCTTTGTGTGAAAGAAAGAGTGTTTTATGGGTTTCTAGTCAGCTAATAATTTAGACACTTCTGTCGTTATAATTCTGCAATGCAGATGCATTAATTCTTAGTGTGCTGCATGCGCGGTTGCCTATAAACTACATTAAGGTAAGAGTAGGTAAGGTAAATAGAGTTAAATCATATTAAAGGTTTTTGCTTAGTTTTTGCACTTGCATGCGGGCATTGATAAATACTTTGAAATTATTCGTTAGAATATTAGAGTGTTAGATCAGATTCTGATGAAACATACACTTTCCACATCACATACAACATGGAGTTCATGCCTTGGCAAAAAGAGACAGAAGGTATCATCATTGTTAGATATATACAAATAAGAAGTAAAATACACGTTTCCCTATTGTTTAGCTCAGCAGCGCATAGTATAGCGGCGTGCGCAATCACACTCAACACAACACACGCCGACCGCGGCCCACGTTGAGCGTGAGCCAAAACATACACACGCTTATCTTACATAATCATACATCTCAATGTGTATATTATATATAGTTCACAGGTAATTAGGAACGGCTAGCAGATGGTAAAAGCTTAAAAAATTGCATCAAAGATTTATTTTATCCATGAAATGGCTATTGGCACTTTAAGCTTTAATTTTTTCATGCAAGAAAACCTTAATTTACTTTTTTCACACTTTCACCACACCAATGCAAGGCCTGAAATTAATTCCACGATCTGAAGGAAAAGTAGATTTAATACAATTTCGAAAGATTCCAACATTATTATCAATGTTTTTAAAAAAATACTGCGAACCTACCAACACAAATCGCATCATACTGTAATTTACCTATTTAATACGCAGTTAATGTATTAGCATAGTGTTACACACAAAGAATCAGCGACGCAAATCCGAATGCTTCCGTGTCGTTTTTTAAAGGCATGCTGTCTGAGAGATAATTTATAGGTTCATTCGCCACGTGGTCAACGGCTTACATTACTTACTAGATAAGTAATGTATCTTTTGTTGAATTATTATAAAATTACGCGTATCCACTTTTAATAATTCAAAATTTCCTATACTTATGTGGCAAAAAGTAGGTATGACCTGATATCTCATACTTTTTATTGCATATATTATCTTTATTGGGTTTTATTAGAATTTGGGTACTCGGTTTATAATATAACTTTAACTCGTCAAGTATGTGTGAACGAGACACAATAGAAATTCCATTATTATGCGACTCCCGGCAGTCGTTTGATACCTGACTGATAAGGCATTATAATAACCTACGTTCTTAAAATAATAATCACTCAATTAGTGAAGTCATGGTCAACAGCAGTCATGGCGAGTGGGCACGCCACGCTCAAAAGTGCCTGATGACGACTGAGTCGACCGAAACAAAAACGTGCCAAGCCAATGAACTCGCCTTGGCTTTGTACCGAGATGAGAGCGAGCCACTGCAGATTCATTAATTTAAGGACTGTATTCTGAAACTACGCAGATGAACCTGATATTTTTGATACATCAATTGAAAGGGGTTGTAAGCTCAAATGACTCTTCCAAAAAATTCATCAAGGTTGTGTTTAGATGCCAAGTGCAACATATTGTGAAAAAAATTTTTGAAACAAGAATGTTGATAATCAAAAGATCAATATCTGAATAGATATTTAATTCTATCCATATAGGACTATTTTGAATTTAAAATGTCGCAAAATACCTTCTTATTACACTTAACTTGTTGACTTATTGCTATTATGAGTCATGTTCATCAACATGACAGGGATAGATAGATAGTAGAACAATAACAAATACAGCATTTATCTTCAAGGGAAAATAGAGTCCGTATACACACAATAAACACAATAAAATGTAAACAATGTTGAATCCGTATTCCGTGATCTAAATGAGAATCTAACTAAAGCGTCGGTGATGATGATGAGTTCTGCCAGGGTCATCTCATCAGTGCAATGAGCTTTATTTATTAATTAGGTGACACAAATAAAAACACGAGTAATTAAGAAACCATTTAGGAATATCAACAACATTCATTTGTTTGTTATATCCGTACAATGCCTAACGTGGGAATCAAATTTTACAACAAACAATATCCACAATGTGTTCGAAATTTTGCTACTGTTTTTGTACCGTTTGCTAGTCTTAGCTTCTTATCTCTAAAAAACCTACACTCTAGTAGGTACCTACCTACTCATTCGTTCAATAACCGAGTATAAAGCTCTTATACATAGTACAGTATACAAACACATTGTAAAAATAAATATGATAAAAATACAGCTTTCTACTTATGAAATCAAAACACACCTCATGCACGCATCAATCAAACTCCGTGTAGGGTTTCTTTTAAGACCAGTTATATTAGCAAAGTATTTAATTTTTTGAAGTAATGAAATTGTTATCCTTGCTGCATATAACGTGATTATTGGAGTTACAAATTCTCCTTCAGTAGAAATGAATCGAAAATACGCAACTTTTAGTAGCTTTGTTTACCGGTATACGTAATTTAATGTCAAGAAAACGGTTAAAAATATGTTAAGTGACAGGACAGGGCACAAAAAACGATAACAGACAGACCATACATAATACAAAAAAGGCAAAATGCCAGTGGTGGGCGATCTTCTACTCGGGCGTCGGGCAGAGTTAGGTGAGAATGTGAGACGGAGGTCATGACGACACAAAACCGAGAATTTTAATATCCGTTGTTTTGGCTTCTAAACAATATGTGAATTTATGTTCTGAAGGTTAATTACTTTCTATGGCACAAATAAATAAACGTTTTGTTCTCATAATAACATGTTATTTACTTAACTTACTTTCTTTTTACGTAGTTCAATTAGTGCGCAGTAATGTTACCAAGATTCTAGTCTGCTCAAAACAGACACAGTGACAACAAATTATTAAGTTCTTTGGGTTGACACGATGACACGAGGCAGGCAGAGATACGTCGTGGGCTGAGCTCGCGTCATATCGGTCGCACACGCAACACGTGTTGGAATACATAATACGAACAGACAGACATATAGGCGCTCGAAACCAAACTACTTCTTATAAAACCAATGGCATTATGTATGTATGTAACAATCAAAACCACAAATGTAATTTAAAAATAGTCTTATATGATAAACATTGAATCAAACTATCGCACTCATACATACAGTGAGTAGGTACCCTAATATGTATTATGTATTAGAATTTTAAACATCAGTGCACACAATTTATATGTTTAATTAAACTCTGAGATAATAAAGCAATAAAATATCAGATAATATGGAGGTTAGTAGGGCAGGCTAGCCGTGAGCCGTTCCGACCCCAAAAGTCAGCGTTATGATGACCAGAATGGAGCTCGGTGACTGATAAGAGTTCTCCTCGAATTCGTTATACCTATTGTCTGTCTGTTCTTTATCAAACTAATCTTTTCATTGATGTCCCCTTGACCTATTACGGTCCAAAGCTGCGCAATAACGTGGTAGCCGGTGCCGCGAAGGTGAATTTTATTTGGATCGTAAGCGCATGCGGTACAGCGCGGTAGCAGGCGGTGGTGACAGCGGCCATCGCGGTCGGTTCGCCGGCCGCCGCGCCGGCGCACGCAGCAGCAACGTGCTTGGAGGTTTGTGAGCAAGTTTATCTATAGCCACGTGACCTTGCCACAAATTCGCGTGCGCGATCCAAACGCGGAAGGCGTCTGCTGATGAGGGCACTATACTCGTTCATTTGGTTTTATTTATTAGGTGGAGCTATTGTCGTGTGTATTGGAGATCTCTCTCAGTCAAGAGTAGGATTTGATAATGAGGTTGTGTACATAGTATTATTTGTGCTTTGATTGCCTGCTTACTTAATAAATAGAAATATATCTGTATCAATCGTACACAAAGGTACTATAATTTACATCACCTATTATGGCCGGTGGAGTATGGCAGAATAAATTAAATTGATTTATATACCGGTTATACCACAGAAGACATAGTAGTACTGAAATACATATAACTATGTATGAATATTCTGCAATGTCGTGTTATCAAGAGTGGATTAAGGGCAAGGCCATTGGGTTACGGGCAGCAAAACTTCATGTTTACGATTAGCCTGTAATTAGTTCCTGATGCCTGTATTCGAAAAGAAAAGCTAAACAAACAGCAGAAGCAGAATACACACACATTGTATGTTAATTAATAAAATTACAGTTCCGGGAGCCATGCTCAAAAATAGTGGATAATTGCTATGCATAAAAGACGCGCTCATAAATACATGGCATAGGTAAGCAAGCACTTAGATGATAGCTAATTAATTACATAACTTTTTAGTACTGATTTTAATTGATTATGCTATGAAGAAGAAATGTGATACAATCAGTATTAATTAGACCGAAAGTCATACAATAAGTTGCTAAAGAACTAAGTGCCTATACAACAACACCAACCCGACGTGGTCGTGGTAATCAATAATTATTAACAATTGTAATGAAAGGGTACGCACCTAAATGCATTCGCATGTCCGTATATTGATGCAACTGATTGATAGGTATGTAAGAATTAGTACCTCCTACTAACTACTATTTACATACCACGCATAGTTAATAGTATTAGTAAAGAAACAGACAGTTACGGCTTTATTGCGATATCAACAAGGTTTTAAAAAGTGGTACACACAGTTTGGGATACACATGCGTAGCGTATTCACCTTGGAAGTATTTCTGACTTAAAAAATACAGGAATTAGCAGAGGGAGAGAACGCTTTTGGTCTTTTTTTTAAGGGAGTTATTTCGGGTTCGCCGATGTTTGGCAAACACGTCACTAATACGGGTCGGTATGTGCCGTACAACACTCAAGCGGGATGGTGGAAATCAGTTATTTTTATGTAGGTACTACGTAAATGCATGTATCGTTCAGGTAAAGTAAATCCGGATCTATTTGTTTGTTACTTAAACATGGTAAATAAAAAAATCGTCATAGGATTATGCATGCATGAGCGTGACAAACTTTGAAACGGTAAAATTGGGTCTTTTAATTATGGGGGAAAGATACAACCGAATTTTCGTCTTTGAAAAGAAAATGGATGGAATAAAAAGTAAAACAACAAAAAATAACTCACCTCCATGACGACATAAACATAGGCGGGACTGTCCATACAATCGTGCATGGCTACGAGGTTTGTGTGGTGGAGCGCAGTCAGCTCTCGCAGTATTTTGATCTCCTTGACGAGAATCTCTGAAGCCTTCTGAATGCCCTTCTTGGTTACCACCTTTACAGCCACTGATTGCGACTGATTCTGTAAATATAAAATAATAACAATATATTAAGGAGGTATTGCAATGGCTTAATGGGTCGTAATCAGATGATGTTATAACTCCAATAGTATTTGTATGTATCAAGAAATAAGCTACCAACAATGGTCCGGTATCATCAACACGTAGTTCTTATTCAAATACAAGCTACCTAATGTTTCGTGGGAGAAAACCTGATATCTCCTAGTAGATTATTAAGCCAGCAATTTATTCTTGGGGCTGAGATTGAATGCATCATTATGAATTAGGTAATGCACACATAAATCAGCACTGAGCTGAGCATAATGTCTAATTACGGCAGCAAGCCAGAATTAAACATTTGGCCAACAATTCAGTCTTGCAATAATGAATTGGCTTAACGGACTTTTCTCAAACGATTAAACATGTTGCACCTTAGATTACTGATTGCTGTTGAACACTAGTTTTCGAAAAGTCTCGCACTAAGCTTTTCTTGAAAATGGGTACAAACAATTCTAAATAAACCCAGTGCATTGTATTTAATGAGAATCCTTTAACCTTAAGATAAGATTGAGACACGAGGTTTGCTTGCACAACGTTAACCAGCCACCTACCTAGACATTATTTATAATTACATGTCGCCTTTGTAAAACGATAACGTAAGTGCAACGAGCGTTGCATAAGGCCGTTGCAGGTGGACAAGTAGGGTAGGTACTCGTATGGGTATGCACGCTTTTCAAGGTTTCTAATATTTTCAGAAGTCTGATAAAATTACATCGTTACGTAAGCAATTTTCCGTATATCATAACATAAGATATAGCATTTTTTTTTAATTCTTTAATGTTAGCCTGTAAGCATCCCACAGCTGGGCAAGGGCCTTACCTCAAATATGAGGTAGTGTATGAGCCATAATTCAACACGCGGGCTCAGTGCGGATTGTCGGAGGGGTGTTTGCAAGGCAAGCGACCAACCTTGCTATCAGATTTTATCAAGCCGCTACTAATATCAACCGATATTAGCCGTCACCAACTGCTTAACGTGCTTCCGAAGCACGGAGATGCTCGTGATATTCGTCACTTATATGGTCGGAATGTTCCTACCTACCAAAGCAGTGCCACCACTTTGCTACCAGTACAATTAATTGATTAGAATAATAATTTAAACATAAAATATAAGTTGATCAGAAGATATTATTACAGCGGGACTGGGCTAACATTAGAACGGGCCGGTATACATGCAATCGTGTCGATCAGAATCATTTGACCTAATTCCGTAAAGAAGGTACCTAGTGCCTACGTCCTACTTTGTAGCATGAGTAATCATTGGTTTTTTTATGATATTTTTGAAGTTTGGTTTGAATCTTTTAGAGCTAACTACCTATTCTCTTATCTCTTCTTCAACATGTAAGTTTATTTCTTTACGTTATTATTTTTTTCGCAATTGATTTCTTGGTTTGCATAAAAATATAAAGGAGAAATAGTTTTCTGCTCACCTACTCATTATTCCGTCATCTTCGGGTTAGCTTACTAAATAAATAAGACTCAAAAATTATTTCCGCCTGTTGTAGGATTAAGGGTGGGGTACCAAACCTCCAACGATTTTATTGTTATTAATCATTGATCACGTCTTGAGGTGACGTTGACCACTTATTCGCCGTGTTCCATCGCATTTTTGTTGCTTATCCGCGTGTGCGCTCTGCGTCCGCACGTGTCGACTGCCCTTGGAGCTCACAATGCGTGTCCTATTGTTCCAAAATGCTTTGTATTTCTCCCAGGGGTGACGAACAGAGATACGAAACTTGATCCGACAATCCCAGAGTTGCAACTTGCCCACTAAATAAAGTACATCTATGGTCAGGAATTCAGGATTTACAAAGTATCACACTCAACATAAAGGTAAAGGTTTGACTGGCAGACAATGCTTTAGCATTAAGTCCACCTTTGAACACCATGATAAAAATCACTGATTTATTAATCGGCGAATGTAAATGCTGATATCATAAACGATGGCTTGGCTGAGTTTGCAACAAGTGAAAGCACTGGAAAATTACTTAAGAATATCTATCTATAACCCAGAAATTAGATTATAGAGTACAGTAAGTTGAAAGTAAAGCAGTTGTGTTATTTTATTTTTTTAAAGATTCAGGGAATTATGTTTGCAAATAAAAAAACAGGCTAAGTGCGAGTCCGTCGTGCTCGAAATGTTCCGTTTCCGTACCATTGATAAGGTAAATAGGCAAAAAAAGGCGTTTTATATTTTTGTTTTTAGTATTTGTTGATACAGCGGCAACATAAATACATAATTGTGATAATTGCAAATGTCTAGCTATCGCAGTTCTTGAGATACAATACAGCCTGGTGACAGACAGACGGACGGACAGACGAAAGGACGGACGGAGAGCAAAGTCTTAGTAATAGGGACCCGTTTTTACCCTTTGGGTACGGAACGGAACCCTAAAATGAAGGCAAATAGTTTTTAGCGCGTGGTTTACCCGACCGAACTAAGCAAGCTTTTTTTTACTAACTCCTTCCTCCTACCTACCCCTCCCACTCTAGTACTACAAATTTGATGGAAATAAAAAATATGAAGTTTTAGCAGAAAAAAAATACCTATGGTCCTAAGTAAATTGAGCTATCCTGTAACAAGGTCATTTACTTGTGCTCTTAATAGGTATCATCCACCAGTCACTGTGTTGTAGGTTGGATGACATCACTTCGCAAATAGAGTTCTTAAAAAGCAAAAAATATTTGAAGACCTGTGGCCTGTTTATCAAAAGTTACATGCAATTTTCTTGTAAAAAAACATCATTACAAATATGTGTTCATCTAAACTACATTAAAAAAATGCAAGTTACAAGTGACATTATCTATTTCACAAGTATATGTATAAAGTAATTTTACAAGTGGACCCTTCACTACAAGTACTAAATTTTACAAGCCCTGTTACATGAACTTGTAAAAAGTTCCTTGTAACCTGTAACTTGTGAACTTCTAGACTAGAGGTTTTTGATAACCAGGCCACTGTCCTTATTTTTGTATATTGCAACAATAAAAATATTATTTATTTCTTCATAAATCAAGTGTTTGTTAAAATAATTTTATTTTGTTTGTATAGGGTTTTGTTACTATCAAACATACCCACATAGTAAACATGAGTCTGTTATTGTCAATAATATTGGGACACCATGTTTTATTTAAATTAATCTGCAATAGTGTTCCTACCAAAATACTAATGGCCTGTTTTTATGAATTTAAATTAATAATATTTAGTAAACAAATAAAAATAAGCTTAATAAAAACTCAAACTTATTTATATTTTTGGAGCATTTCTTATCTGTGATACAAGTTTTTGGGTTGCAAGAGTGTACTGAAAAATTATAAGTATAGTATAATATAGTTAGACACTCTATTTAATTGATAGATAGTAAGACTTTTCATCTGTTCATAACTGCATTCAGATTAATATTAACAAACAGAATGTGTAAAAAGCATGCCAAAAGAAAGACCATGTCTGAATACATTCAGAGAGGTAATGGTATTTTTTAACAGATTTCATAAACTGTTTACTATTCTATTTACTTCCATTTTGAGTTCTGTTAAAGCATTTGACATAAAATTTTATAAACAAATGAATAAATTTATTTACAGTTAATTTTATTTATAATTTGAGTTTCTAAGACTTGAGAAAGAACAAAACTTCGTCTTCAACACTTGATATTTTATACATGAGCCAAATAACCTAGTTAAAACCAGCTGCAAAACTGGAATAGGAGCAGCTGCATAGTGTGCAGATATTTTTTTTTTAAAAGGTTGCTTAGTTACCTCTGTAAGGCTAGATAATTATCATAAAAAGTTAGTTGTATTGTAATTAAAAAAAGAGTGCAGATGGTAAGTATTACAGAGAATTATAATATAAACTGAGGGCAGTTTAATAATATAATCTACCACACAACAATGTATCAACAACATTCATGTATCAATGAGTACTTTTGTAGACAACAACATACTATTATGTATATTCAAATAAAATCTTGGCAGAAGCTCTGTTTGTTTTTCTATTTATAAACAAAGTGTAATATCAGCTGATATTGAATAAGCTGAAATTGTGTAAATGGTTATAGTAATCAACAATATAGGTCTAGAATCTGAAACACACTGATGATCTGATCACACTGCATGATAAAAGACAAGGTACGTTTTGTCAATTTTATTGTTCGTGAACGCATTTAACGCCCGCCACCCACAACGCCAGACCTACTGAGCAAGATCAATAATGCGAGAACAGGAAGTCAAAACAATAATATTTTTAAGTTGAATACATTCAGCTCTCGTAAAATGGTACCTAGAATGGGGAAATTAGGTACGCAGTGCAAGACAAGAACAATGAAAATTGCAGATCGTGATATTACGAACCTTTCTCTTTCTTCCTTTGTACACCATAGCAAACGCCCCATGTCCAATGATATCTTGTTTGGTGAATTCATATTCACCCACTTGGATAACTTCCATTTTCACGAGTTTTCCTTTAACCACGGACATTTTCACAGTTTTTATTTATTTACAGTCCAAGTTCAACAAAAGATCAATAAATTATCTGAATAATATGGATTTGGAACTTGACTTAGGGCTACATTCTGATCACAGTTAGCTCCTAATCACTTCCTTGTGTTCATGCATTTCAGTTTTTTCACGTGAATCACTAACTATTCATTGTTACAGATTTGTGATCAACACAACAGACAACGAATGCAAAATGTGTAAAAGTGATTTTATTTTGTGATGATTTTGCGGAGTAGAAAACAGTGTTGCCATCAAATTAATTGATGTGCTTATAACTTTAAATAGTAGTATCTTGACTGAAATACTTCCGTACGACCGCACTATTTAGGTTGTCCTTCCATAACCTTTAGAATTCATCGGTTCAGTTGAAATAACTCATTCATACGCCAGACCTAGAAGACAGTGTAAAAGTAACAATCTTACAATAAATAAGAAAGTACATTTGTACAGTAATTCAATTTGTACACAAACTGCAACGGAACTAGTTCGTATTAAGCAAAGTAACAACTCGATTCAGTCAGACAAAGGTGGTATTACTATGTCGCAGGGAATTAATACCATTAACCACCGTTAACATACGGCGTCATTGGATTATAAACACTCACAGGTTTTCAAAATGCCGAAGGCAAAATGTAGAATGCCGATGTTATGAAAGTCAGTCAGTTTTGGGATGTAGGTGGGTAGAAATCCAGTGGATATTTATCCAATTTATTCCCACCCGGTAGGTAAAAATTGATTTTTACCTAATTTACCTGGGTGTTTATTAAGAGTGCTGGGTATTTATTAAATTTACGTTGAATACTCATTGTTTTGAGTATCAGTTGGCTGTGTATGAATACTTAGACCTACAATATGATTAGAAATATCGTTTATACTATACAGTCAGCCATCATATTCTCTTAAAATCATAAATTAAGTATATTATTCGTTTCAAAATAATCGGATAATGTTGAGTAGTATGAAAAACCGTTTTTTTTAAATGAGTATAACTTGCAAAAGGACAGAGACAAAAGGAGTTAACTCAACTTTGCAATATTTCACTTGATGACGGGGTACTTGGTAGCGGTGACAGCGCTCAATGTAAATCTGCATCTCGTCGTATGTTTTTTGTTTTGCATCAGTATTTGAATTTAATATATTTTGAGCACGTTTAACACTTTGACATATCATTCCTTAATTGCTAAAGCATTCTTATATGAAAAGTATTACATAACAATAAATGCACTCTACGCGATTTTTGTAAGATTTGTCACTCAATGTTTGACAGTACTACCTTAAATCCGTCGTCGGTCGAGAAGTTGTAAAAATAGTTATTACAAAGACACTACGCGCAGTGACATTTCATTCAAAACTGGCAAGTTATAGCCAACGGCGATAGAACTGCGCACGTGGCAATCCCAGGTAGATAAAAAGATTAAGGGACGGGTTGGAAAGGTATTGTTTTTGTTGGCATACTTATCGCTTGTGTGACTATGGCCATTGTGTGATCGTAGAGCTGACAAGTAATGAATTTACTGAGCACTTCATTTCCTTTTTAATGTGTTTTATACTCTCGTAATATTTTCAGAATAACTCGTTGACGTGTACAACATTTCGTAAAACGCTTTATGGTTTACGCATCGATACGTTAGGCTGCATTATTGCAGTTAATGTTGTCGATAAGCTTGCTTCAATTTCAACCACATTATACACCGTCCTTTTTAACCGTCTTACAGCCGAAGGCCACTTAAAGTATCCAATAACTACATGTCATTCGTTAAATAAAACTTGGTTATTATTAAGATTTCAAAGCCTAAGACATTAAAGAAGATATCAGCACAATTTAGTACGAAACATCCTGTAACGAGCACTACGCGCGGGTCATTCACTCGGCTGTCTAGCACTACTGACATAGTTTTACGCACGAATAGAAAGGGGCGAGGCGGTGGGCGTCACAAAGGATTGCGCTAGCGCATGATTGGTCAGAGATCCACGTGGACTGTCTTAGATTGGCTACGTTGCGGAACGCGTGGAGGCGGCAAGGTCAAGGAATGCATTGTTGAAAACGTAAACATTATGAACAGGATGATACATTACGTAACATTACTATTAGATATTTTTTACACCAAAATTATGTGGAGTGTAATAAAAAAAATAAAATGTCCTAGAGGTTTATTAAGATGGTTACATTACGTGGGCTTCGGGTGTAAGACGGTTAAAAAAGCACGGTGTATGTATATATTTATAAAATTAGTAAATTCATACTTAATTCATATATCTACAAATACGCATTATGTCCTGCATTGAATAAAATTTTGTCCTGTAAAACTGTTTAACCTTACACAGTCTCCCTCTTCCCCTTAGGGATTGCCAAAATGCAGGTAAATGACAATTTTTATTAGTTTTAAATAAAAATATGCCATTTTTATAGTTCAGTATTTTATACTACTTGGAAAGAAATTGAATCGCACCATAAAAGTATCAAACTTCAATAAAAATATTTCATTTAATTTTTAAAAACAGACTTTAATTTATACCCGGTATCAATTGAAATCGGGTGGGTTAAAATAGCGTGGATTGGATATTTATCCAGTGACTGGGTTTATATCCGGGTAGGCGCCCATCTATAGTTTTGTGACATATATTTTAAATAAACAATGGCAATAACTGTTACACTGTTAGGGCAATCTGTTTTTTAGAATAACATAGTCCATATCATTAATACTCATTCATTACTCATCTCATTACATGATATTTTTCACCAATATTTTTTTAACCTCTTCAGGTGTCCCGCTGGTCTAATACATCGCTATTGAGCATTAAAGAAAATGGCGTCAAATGATGAATTCATAATTATATGAAAATGTGATTGAAAAACAGTGGAAATACGACGTGTACGATAGATGTTATGCGTGGTAATAGAGATTTCAAAGACGATTTTCATAATGAAATACAAAAATTGTAGAATACTCAATCAAGAACGATAAGAAATCCATGGAACAGTGAAAAAAAATTTAAGGTTATCCGGCACCTCAATCGCTATGGTGTTATTGGAATCTTAGACCCGCAGGACACCTGCAGAGATTTATGAATTATTGGTGAAAAATATGATATAATGTAATGAATAATTATTATGATATATGTAATGAATAATTAGTTTTAGTGATGCGGATGTTATTCTAAAAAAAGATTGCCCTAACAGTGTAACAGTCATTGCAATTGTTTATTTAAAAATATATGTCACAAAACTGATTTACTTTAATATATTTTTTTGGATTTTTTTTTACTTTGGGAAGTCCTATTTATTTGTCCCACAAAACGTTTTAATATGGTCACCTTAAATCGGAATGAACTCACAGTCGCCGAAATTATGGCAATTGAACAGTTAGCATTCTGCCCTCTGGATTTTGCAAATTTTATCGGCGAGCGTTTATAAACTGACAATGCCATATGTAAACGGCGGAATTATACGTTTTGCCTGCGACATTCATATCATCGAGAGATGACGCTAGCGTCACTTTAGGAACTAACTTTTTAAAATTTTAAGAATTATAGCAGAGGGTTATTGCTTTTCGCCAAATTTAATAAACAGTAAAATAGGTATCATTATTAATCCACAAGTCATAAAACGCATTTAACAATACTTACGCATGTTTTTTCTTTAAACATGGTTTTCCGCTATCGTAAAAAAAAAATCTTAAGGTGACCCTAATGCTAAAGTGTAAATTTTTGTATTTACTGATTTCTGCCTGATTGTCTAAAATACCTACTATGCTTTGACATTTTCTTTACTATAAGTAGGTATTTGATTTGACATAACTTGAATGAATTGTGTATTTGACTAGCCTTGACTTGCTTTGTCATTTTGTTTTTAATTTTACTTATTTATTTGTATGCCAATATGGCTGATCACAGTATGTACCTTTTTCACCTTATCTGTAATAACTGTAAAAATGCGTAAGTAAATATTGTAAAATGTGTAATTGACTTAATGGATTAGTTAGGAATTAGGATACTTTTATTTTCGGCATTATTATGTCCTTTGTGTACTAAAGGTCAACATTAATATTGTTTCACTGTTTATTATGTAATCAGTCAGGTATTAAACGAATGCCGAGAGTCACTTAACAATGGAATTTTTATTGTGTCTCGTTTACACATACTTGACGAGTTAAGTTCGCGAAAAGCAATTACCCTCTGCTATGATATAAAGTTTTCTAGGTTATTCATTTATTTTTTTAAAAACGCTAGCGCCATCTCTCGACGAGACAAGAAAACTGCTCATTGTAATAATGGTAGATATTAAGCCGTTTCTAGCTGGCAGCACTTTTTTGTAAAAAAAAAAACTTGTTTTAGCAATCATCTGTCAAAATATTGCAAGCAAGCAATCAAATCATCAATTTTCGACCTTATTTATAAATAAAATAAAGTGTATATAATTTTAACAGCTGCTACACGACAAAAAATAAATTCTAAATTCGGAACTGTCGCTACACGACAAAAAATTTAGAGAGGCGACGCACATCAAAGAGAATATAATCACTACGTACGCACATCATTGGTATCGTTGACTCTACTTATACACTCTTACTAATCTGCGACTCCTATTACTTACATTCTTTCCTCTCACAAAATAATCACCAACATACCTACCTACCATACCACATACATCAATCTAAAATTCTAAATATGCCAACGCCATCTCGAATCGAGAATGATCAAAATATGCTAGACCTAGAACAGAGCAAGTCAAATACAGTAAGAATAGTTGCAGGTTTTTAATAAAATAATATAATTTAGAGACCAGTAAATATACACTTTATTTCTGTGTTATTACATATACACACTTTTTAAAAGCTATCTGGTAATTTATTAATAATACAGAAACACAGAAGGTGCACATTAGTTAATTATGAACAAATTGTGACTATCTTTTTTGATCACCTAAATCCTCAATGCTGTCTTCATCAATCTGAAAAAAAAAGAAATAAAACAAAATTGATTTTAGCCTTGAAAATGAGACTAACAACCCTAGGCTTGAATGTAAAAAAATATACTTACTTCGGGCCATTTTTCAGGTATAATATCAAATAGATCATCTTTCACATCTCCTTGTATTACAATTTCATCATCACCAGTAACCGATGATCCACATGCAAATTTTGTTCCGAAAAACTTGGCAGCAACTTTTAAATCAATATCTAAAAAAAGAGGATATGCATTTTATTTTCATTCTAGTAAATTAAATAAAAGCATGTAAGGTTTTAAATAAATTATCATTTTACCAAAGGTACTTAATCCTGACACAACTGTTACTGATTTCTTTTTGCCACGGGGTGCTCTTGATACCTGTACCAATTTGGGTACATCTTCTTTTTTCTTTGACTTAAGCATGCCCTTACCACCTCTCTTTTGGCGTTTTTTTTCCTCTTCACCACCAGCATTTTCTTCTTCATCTGAAACAATAATTTAAAGTAAGGTTTCATACTGATTGAGTCAATTATGTGTGTATAACCTTAAATTTGTGTACTAAGCACAAAAATCTAATATACCTATCTTCACTTTCTCAAATTCGGTAGGAAGATGTTTTTCTAGCCACTGTTTACATTTATCATATTCAGGATAGTATTCGCAATATTCTATTGGCATAGAACAATTGCCGCAATACTGCACCCTTACTGGATACGTTACTCCTTCTCGCGGGCCCATAGAAAGATCTCTATCGGCCATTATAAAATTGTGAGAATATGATTTTTAGATAGCAATAAGATACATTGGAATAACGAAGGAACCAACAAATCATAGAATCACAAATTCACAATTGAAAAATGATAAAACTTCTAAAATATCGAGCTCTTTCCGACCGACACAGACAGTGTCAGGTGACAGTGACAGTGACAGCAGCTGTGTTTTTTTTTGTATAGGTTTCACGGCCTTGGAGAGTCCATCCAGCCTTTTCCTCAGTGTTGTCGTCTTTCTATGTTATATTCCACTTTATATGGCACAAACAATGCTTACACAGGCATGGGTAAGCAAGGTCTTCAGTTTTTTGTTTAGATAATTTAAATGCTTCTCTTCTGTGTGACAGCAGACTCTTACTAATCTGTGGCAGCTGTGCTAGTAGAGGTGACATATTTTTTAATAACGTCAAGTAACATAAGTTTAACGTCTTTGGATCTAGCCATACAGACAATTCTTCACTTTTGTATGTTCATTAATTACACTCGACACTAAAACTAACACTAAAAAAAAAACTAACACTAAACTAGCCTAACCTAACCTAATACATTGAAATGCGATGCTGGTTCGCATTACAACGTTAGTACGGGAGTAACGATCCGACTGGTTAATAAGTATCCCCCTGGTAACAGTTGCAGAACTTTTCAGACTGTCGTGAAAAGATTAATTATACCGCTTCTAAGCGCCACGTCCATTTATCTAACACAGTAAATGAAGAAGTTAGTGTTTCTCCCAAACAACAGACGCGAAAATGCTTTATCGTAGACAACACCAACACATCCTACTACTTACTAGTATTATATTTCTGGTTTTATAGTGTTTTATCTTATCAATATACATTTATTTCTTATCGACATTCTACAGGTGGTTCCGAAATCGCGACCGGCTACGAGTACGTATCATAGATGTTCTTTATGTGCATTTTATGGCTTTAATGAATCCCGTTTCATTATTTATGCTTCCAATATGATGAAAAATTACAGCATTCTTCTGGTTTCGTTAACGCTTACAGTCTAGGAACTGTACCTCAATCACGAACATTTGACGTATTCGTCACGTAATCGTAGCGCGTTTACGTCAGTCGGCAGCACGAAGCACTCCCGTGTAGTAAGCTCGAAATCATTACCACAGATTGAGATGACGTCATACTAATGTAAATATGGCGATCCGGGATCAGCGCGCTCAACTTTATTTCTCACTTTGTCTTCATTGATTACTTCAATAGCACACATTATTAGGTTAATTTTAGCACAAAACCACAATAATTTACTCGAAAAAACCAACTATTATAATGAAGAAATAAAGTCCATCTTCGTCTTCTCGTTTCCCGCGCTAAACCCAGTACAGGTGACAGTCGACAGACGGACAGACAACATGACAATTGAAATGTCAATGTCATGTTTTTTTTGTTTTTTATATACAAGTTGTACGTCCTTAGATCAAAGCCATACAGACAATTCTTCGTTAAAATAAAATATAAAATTCAATATTTACACAAGGTATTTTATAATAATCATTTCATTTCAACGAAAAAAGTAAGGAAAATGAAACATCTCATCGTGAGTCGTGAGACATTAGGAAAAGTGGAGTCTCCGTAGATAGGGGAGATTTGGCTGCGCGGGATCTGTACCCCAATCACGAATAATTGTGTCAAAGTATTCGTCTATTAATGTAATCATTTGTTTGAGAATTTAAAAAGCGCCTCTTTTGGACGTAAATTAAACTAAAAATTTGACACTAATAACATAATATATTTCAATAATTTAAATTAAATAGATCGTTCAACTTGTATCTGGACGTGCGTTATTTACATAAGTATGACGTCATCTGCGGTATGCGGTATAGGTAATGCTCTCGAACTTACTAGACACAGGAGTGCTTCGTGCTGCTGACTGACGTAAACTCGCTACGATTACGTGAAGAATACGTCAAATTTTCGTGATTGGGGTACTGATAACCGTATTTTACAAGATCACAACGTTAATAGTTCTGATGTTCGCCGTCGGCCAAAAGATCGTTGTCGCACTGTAGATAAAGCTACCCGCTTTTTATAAGTTTTTGTTTTGTTGCTTGAAGTGCTTTGATTTAATATAATTACGTAATAAAGCTTCATTACTCTTGGGATGGGAACACGGACGAGTAAATCCTTTTTTTACTCGTCCGTGCTTGGGAATAAATAAAACTCCATACTAAATTAAGTAAAGTATCAATTTACTGATAAACAATTTATCGATACAAATTGTATTAATGTAACTTAATTAGTAAAACTTTGGTAATATTGCTTGTGACGGTTTCAGTTTAAAATTAAATAAAAATGGTTAGATCTTGTATTTGTGAAAAAATATATATAATGCTGAATAAGAGTTACGTTAAAGGCTAATAAAAAAATAAATACGATTGATAAATATATTAACATTATTTTAAACAGCTTCAGACTATTTCATAGGTATGTCCAAGGGAAACCCTATTTTATTTTAGTAACAATTTAGTTTGTTAAATCTGTGACACCTCTGGTTTGGGTACTTATAGGCGTAAGAAGTTGAATAATAATTGTGCATAATTTATAGGGTTTGGCCTGTAATAGGAGAAATTCAAATATAGGCCCAGAAATCAATTAGAAATGGTTTTAATTTATACATAGTAAAAAATGAATTTATTGTTATTTTCTAACAAAATAAAGCGAGCCAGCAATGTATTGCAAATAAAATGTGTCCAGTAATGGAACTTGACATTGTCATCATAAGTACGAGTACTACATCGAGTTATATAGCGATTGTTGGGATGATAACTTTGGATTACTATATCTTTAAGTTAAAGCATTTAAGAGTACTATGACCAAGTTAAGGTAACTGCGTATACTCTACAGCCTCATTGATTAAAATTTTTGCTCCTATTACAGGCCACACGCTGTATAAGTCAACTGAAAGCACGGATCCCTAAACTTATTTGGGCTTATGTCGGCTGTCGGATATGCATTAGCGGATTAATGTATGAGTAGTTATTTTTCGGAAGAAAGTTGTCGGGCTTTTTCAAAAGATAAATTATGCAGGGTGGATTTTTTTATGAAAAATATAAATTATGCTACGTGGAAGCAAAAATCATAAACAAGAAGAGCATGTTTACCTTCAAGCCATCGATTTTAGTTGAAATTTGACTGTGATATTTATTTATCTTCCTCACAAATAAAACAAAAGTATGTTTTCCTTCCGAAAAATGGTATATCTTCTGTATTTAGGGTACTTGTCCTCAGGTAGCATAAAAAAATCCGCCCTTCATAGCTAGGGCCTCGAATCGAACCAAAATCAAATGTTTATGAAAAGATTTTGTATAAAATTAATTTAAAAAACTACGGTTTGATAATATGAATTTAAGCTGCTTTGTCGAAAAGGTGTTGTCTACACGGAAACACGGAAATACGAAAGTCGGCGTGTTTTCTACTGAGTCCTGTCAGTGTCATGTCTCGCTTGCACTAGCTAACCGATATCTCTATTGATAATGAAGATGTTTTTTTTTTTTGTTTAATGATGATGATTATCACGACTCAGTTGTTAACGCGCCAACTTGAGTTACACCTATTAATATCTACCTACAATGCCTTTCTTTACTATTCGGTAACAATTATTAAAACATAAAGTATCAAAAATCTAAATTCATTAAATTTTTCTAAAGAGGTTCTTACTTTTGTTGTTTTATTATGACTTAAAACTTTAATGTGAGTAATTATTGTAGTTTGTGTAACGCTACGCTATACAATGCAGTCAATATTTTATACATCTATAATACTGTCGTGTTTTTTATCGGAAGCTTTGAGTTTCTCTTGCATTTGAGTCAACATGTCCTGCATGCGTCGAATCTGAAAGAGAAGAATTAAAATATATTAATGGAAATCAGCGTTATCAACTTTATTCGTTTTTATTTGTGCAAGCAAATAGTTATGTATCCGTAGAAGATTCCGAGAGGTCAGGTTAGGTTTATATTCTATCGATTTCATGCATGCACCTACCTCTTCGTCTTTCTGCAGCAGGAGGCGGTCTGTGTCTGTGATGACCACGTCGTTATTGTTGCCCATCGAATCTCGTTTCAACTTCCTGAAATAATCATATATTATAACAAGAAAGACGGTGGGATATACGTTAGTTACATTACAGTACATCTTATCGAGCTGCGTGTTTTTTTGTTTACTGTGTCCTTCTTCATTAAGCTAAGCTGTAGATTGAAGAATACAAAGTATGTGTAGCTTCATGTTGTCTAGCTAGCTAGAGTCATAAACCATTTTCTATTACTTAGTTACTTCGAAGCTTAGTCCCTGGTACACCATTCTTGGGACATCCTGTATAAATAAATAAGGAAATAAAGCTGTATTGCAGAATGCGAATAGTTACCCTCGCTCTCTCATAGCGTGCTGGGATATCTGCGAGATGCACTGCGCGCGGAAGTTCTCGTAGTGAACATCTTGCGTCACGTCCTTCAGGTCCTGCATGTGTGTGGAGATCAGCATCGTGCGCAGCTTCGTGAAGTCAGAGTGTCTAGGGTTCTCCACTGTTCAAGAAAAATAAGATCATGAAGTTAACAATCACGCATTGCAACACTCCACGTTACCGTTATCTATCTATCGGCTAACATCCATGATCCACGCAAGCGTCTTGAAATATTCAATTACTGAGTCATTGGTATGAATCAGTTCAAGGAAAATATCAATATCGTACGTGTTTATCTATCAGTGATATTTATTTATACCTTTTCTAGCAATAGCTTTTTTAGCAATAAAACATAATCAAGTCATAACACTTTTGATATGGTGGTTCCACCCAGCCCGGCGGCCATCAGACAAACGGATGCCACCGGCCCACCATGAGTCAAATGAATGATCTGAATGTGGGTAGTGAAAGGGTCCAGATCTAAATATGTAGGAGTAATTAAACTAGGATATTTTTTTGTAAAAATAATTGTTGGTTTACCATCGACTATGCCCCAAGGGTACTGGCGGCCTCGCACGCGCTTGCCGCCTACTTCTAAAACAGTGTCGGCGGCAACCACCGCGAATGGCGCAGCTGCCTTCAGCTCTCGGTCTTGCTGCTTGAATTCTTCATCTTCGTCGCTGTCACATTCTGGAAACTGGTACACCTGTGCAAGAAATTATTATTTTTTTACACACTTGAATAGGCAAAACAAGCATTTTAATTGAATATATGTATGCAGGTATTTTTTGTGTGCATGTGTGTGTATACGCCTGAAAAGGTAGAACAAGAGATAAGTATCTACTTATAAGAACTTTGTAACATTTGTTCATATACACAATAAAGACTTACTTACTTACTAGGTATTAACAGTCACAGTATCGTCTCTTTAGATATTGTTGAACGAGAAGTACGATAGATTGGAGAATCATTCATTACTTATAGAGATAGACACTGAAAGGCTCGGTGGATAACTGCTCGTAAGTATAACCTTAACACACGTTGTTTGCATCAAGTTTGACCGTTATTGACGTTCGGTAAGTTAAAATTTTATGGTGCACCCGAGCCAAACTACCTCGTAAATAACTTAATCGAATTACTTAAGATTTTTTTTGGGTGATTTATCACACAGACATACCTGAATTTGATGCTCATCAAGATCATGGAGTATCCTCGTCTTGAGCCGCTTTACCTCGGCCGCCGTGAGCGAGTCGGCCTTCGCGATCACCACCACGATGTTCACCTTCCGATGCAGCCGCCGCATCATCTCCAGGTCCACTTGGCGCAGGCTGTTCCGAGGAAAAATATTTATTTGGTTGAGTTAACAGATATTATGATAATATGCCATTTACGTAAGTAAGGTTAAACTAACCCTACCATAATACTACAGTACACCTATACTTACTTATATTGTTTTAAACTTTCATGGTCACTAACATTAGAATAGTTAGAAACGGGATTGCTACCATGTACCTTATTATTATTTATGAGCTTCCGATATTTCGTCACTGTTGCAAGCGCCATGATCACGGTGTAACTGGAGTTACTCCGTGATCATGGCGCTTCCCGTATCTAACTATTCTAATATACTTACTAGTTACTTAGTAGTTAAGCCCCACTTCCGCATGTCAGATTAGCTTAGTACTGGATTAAATCGTTCTGTCTTCGTCAGTTAGGTACTTTGATGTTGTTGACTGAGAATGACAATTTTAAATCCTGAACTACGCAAATCCTCGTAGCACACGCATGGGCATAACTTATGTATGCCGCATAAGTACGACACGGTACTTTATGACTTAGCTAAATAACTATTTCCATAGCTGACTGAGTAGAAATCATGATATTTATTGATTTGTTTAGCCTTTGTTCAGAAGTGGACGTCCTTTAGCTGATAATGGTGCTGATTGATTTTATGGATATGAGAGGCCGTGAAATAAATTCGTCTATTGCTAGCTGTTTAGCAGTGATTGGATGTATTATACCAATTGTAATAATTTAAACATAAATTGCTTGCCTCCATTTGTTGTCAAGCCCAGTAAGAATCTACGTAAATACATTGACCACCCTATTCTTATCCCTTGAATATTTTGAGTAAGAGATACGTTCTATATACGTAATTGAAACCTACAATTTATGTGTAATTTAATCTTGTAATTTATGTACGTAGCAGTAGTTGAAAGTGGACAAAGTACCTACCTACTACCTAACCTAATTGAATTAGGTCAACTGTCTTTGTGGGTCGTGCATCTACGAGAAGTGCCTACTAAACGAGTGTCTCTTATCTCATCTCGCACCTTTATCGTAGATGAAATATGTATTATACTAAACATATTTGAATTAACATGACTAGAAACTAGAACTAGTACATCATGTCAACTTTGTTACAACATATCGCATATTTATTGGCTATCACTTAGCCCTGACCGTTTTTAACCTAATAACACTTCGTTGAGCACGTCCGATAGATAGGTTAGTAGTCCAATACGTTTATATAGTAGGCAATTGCACATTTAGAAAGTAATTTTTGACTGAAAGTGAAGCTTGTTTTTATTCACGTGTCATGTCGTGATCATTCATTAAAGTTAACTAGCTAGACTTTTTTTTAATAAACATAGTAGCCTATGTCTAAGTACCTTCTATCTAACCGTATACCGTACTTTTAAAGAAAGAAAGGAACCCACTATTTTAGTAAACAGCACTTTTAGCTTCTCGAGTACCAAGACAGAGAAAGTGTTTAATGGACCGAGTAAAAGAAAGGGTGAATGGCTATCGGCTTGGTTTCATGTCACTTGGTTCACTACACACAAAGTCGAATGTATTGTATTCTTTTCCTCGGTCAATCAACAATCGCGCTTTGTTAGAGTTTCGAGAACATGGGATGGTCATTTTTACGATTACTGGGAAGCAGTGTTGGCATCTAAAAATCCAAAGCAACATCAAGTTTCGACATCAATTCAGTTTTTTGAGTTTAATTCATGGTTACTGTTGCTTGTTATTGCCGGCCAGGCTTTCTTTTTAACTAAAGGACCAAGTCAGGCTAAACATATTCACAACTGTTGATGTTCATAGTGCCTAAGTAAGTACTCTCATTCAGACCTAGCCAATGCAAGTTACAGGCGAAGTACAGCGACAACCGAGTCTGCCTGACAGGCAGCAGTGGACGCGGCTATCCTGGATGCGGCGGCGGCTGAGGCCGCTCTCATCGGTGAATAACCTACTGTCGGAACTACTCGCAGTCATGTAAAGTACCATGACAACCAGTCAGAACTAGACAAGTTCTTGACTAGACTTACTAGAAGCACCGGATTGCGTAACTTATCATACCTACCCAGATATATAATACCTTCATGCAACAATGTTCATGGTAAAAGAATGTGGGAGTATTTTCTGCCATCTACTTTAAATGAATATCCTAGCAATATTATTGAACAAATAAGTAATTTAGAAAATAGTGCTAAATGTATAAAAATACTTAAGAACTACATATTGTCTTTAAATTGTAACGAGTAGTATAGTGACTCTCATTACCACGTATAAATCTATATAGGTTTTTGTTGGTATTGAAATATGATTTTTTAATGTAAATTGTTTAACATAAATAAAGAAATAAAGAATAAAGAAAGAAAGAAGAGACGATGCTTTTAGTGGTAGCGCACCTGACTACCAGCCAGGGGTTGCGGTTCAGATCCAGCACGGAGCAAATGTTTATGTGATGAGCACGAACTTTGTACTCATGGATGTTTATATTTATTAACACGTTCCGGGACAGTGACCGCCTACAGGTGTGAAAACAATAAAATATCTATTGTGTCAGAATAGTGTCCCGGAACGTGTTAAAGTATTTATGGGAGACGCCCCCGTACTATTATTTATATATTCTGTGCCCCTGTCATATATTCTTTGTCTGGTAGGTAATCGTAGGACAAGGAAGACAAATCCTTAGTTCAGAACCAATACAATTGGTACACACCAATTGTCTGGTGCATATTTATATTTATGTAGTTACCTGTGGGCCCACGGGGGCACGAAGTAGAGGCAGCAGTGGACACGGTTGTCCTGCATGTGACGACGATTGAGGCCGCTCTCGTCAGTAAAGTACTGTCGGAACTGCTCGTCGATGTACGCAGAACACACCCGCCACGAGTCTTCGCAGTTGATGGCGTCCCCGAAGCCGGGCGTGTCCACTATGGTTAGCCGTAACTTCACTCCGCGCTCCTCGATTTCCATTGTTTTCTTTTCTATCGTTGTCGTTTTTTCTATTCTATCTGTAAGTTAAAAAGTTGAAGTTGGTATGGTTTGCTCAATTTTTTTTAATACGATAGATTATAAGTCAAACCCTGCGAAACACCAATAGATTACGCGAGTAAGAAACTAATCAAAAATGTCTTGAATTTATGGATACAGGCTGGTCGGAATTGTGTAAAGATGAGGAATCCGACCAGAAAACAATGAGTATCTACGATAATGACTTGCCTTGTGCATCAGGTATTTTGCGGTTTTTGTAGAGGTCTCCAAGGAAGAGGCTGTTGATGAGCGTGGACTTGCCAAGCCCGCACTCGCCGACCACCATGAGTGTGAAGTCGAACCCTCTTTTCACTGACTTTCTGTGGACTTGCTCCGGTAAAGTCGCGAATCCGATGTAGTCACGTTCTCCGCGATCTCGTTCTGTGAAATAATACACATTTCACACTAAATCTTAAGAATCGTTATAATAGTAGTTATGTAGGTTTACTCGTGTGCGTGTTTAGTTAGTGAGTTATTCAGAACATTAGGCTTGTTTTTTCGTTTATATTTCCTCGGAATAGGCCTTTGAACTATGTTATATGAAGGTATAAATCAGTCTGATATGAACCACAAGGTACTAGCATTGCGTGACGATAAACGCCAAGCTCATTTCCCGTATTCATTTCGATACACTTGAGTAGGCCCTCGACTCAATGTTCTTTAGCTTCGTAGTCATTAATTTCCACAACCTATAATTATTAACTGTATTGTAGGGATCTTCCTAAAATCTGTAATTCCTAGTTTACATATACGAAAATGTTTAAACTGGGCATAAGAGTACGCGCAAGTGAGTATGCAAAGACAGACTAAGTCACCGAATGCAGAGTCTCCATATTAGTCGCGATTTCGCGAAAGAATGCTTAGCAGAGAGTTTATCTTACTAAATTAAAAGAAACAGGGCAGTATTGCATTTTAACCAAATAGGTAAACCCCGTCAAAGTACTGATATAACTGAACTGGCTTTACAATCATAAAGTAAACTATGATGCACGTGAGTAATTAACTATGCAAAGGTAGACAAGTCAGCGAGTAGGGTCTCCTTATTAGTGCTTAGCAGACTGTTTATCTAAAGGAAGCAGGGCATTGCAGCGCAGGCGCGGCGCGGCGGCGTGGAACACGACAGGTTCCCGGCGCGGGCGCAGCGCCCAGGGACGCGTGCGACGCTATTGAGGACAACTAGCGGAAGCGCCGGACGTGCCCATTACTTGACCACATTCAACATAATTTGCCGTTGTCAAATGCGCGGCCTAACTCACTAATTGTTTGAAACGTAGTTGAATAATATTGATGTACTTCTGTTTATATAATTTATTTTCCGGTAATAGCAAAAGCACTTCAACTAAGATTTGAAACACTTCAACTAAGATTTGATCGGCAATAGCACACTTCGAAACCTAACGATTATAGTCCGTTTGTTTGTCCGTTATTTCTTTCTTTGCTTGGCGAATATTGTAAACAATCATGACATTCCTTTATAACGAAATGATTCATTTAAAACATGAGGTAAAAACAATTACCTCACAGCCTACATAACTAATTCATCGTTAAAGTAAATGTCTGAGATCTTTTAAAATCGAATAGTTAATTATTCATTATCAAAATAATATATTTTAGTTATAAAAGTCAATTTTGTGTACTATATTTGACAACCAAAGAAAAACGGACTATAGATTTGTTTTCGTCCAAAATATCGCAGCGCTGCGGCCGTTAGCGCCCTTTTGATAACCCGAAATAAAACTTACGACAAGATAAACAAGTTCTTGAAAACCATGATCAGAATAATAAGAAATAAATAAACGATCCAGACAAAAAGGCACTTCCTTAAAAATAAACTTTATTTCAGGGTGCCCCCCGCATTCATCAGCAACCCATTAGGTACTTATATGCCAAAAGATAATTGAACTTTTACTACTTACGCCAGCATTAAGTGCTACTCTACTATAGTGTGTATGAACATACACACAGTTATTTACTATATTTATTTAACCAATCATATAAATTCTCATATATAACCTTATTTATCTCTAGCTTACTCGGATCTAACTCTAGCTCAACGCAGCGAAAAAGTTAATTAACGTTAAAGCTTTCCCAATAGGCTGCACTTTTCTCACGAATGAACGTGAATAGCTTCTTGTGGATAAATCATGTATTTGTTTCAAAGAGACATTCTACCTTACAAAAATCAAACACCATTGTTTTTTATTGACGGTTGGTAGAAAATATCTATTGTGTTTGAGACTTCTCGTGTTCGTCTTGTGAGTGAAGAGGATTATGAAGATCTAACACTGCTCTTTTTTTCGCTTTGTGGATTAAATCAGCTCTACTTTTGTTGCCTATGTAAGAATTATTAGGACACTCTTTAACTCTTCCTTATCTTATAGCATATATAAAAGAATCAATTTATTCTCAAATAATATATAGGAAGGTACTTTGTAGTAAGATGCGTATGTGTTTTCTAATGCTAAATTGACAAACAATTAACCCTTTGAAATATTATATCATTAATATAAGAATCCATTTCTTCTCAAATAATATACACGAGTAGGTACTTTTTAGTAGATGCGTTTGTGTTTTCTAATGCTAAATTAACAACGAAGTCGAAACTTTAGTAAACGAATTATTAGCTAGCGAACCGAATAGAGTATCTACATAGTTTTAAGAGTAACTAGTTTTTTATCCTACTGCGTCAGAAGGAAAGTTATTTATGTATTCTTACAAGCAAAACCCCTTGAGAGATGCATACAACTAAAACTTACGAATGTTAATAACAGTCATAAAAGGAGACTTGTTCTTTTTGTTTTCATCATCAATTTTCTCTGTTTGGTCATTCATAGTTTTCATTTCCTTGTCTCCAAAGTTCAAGTCTATCATAGCATAAGAGTTATTTTTCTTCATTACAGCTTTTAAGATGATCGTGGGAAGAGCGCTGCAGTTCCTGCATTCCAAAGTGAAGATTGTGCAACAGAGGTACCTAATAATTTTGAGGCTTTATTACGAGATTCTGTAAAAACGCGGGAACGTCACTCGCGAATAGCTATTGTAAGTATGATCTAAGGAATTACATAGCGGTTTCTAATGCTAAGAGAATGTTTTGTGAAGTTAGTTTTAGGGCGTTGGATGAGAAACGTAAGCGCGCGCGTTGCGGTTTGTTGTGGTGCGCGTGAGTTCGGCGCGTGATCGCGCGCTCTTCCGGCACCGAGCGCGCGAGACAACTGTGCGCCCGCGCAGCCGCGACTAACCGCTCCCTCCGGCAGGTACGTTGGATATCATGATATGCGTCACCCAATTAACTGACTTTATCACTATTAAAATAAAGCGAATTTTAAACTAATGATTAAATACATCATTTTTAATTAAAATGTTATGTGTTTATTATTCTGTTCACATGTGATAAAAAAACAATTAATAGAATAAAATTTAAACTAAAATATACATCTATGAAATAATATATACAACTTAAGGACTATAAACTATATACATTATAAATACATTATTTTAATATTTCCTATATTTACACAGTGTTAACATCTGAATTTTAACAATCAATAAATAAAAACCAGATTTCGTCAAGTAATTAACTCCAAAAAAAAAGGTTTTCATCAGCTACTAGCTACTTCATTAAGAATTCACATTTTTTTTGTTGATATCGTTATTACTTCCATACAAAAGACTTCAACGCGTTTGTTTACTCCATAACAATCAAAAAGTACTCCCATTAAAGCAATTTATATCATAAAAATGTAATAAATTTCGCAAATACATTTATGACATTGAAAGGAAGTATTTGAATACACAATGTTGTGATTGTGACAGTACGTTATGTATTGCACCGCCCGACGTTGCATTTCTTACCCTTTGTTATGCTATGTATGATGAATGAATGTTGGTTGAAGCATAATAACAGTTTGCTTGCTCAATTGAGAGATGCTGCGACGAGTCAGCGGAGTCTCATCCGGTGACGCAATGTCGCAAGTGTTCCTCATAAATGCCATTAGCATATTGTCTGTCAGTCAATTCGGCGTATAGGTACTCCCAAGTCCCAACTATCTAATGTTCCTCGTTAATTTAATGTAATGCGCACCTACACAGATGGATGATAGAGCTAAGACGTTATCTTCCTAACGAAGACTCTTTGTCCCCGTGTTTTAATAGTCGCTCTTTTGATGCTGTTGGTTATTTTAAGAATGATAAAATGTAACAAAAAAAGATTTAGGATAAAAATGAAATCAAAAAGTTTATTTGCGAAAATACATTTATGATCTTCAAGTGCAAACAAAGTAAACGTATTCAGCCTGCAAGCAGACGTGCAAATATTAACAAATAAATAGTAAATAATTAATTAATTGGTCTTATAATCTAGGAAGTCTTTAACAATATAAAACAATGTAACATTAGCCAATCGGCTAGTTTTCTTTTAAATGCCAGACCCTCTAACATTTTTATATCCTCTGGTTTGCTATCAGTTTTGATCATTCGACAATTCGATAACAAGTAGTTTTTTTTTTAATTCGAAGACAAGGGAGGAAGTGACGTGTGGAAGCGAGGTTGTTTTCATTTATCAAAGGAAGACAAAACAAGTAATTTTGAAGTCGTACATCGTTGCTCCTCCTAAAACTTGGGTTTATATTGTACCTACATATTGCTTACGATAAGAAAGATATAAAGGAAATATTTTTGAAAAACTCACCCATAGTCATTTTGTAGATTGTGAAACTGGCAGAGTATAGTGAGGTGCAAAAACTTGAAGTAGAAAGCAAGAAAATTTTTATGAAATTTTCATATTGCTTCACGTTTTTTCTGGCTTCTTGTAAGTTTCATTTTGATAGTAAATGTAGTTTCCCCGGGTTTAAATTTTTTACTTATACAAAACCGATCGATCGAATCTTTACACAGCAGAATAGTCACTGATGTTTACTATAAATACAGTAAAATGTCCTCGCCAATAAATTATGTTGATTCACTGCGTCCAAAACTATACTATTTTAATTCGCAATATAAAATCTTCAAGAAACTTGTTTCACTAAAATATCACTGTTAGCTGTGGATAGTTGTCGACGTTATCTTCTACACTACACATCTAAAACGAGGGCAAAAAAAAGTCGCGCGACATATAAAATAATATCACGATGCTAATCCTAAAAATTTTATAATCAAAAACAGTAGAAAAAGGTGAAATAATAAATCACATTGTTTGTGCGCCGTGCTGTGCGTGTTGCGTTACGTAATGTGAGGGTTCCCGGGCCGAGCTCGCGCCCTCGGAGGCCGCCCCTCCGCCCCTCGGTCTCCGACGAGGGCCTGCGCGGGAAACTGCGATCCCTCGGAGCCGCGGCGCGCGCAGATCGATACGCGCACCCGCGCGCGCAATGCCGCGCGCCTGCGCACCGAACGGACATCATGGCCTTTTACCCTCGGCTCGCTTGCGTACGCAAACCAATGCAATGTAATTCGCGCCCTAAATTTTAATAGTCCATGGCCAAGTATTTCAAGGTCGAAAAATTGCTGCTGGGAAAATCCATAAATTGCATCTTCATTCAGTTAATGTATATAGGGAGAGAGAGAAGTATATCATAATAAAAAAAAGAGGACTGGTGTGAAAAAAACTACAATGGAAACGCGCAAATTACTCGATAGTTTAACTTTTTTCATGATGAGAGAATCCTCAAAGCTCCTCCAAGCTCACGTAAAATTAATTTTAATGTAGTTAAATAGCTAGCCATAGTAAAAAATAAGTAGATATTTAATAACTTTGCTAAAAATAAATGACTTGCCCAAGAGAAATCATGTTCTCATTTTCGAGTTTTTGGATACATTACGAGTTGACTAACTGGCTCCCTCAGGGTGTCCACGGATACTAATAACATGCTGGGGGTCGTGTTCTAATGTCGGATATATTCCGCCAGTTATTTGTCTATTAGGTCAAAACTGTCCTAAAAATACTGAAAAAACTAAAAAATAAAATTGGAATTTGGAATCATCATTATTCTCGTAAATATATCCTGTTATTTTTTAACAGCTTGATAGAATCTTATTAATTTTATCAAATTGAGAACTAACGTCACAATTTAAGTTTTTAACATGTAACATCTGCATCTTTGTATTAAAAAATTACAAAGATGCAGATGTTACTCAGCCAGCTCTCTTCTAAAAGTTCTAAGCAAATGTCGTTAAACCAGCACCAAATGGTCTTAGTTAGAGTAGGTACCATCATAAACTCACCATACTATTCAGAAGTTCTTATTTCAGATACATAATGAACTCGTAGGTACTCTAGATATTTTTTGTGTGCATAGCCACTTCCTATGACCTATTTATTACATGAGATGGTATATAAATAGTCTCCCCTACCCATCCCACACGCTGCCTGCTGACCGTATGCCCGCGACCTCGATGTTTCCAAATGTCCATGACCGAAGGCGGAGGTCACAAACATCTAAATTTTTTCAAAAGTCTAGTCAAAAGTTGTGCTGACAAAACTAGATTTTTTATAAACTTTAAGTGCTAGTTTGTATTACGAACAATCCTTTGTATAAGTTGTATAATATCCTACTAATTAGTATAACTGATAAGTTAACTTATCAAGCTCTTACCATAAGCCATAATCAGGGATAACACATAGATAGGCCATAGTATTTGGTAAACACTCTAGATAGTCATACGAAGACGTAGCTCATTTTGCTAATAAATTACAGTTTTCAGGGACCTGTTACGCCATCTTGTGGCATAGCGTCAAAACAGTTTTCGTGGATGGGAAAGTTGGTCGAGTTACTAATATTACAGAGGTGAGGTAAACTCCCACGCTGTGGTTAAACCATGAGCATTTAAATAAAATCAAGTAAAACTAAGTTTACTTATGGTAATTATGTAGTTATTTGTTAATACGACGCAATTGCATGCGCGATAGTAAAAGTCATTGTTGCTCTTAACCTTCACAGTACTTATTACTCGTATTCAAGCCAAAGCAGATAGGGCATCACGAGAGCTACCAGAATCACCCTTGTGTGTGTTCCGCGATTTTTGATAGTTTTTGAGTTATGTTTTAAGTTAGCAAAGTAAGTATTGTTCTTTACAAGCACTACTTCTATTAAGCGAATAATGACTAAATCATATTTTGAGATTCTCAAACTTCGTGATAAATTAGATAAATTGGACTAACATCATTGTTCCTAAGATATAATTCCATTGTATTTTGTATTTTTTTGTATTTCTTTTTGTATTGTGAGATATTTTTTTCTTTCCATTGGATTGCAGTTGCCCCAATCGGACCGTGGCCCCTATTTTTGAATCACTCGCTGGGATATGGCGAGTGATTTTCGTTCGACGTAGTGTCAAAAGTCATAGAATAAAAATCGTTTTCGAACGAAAATCACTCGCCATATCCAAGCGAGTGATTCAAAAATAGGGGCCCGTATCTTGATATCTGACTACTCATATATGGAGATTTATTATTATTATTGATGTTAAGCATAAAGTTATTAGGATATAGTGATTATTAAAACTGTAAATCTTCCTAAGAGTAAATAAGAGAGTCGGATAGCCTCTAGTGGTGCTCTATCTATCTCTGAACTACAACTTGACACTATTTTTGGAACACCCTGTATAATCTTGTTGTAATGTTTATAATGATAGTCCACCAAGGTCCCAATGTCAGAGTCCTACTACTTAGTCAGTGAATAAGAATAAGCATCTGTGTATGCTTATTCTAAAACTCTTCACGTAGCTACGTGACTACGAACTACGAAAACTTGCTACGAATTCTAAAAATATGTTGAACATGTCATTCATTTGCTATGTAGAGATAAATAAGATCATTTTAATGTAAAGAGTTTAATGTTGAATTCTTCTAGAGAAAGATATTATAGTTGCATATTCGTATTATGTTGATAACGTCCAAAACTTAATTAGCTTGACCACAGCCGTATTTACTACGAAAATCTGGCTTACCTCTCGTAGTCATTGCGGATTGAAAAGTAATTTGTTTGAAAATCATGTTTATTCTAAAGTGTATTTAGCTTAATAATATGTTTAGAAAATGACAAATATTCCATGAATATTAAATATTGCTACAGTGTATTGCCGTGATTACCCTCTTCTCGAGTCGAGCTAGGTCTCGTGTTGGTATGGAAATAACTCGCTACTTCCCTGTCGATAATCGCTTATAGTTTAGCTAGGAAAATATAAGTTTATTTGAAGGATACCGTATATTATTTATCTCTACTAATTGAAAAGAGGTATTTTATATGCGACTTAGGCAGATTGTAGATTAGTAATGTGTCAAAATTGCACCAATTTTGTAGAAAGCTAACATTGTGTGTCTATGTAAACATGGACAGGGTTGAATTATTTTTTGTGGTTATTCAGAAACAATAAAAATCAACGTAGATACCTACCTCCTACGATGAAGAAAGTAAGTAGCTCTACAAAATTGATTTAAAATGCTCTAGGATGCATGAGCGAGTTAGGAAGTGTGATATAAGTTACAGTACTTGTGTAATAGCCCTACGCTACGCCGACTCAGTTATTATCGCTATTAAGTTTCACTTTAGTTTTCTCTGTTTACACTAGATGGATACGTTAATATTGAATATCGGTAGGCAAGAAAGAAATTCTACACGCGGGAAAAGTACGCCAGAAGAGACAAGGCGGGAATACGACGTCACGACTGACGGGACCCTGAGCTCGAGTTTTCTGAAAAGCGTCCGTAGAAGTTGCACGATAAGGTGGTATGTTGCTTTTCGCAGAATTTTCTGGTGTGTTAATGGGTAAGTGGACCTTATTGCCGGGATATAGAGTGAGTTTTAGAGGGATGGCGGTGAGAGAAAGCACTTTCCGGTCGTGTGGCGAGTTGTATGACGCAGATGACGGCGTGGAGAGCGCGGGCTCCGGCGCGGGCCAGTCGGCTGCAGCCCGCGCGCTCGCAAGGACTGTCGCGACCCTGTCTTCCTGACCCCGACTCGGAGACCAAATCGTGCCCATAAATGATATCGAAAAGTTTTGAATCCACTTAACTCGGCGACTACTTCGCGGTCAAGGTGAGCGACTCCTGCAACGACGTGCATAATATTTTTATTGTTTTCGTAGATAATTAATTGCATGTTAAGAGTAATATTTAACAGATAATTTTAGTACATATATAATTCATTATACAATATTTAAGATGCGCTCTACTTATTTATTGAGTAAAGTGTATAGCATTTTTCTCTAAACATGGGTACACATTATAGGGGTTTACATTAGTCCACAAATTCAACTAACCACGTTTCTTGAGTAAAATATATTAAGTATTTTGAATTAATTAGAATAGCTATTAATTTAATACACGGCACAGTAACTCAATTATTAACTACGCAACTACATGTCATGTTTTTATAATTCAATTTATAGCTATTGTCTACAGTCGGCAAGTTATACAAAGACCCGCATACCCGCATGTCTTATACTCGTATATTCAAATCACACTCGTTACTCCAACTTTCTCGGAGCACGAAGACTGCAGCATTGTTGATTCAAGTCAATTGCCTGCAAATAGCAAGTGCAGTGTTTTAATAGCTGGACTTAAAAAATCTGCCAAAGGCATCGTCAAATAGTCACGAAGATGTTTCTTTAAACTTTAATAAATCACTCAGTCGATCAATACCGATAGTCGGGTGTGTCTTTTTGAAGATGAGATTAACATCTCATCTCTCATGCAAGTTAAGACTTGCTTACATAAATCATCATCATTATGTACCTAGTGTTTGAACGCATATAAAACAAAATGTGGTTACGTTTAAAGAATCAAAGTCTGAAACAGCTAGATCATTATTTACCAAAGAAAGTGTTGAAATAGTAGCACGACGTCGGAGATATCTAGGAGCTAACTTCTACTACATGAGCAAGGGAACGAATCGCACGATACACATAAGTTTTGGCCGGGCGATACACATAAGTTAGTAATAGCTTCGCACGCTTGATATATTCCGTAAAATAACCATCTCACCGTTTTGAAAATGAAAGTTGACGTCGTTTAGCGGGACTGGGCTAATAGGGTCAATGTGCAAAAGCCAAACAGCGGAAGGAAAGCTTTAAAACCGTTGCCGACGAGTTCACATGAGAGCTGGCCATAACACAAACATGCTTATGACAGTTTTTAACAACTTTTTTCTGTATCACAAAATTCTAAAACAATAGTAATGTCGTTTTCACAATGAAAGCAATAAACACATTAGGAAAGTCGTAGTAAAACCGCTAAGTACGCTGCAAAAACTACTAACAAAAAACTAACAACGAGTCAATTGCGGTCACAACAACACATGACAATAATAAATAACATCATGAGGTAATACTTGATTCTATTATTGGTAGAAGACCTATCGTCATCCTTTCCTTAGTGGCTCAATGTTGTATGTTGACATCGCGTGCTCGTCCGCGTAGCTACTCACGTATCAGACAAAATTAAAAGCCATGGTAACCTTCATGATGTGATGATGAAGTGCAGAATGTAACGTATCTAAGAAAGGCGCATTTTATTGATGATAATCATTAATTATTTATTACCATCACATATCCTTACGAAATTAACCTTTTGCATTAGGTAGTACCTACCAACTTATGTATTAATTACTCAAGCAATAAGTATGTAACATGATATTATTTATGGCTCCAATGACTGAACTTAACAAAAGTAAGAAACCTAGTACGTAAGTACGTAGTAAGGTAGTTCTTTCGCGGAATTGCTTGTAAATGCCTTATTTAGCCGTTCAGTTAGAAATAATCTAGCGCAACGTTCTGTTATTTCCTGAACTTGCCGAAAAATATATTCGTGTTTTCATACATTACAAAAACTTAATTTCCTGAATGAAGGTGGCCATTTAACCCACAAACCATTTTCTTATTCTGGTCTGATATAAATAACCAATTCCTAGCGACCTTGATACTGACATTTTTGGTTGCAATTAAGTACTTACTGTCATTAAGAAATGTTCTAATATATTGTATGCATGCACCCTCATCTGACCATTACGAAAACTGTTGTAAGTACATAACAACAGAAAAGTAATGAATAGTGAATAAAATGATCACTTAATCTGACGGTAGCGACTGCAAAACAACCAAGACATAAGTATACAGGATGTTTCATGTAAGGTGTCAAGCGGATGCATGATAATAATTACTGATAGGTAGTAGTAGTAGTTGTAGTAGGACCTGACCACCATACCTGTCAAAATAAACCCTGATGTATATTCAGCGATTTATCTGCCAACAATCCCATGCCGCTTACAAGGTTGACATACATAATCGTGTATTGTAACGAGCAGGTAATTTCATCGTATTATTAGAGTGCGATGCACCGTGAATACCGTGATGGGACGGTCCACTAACCCAATGACCTTTGGTGCGCGACCGGTTGCGCCCGCGCACCGCAACTAGAGCGTCCGCTGCTTCCACCTAAACGTTGATGACATTAAAAAGAAAGCCTCTGTGGCATGTTACGAATGTGAACGAAAGTGAAACAACGCACAAGAACTTGAGTCATCAGCTCCTAACGTATTGTTGTTGCTCACACGAAATGGCATAAGTGGCATTTCTTTTTCTAAATTGCATATGATTAATTTTGAATTTGAAATACGATTTTACCTCACGTGGCGAAATCTTATTTCAGATCGGCAGACAGAACCTGTTGCAAAACAATAAGTTAGTACTTATCTTGGGTAAATTATACAAAGTATGGTTTAGGTTCTCAGGAGTAATCTGTTCTCTTTGTAGCAATGTTATATTAAAACATCCTGCCTGTTAATTAATTAAATTTATTTCCTCTGTAACGTCGTGCATAGCATGGTAGTCAGTCAATCTATCCACGACTTATTAGTCCGTAGGCATGCCAACATTATTATCAATGTTTATTTTATTTATAGTATAGATGAACTTTAAAGGAAAACATACTACCTACTACCTACGTAGCACTGGGATTTCACGCGTAACAGGCTTTTATTTATGTGCTACATGTATTTGTTTCAGATGATGGCCACGTTATCCACAACCGGTGTGACCAAAATTCTTATTTTATTGTTCTCTTTGGGACCATGCTTCGCACAATCATATACAGATAACAGCTATGTAGCGAGTAAGTGCTAATTATCTGTTATTATAATAACTATAAATTGTTTTTATTTAACTTCTTCAATTTCCTTTTTCCAAAAATTTGCGATGACCATGTTGGTAACAACGTATTTTTTATTTCTAGCTGAAGAGATATCAACGAACTTGGGAGAGGCAGAACCACGAGACAACGGCTTGGACCTAGAGTTCAGGTACCATGACCACGACCAGCTAACGCGCTACCTCCGCGCCGTGTCCGCTAAGTACCCAGCACTCACTGCCTTGTACTCCATTGGAAAATCTGTCCAAGGTAATTCGATCCTCCAATAGTCTAATCATTTGCTAGTCTTTACACGAACCACCACTATACTTTCAGTTTTAACCGACTTCAAAAAGGAGGAGGTTATTAATTCGACTATGTGTTTTTGTTGTACATTTATATTACCTACCTCATATCTCGGTCATTGGTAGACCGGTTGTAAAATACCAATACCTAGAAGTTATAACTGCTCGTTTGTCCTATTATTGCCAAAATTCGGGATCAGGGCCTCTATTTTTGAATCACTCGCGTCAAGATGGCGTGTGATATTCAATGTTTAAAGTCGAATTTTGGAATGAAAACCAGTTGTAATCTACATAAAAAGGATTTGAATAATCATTGCTCAATTTTGAGAGTACTCACGTCTAGATTTTGAGTGATTTCCGTTGATTTTTCATGCGTTTTCGAACGAAAATCACACCCCATATCCAAGCGAGTGATTCAAAAATAGGGGCCCTGATGATGGAATCTTGGTGTAATCGAGGGAAACCCTCAAAATTTAAAGGCACGTCTTTGCTTTTGCACTGGTATCTTAATGTTGACATGTATTTACGTCTGATAGTCACCATTCTGAGGAGCCGTGCTGATAATAGTAGGGATACGATTAGGGAGTTCAGTAATTATAGCACCAGAACTTTTGTAAGGCACTGTAAAGCTTATTGATGGGACAATTAGTATCAACCTACCTGTTAATCGGTTCTCTGGCATCTACGGCTACCTGCAAATGACTAACTGTCTTTGGTTACAAGATCTTACTAACGATACGAATGTCAAATATTTAGTTTCGGTAGTTAGGTTGGCCGTTGGTAAGCATAATATACTTAATATAACAATTTATTTTAATGCATATAATTTACTATGTATGTTGATAGTATCTATTAAAATTGTTCGGAGATGGGCTTACACGACTCTACAACTTTATTTTGGATGAGATCTAGGTCTTCATCCAGTAAATTATTTACTTAGTTATAAAGCTTTCTATCTTTGACTGCCCACCTCCATCCTCTGGACCTGATTTGATTGCATTCCGACCGCATTTGCAAACCTTGAAGCGCGTTATGCTCGTAAACGAGTTTCAACATTCAGAGATTAGTATTCACGGCAGAAAATACCGATGTAGATAGTTGAACAACTTACTTATTCCTATCGAAACGAACGTAAAAACTTATCCATCGGTATAAGTAATTAAATTATGTTATTTCACAAGACAACCTATATTTCTTTATTGCCTGTGCCTAAAACACTTTGGGAAACTACAAATTTACTTACTTAATACCGGACTAAAATAAACAAGCAGGGGTAACCTTTAGCCGGCTAACAAAGATGAGGAAAACTTATACGTTAGGTATGATTAGCGATAAAATATTAAAAAATACGAAGTAGTAATAAGTACTGATCATATACATTTTGTGTATTTGGTTCTTGTTTACGCGAATACTCATTACTCAATAAAACACACTTTTACGGATTGATTTCGAGAACACTTATTTTTATCTAATGCCTGACGTTTGGAATGCTTTACAGCATCCGTGGTCACTGGCAGACTTAGGTGTTAATTGTCATCACATACGAGTAGTTATGAAAAATTAAATTGAACTACCGTCACTCATTAATATTAATTGACGTTCCTATCCACGCAGAAAGAGCTTACAGTGTCTTGAGATCTTGCAGTATTAAATGTTGGTTGTGTCTTCAAAAGAATACATTTATACATTTTGTATAATGTATATGATTTTCCCGTTAGCTCTTGAACTGCTCTGCTTACTTATTCGAGGTGTTTTTTGTAAGAGTTAGGTACACGCTTAAAATAGAAATAGCAGCGAAGTCCTAAGCCGGCCTGCTTTACGAGCAGGTAAAGGGGGCTCAATGATGACTGACTTATAAATACATTTATTTTATTCTGTGTAATATAACCCTATGTGCCTGGTATCCACAGGTCGTGATCTGTGGGTGATGGTGGTGTCGGCGTCCCCGTACGAGCACATGATCGGCAAGCCCGACGTCAAGTACGTGGCGAACATACATGGAAACGAAGCCGTGGGCCGCGAGTTGCTGCTGCATCTCATACAGGTAACAACTTATAAATAAATATATGGTCATCATAACATAATTAAGTACATGATATTCTCGTGCGTACACAATATATGTTATTTACTTAGACTCAACTTTTGAATCACTGTAACGGCTTCACTCAGTTGTAAAGTCGCCAGTACACAAGGTTACACATATTTGTTGAAACCTAGCACTTATTACAACTCCATAAGATTCCGCAGTGTTTACTTTAACCTTGTCATTTTTTACCTTGGTACATTTTTTTCTGTAAACTTCTATGTATTTTTCTGAGCCTGAAGTCCATCATAATATGCGAAAACATGCACAGACATTAATTTCAACTTCAAGTGCCATTTTAATCTTTAGAACAGAAAAATGGATAGGTTTTCAAAATGATCAAATTTAAACCGAAAGATTAATAAACACAATAGAGAAATTAAGTACTTATGTACTCGCACATAAACAATGACTAGGAACAAGGAAACTGAACAAGGAAAATTGAGAAATTTCAGCTACTTTCTAACCATACGCATCCGTTTATTTCAGCACCTAGTCACATCTTACGAAACGGACGCATATGTCAAGTGGCTGTTGGACAACACCAGGATCCACCTGATGCCCTCCATGAACCCGGACGGTTACGCCATCTCCAAAGAGGGACAGTGTGACACCATACATGGCAGGTGTGTGGAAACTATCAGTACTAACCGTGACAAATAACTGTACCACCAAAAATCATACACAGCTGGCAGGTTATCATCAATGGAAACATGCAAATGTTACTATAATATTAACGTGTTCATCGTAGCGCAAACAAATTTCGTCACATTAATGCTCCTATTAAGAGTAATAGAGCCTTACTAAAAAAATTGTATGGGAAAAGTACCTAATAAATAACCATCGATGTGTTGCTCATACATTTTCTAATAGTTACTGTCTGTTAAATCTTTTAAATTAAAACAAAATCTGTGTACTTTTTGTATTAACTTCTTAATCAATCAACTGTTAAGTAATTCTTACATCCGATTAGCAGCTTTGTCCCTACATGCCTCAATAATGGAGGGAATAAGAATCAAATTGCAACGTTAAGCAAAAATCCCAGATTCATGGATTATCATCATTCGATGACTCAGTAAGATAGCTGATAGATAATCGTTAAAAATCAATTAGGCTTATCGATGGATTTCGATTACGATATCAAGTAGGTACTTTCGTACTAAATTAGCAAGGTACATTAATTAATTGAATAAAAATGGTTTTCGCAACACTACAAAAATGTTGTCACGAGGTTTTTCTTAAAAATAAAGTCATTTTTGGTCAAGATATCACCTGAGAAGCGATGCGGCCTAAGATGGATCGCATTTATCTGTCTATTTATTATTTAATTTTATTACAAGTTCGATGTTCACATCTATATATACTATCAGAAAAGTACCTACCTAGATTGAAATTGCTGGTATATCTACGACATAAGGGTGAAAGCATTTAGTGTTTCGAAATGGTGGCAAGGGAGGGATCAGTGGAATTTGATGATGCAATTTCTTACAACATTACAGTTTAAACAAATGCTCTTTCTAAACTTACTACAGCACAATAATATGTCCATAATAAATGCTCACCAGACATAACGCGCGCCGGTACGATCTCAACCGCAACTTCCCGGACTACTTCAAGGCGAACACCAAACAGCCTCAACCAGAGACAGAGGCCGTCAAGGAGTGGATCAGCAAGATCCAGTTCGTGGTGTCGGGCTCGCTGCACGGCGGCGCGCTCGTGGCGTCCTATCCCTTCGACAACACACCTAGTGCTAGTAGGTTACATTATAGCATATTAGTAAATTAAGTATGTACTCTACAATCCTTCCTAGATCCAATATTTGCGCAGGCAAAACCGCGAAGAACCGCATGTCTTAATAAATCATGCTGACAAAGTATGGTCTCTTAAAAATATACTTAGCAATAATTTATTTGTAAAAGAAATAATCACTGAAATTGTTAAGTAGACATACGAAAATGGTTTACTCATTTGTATTATTTATGTTCACGCTGCGTCAGGAATTTGCAGATCCTCAGTGCTATGTTCGGGTGACGTATTTTTTCGCAATACCCAATTTTCAATTTTTTTTTGTTTGTTATAGAACCCAAAGCTAACGTGTACTTTTTGTTGTGCATATCCCCTAAACGCAGTGTTCCAAAGCTACGCGCACTCGCCGTCGATTGCGCCCGACGACGACGTTTTCCGTCACCTGGCTCTGACGTACTCTCGCAACCACGCCAAGATGGCGCGCGGCGTCTCCTGCAAGTCCGGCTCGCCGCGCTTCGAGAACGGAATCACGAATGGCGCCGCTTGGTATCCGCTCACAGGTTCGTATATCTTCTTAATAGGGGTTTTGTTGACTAGGAGACCTTAACACGTTCCGGGACAATGAACGCCTACAGGCGTGAAAACAATAAAACATCTATTGTGTCTGGAATAGTGTCCCGGAACGTGTTAAGCATGTAGCAGCGAGGATTGAGTTCCCGCACTAAAACTTTGCTGCTGATATAGCTAGCACCCACTGGTGCATTGCATTAGTGATCGGAGCACTCCAATCCAACCTCCGCGGTTTATTGTCATCTTCCAAGATTCCAAAAAGAGAATCTCGCGAGAGTCAAGAACAATCTCCAAAGTTCGCAACTTTTTCGTCATCTTCACTAAATATCTGGTTCAATTCACCAATAACAAACAAAATACCTATATAAAACGAACAATAAATTGCAGCACTAGGCTCACTTCTTTATTTAGCGCGCTTCGTGAAATTCAGAGGCTGCTGGTTTCTTTAAATTATGCGTTATTCGTAAACGCGGTACAATATCACAATCAGCGACAGTCAGTATATTTACCTAACGATATTCCTGACGAGATTTGTCTCGATATTAAAAATGGCGTTACATCGGCAGGTGGCATGCAAGACTACAACTACCTGTGGCACGGTTGCATGGAGATCACGCTGGAGATCTCTTGCTGCAAGTTTCCGCCGGCGCATGAGCTGCACAAGTACTGGCTCGACAACAGAGAGGTCAGTTCAGTTTGCTTTCACTTTTCAGTATACATAGCACAAATGCAAGTTACACTGCATTACCTGAAGAAGCAAGGTCTTTTTATATCTCGTCTTACCAACGGTTCAACGGATTATGATTCGGGTGTAACAAAATATGTTTGGTAAGGTGACTACAAACAAAGTAAATTTCCATTGTTGCTACTTCTACAAGATGAAGTGAGACAAACTCTTTTGAATTAATTTTAATTCATATAATGCACATATTTTATTAATGCTTGAATGGATTTCATTTTTAAAATATTAAATAACTTTAAGAAGTAAGTACTTATAGTAAGATAACATTTATTATTTTTACAATTGGAATAAATATAAAAGTGCATAATAATACGTAAACATTAGCTAGTGGTACTTATATTATTGTATTTTTCCCAGCTACGTTGGAAATTAGATTTAACATTCATAAATGATATAAAATATAACAGTAAGTTCTAAATTTTAATTTTAATTAAAATTGGAAACAAGGGATATAATAAATAAGAGACTAACCAATGGAATAGACGGGCCAACATAGAACGAGGAGTTGTACTCCCAGGCTTCAACTGGTGCGGTCATGACGATGGGGGCACAGGATACCCTTGGGCCGGAGTTTCCCGTGACCAGCGAATCGGGGTTATCCCCGAGGCCGAGGTCGTCTTGCCCTTCGTGCACCACAAGACTCCGTCCCAGAATATTATTGTGTCCTCGAAGAGTGATCACTTTGTCGATGTAATCGAAGGAGCTCTCGCCATTCCCAACCCCTACAAATTGCAAGTTTCCCAAATCGCCGGCGTGACGTTCGGTGTGCACTCTATCTCGCCCACCGTGCGGGCTGCTGACTGTGTTGAAGTGGCCTCCTGCCGTGTCGCAAGTGGTCGTGTCTCCCAGTTCGTGCACATGGAATCCGTATTTGCCTTCATCCAGTCCGGTTAAATTTCCTATAACCCTCAACCCTTCGTCGGTTTCGGTGAACAATACAGTCCCGGTCACATTCTGGTGCCTAAAAATTGCGATGGCCGACCGGTATTCGGAATTCGCTAGACCGGTTGGAACACTGGTTAGAATTAAACATATTGCAAAATAGAAATACATCTTCACTGCTCGACTGCACCAGTAATACAGCTTAAACAGAATGTCTACGGTCTTAAATAAAGGATTATGGTTTAATCAGTTAATAACCGATCAATCAAATCGCAGCAAAGATAAAATTATTTAAGGAATATACTTAGACATTGGTAAAATAACTGAATGCGACGCGTGAACGCGAGGTTAGGAAAATCCCATGAACATAGACATAATTCATTATTAGGTGCTCCATAACTTTTATTATCTTCAAATATGAAACAAAGATATACTGCTGCACTGTCATCAATAATAAATAGTTAGTAATGTTTGAGGAAGGTTTATGTATAGTCAAAGGCGAACCCCCTCATTCATAATAACTCAAACGGTCTTTTAAACCTATTTTAGCTATTACACTGTTTTGTCACTTTCTGTAAATGATATCAGCGCCAAGAAAGAATGAGACATAAAAAACCGGCCAAGTGCGAGTCGGACTCGCGCACCGAGGGTTCCGTACAAACCTGCAAGGTTTACAAAGTTCGTTCATTACGACAATCGAGTCATAACTATGGTATTTTTATTGCAAAATGAAATTCATAACATTACAATGGGGAAAGATTATTTTTTTCACGGGTTAAAGGCAATTAGATCTAAGTATTTGATATGAATTTCAACTTGATAGCTCTACGCGTTCATGAGGAAAAAAGTAATAAGTTTATATTTATTAAAAAATATATATTTTGTAATGTAACTAAAAATTTAAGGTTTTCGGAATTTTTCCTTTATGTGTGCTATAAAACGTTGCTTCATGCCAAATTTCAAGATTCTAGGTCGACTGGAAGTACCCTTTAGGTTTTGATTCCCTTGCGAGTACTTGCGAGTTTCAAAATATGCAGCTTAAATTGCTGTTTCTTTTGATTGCGTTGACATAGAAGTTTGATTTTGTTACAGCTTAAAGGTATTATAGACTTGAGTATTTGGTATGAATTTCAATTTAATACCTCTACGCGTTTATGAGGAAATGGGTAGTAAGTTTAAAATTATTAAAAAAAATATTTTATGTGATGTAACTAAAATTTATGGTTTTCGTAATTTTTCCTTTATCTATGCTATAAGACGTTGCTTCGTACCAAATTTCAAGATTCTGAGTTCACGGGAAGCACCCTGTAGGTTTTGATTCCCTTGCAAGTGTCGAAAATTTGCGGCATAAACGGCTGTATCTTTTGATTGCGTTGGCTTAGAAGTTTGATTTTTTCACAGCTTCAAGGGACAGTAGACCTGAGTAATTGATATAAATTTTAGCTTCATACCTCCACGCGTTCCTGAGAAAAAGGGTCTTGACAGACGGACGGACGGACGGACAGACGGACAACAAAGTGATCCTATAAGGGTTCCGTTTTTTCCTTTTGAGGTACGGAACCCTAAAAACAGTGTAATAGCTAAAACAGGTTTAAAAGACCGTTTGAGTTATATTATGAATAAGGGGGTAAGTGTTTTGTTCTTTTGTTATTACCCGATTGCGGCAAAGCCAAAACAAGGGTATATATCCTCCTTTACCCCATATGTGTTTGATTTGTATGTTTTTTCGACTCAATGGTTTTACAATATTTTTAACACTCACAGTGTCATATTTTATTTTTTAAAATATGAAATATGAAACCAAAAATTGCGCACGGGCGGGATTCGAACCAGCATCTTTCTGGCTAACCGGGCCAACTGCTCTTCCAATTGAGCTACCGTGCTGTCGGTCCGACAGCACGGTATTTTTACGACTCTATGTTCCCTCAAGTCGTAGTACTAATAACCGACAAGGTAACCATCAAATCATCGTCGGATAGGGCTTTGGGAATACCGGCGGCCTGCGCCAGCATTCCAGTCCCCGATTCAGAAATATTCCATATTAAATTAATACGACAAATTAATTATATTTGATTTCGAAATGACGTCATCAACTTAGGACGTTAAATTAATACACCGATTGAATTGTTCTGAATTAGGGGACCAACTTTACACCCCTGTTTTTAATGGTGTGTGCACTTCTGTGTAGTGTAACCACTGAATAGATAAATATAAATCTATTCAGTGAGTGTAACTATTCGAAAACCTCCTACACATAGGTAGGAAGGTTCTAAAGCAAAATTATTTAAATTACATAAGTATGTCAATAAAATCAATTTATTAATCAAAATAACGAATATAAAAATGACATGTCATTACAACTACTTGCTAATTCAGAATGCAACATAATTAATAAACTCAAATAAACTCAAAACTATTAACAATTTAAAACGAAAGAGAAAATCGTAATGAGACTAACCAATTGGACAGAAGGGCCAACATTGAAGGAAGAGTTGTACTCCCAAGCTTCGACGGGCGCGTGCATGCCGATGACTGCGCAGGCGACCCTCGCGCCCGCGTTGCCCGTGGTCAGCGAGTCGGGGTGGTCCGTGAGGCCGAGGTCATCTACATTCTCGTGCAGCACCAACCCACGCCCCAAAATGTTGTTCTTCCCGCGAAGCGCAATCGCAGTATCGACATAATCGAAGCTGCTCACTCCGCCTTCATTGAAACGCACGTTCCCTAAGTCCCCGACGTGACGTTCGCTATGCACTCTATCTCTCCCGCCGTGCGTCGTGCCATCTGGGTTGAAGTGGCTGCCAGTCGTCAAGCAAGTTGTCGTATCTCCCAATTCGTGCACATGGAATCCATATTCGCCTGGGTTAATAAGACCAGTTATATTACCGGTTACCCTCAATCCATTGTCCGTTTCTGTGAACAGCACGGTACCGGTCACGTTCTCAGCCTCAAGATGTGCGACTGCTACTCTGTATTGAGAACTTGCTAATCCATGAGGAACTGTTATGAAGATTAAACATAATGCAAAATAGAAATACATTTTTCAAAAACACGATATTCCTGTTGTTCTAGTAGCCAAAGAATGTACGAGTGCGACACAATTATTATCACTAGATTCCTTGGATGATAAAAGATAGTGCTAAAATCAACAACAGAGATAAAATGGTGAGGTATAGCAGAGTATTGATAGTTTGACTGCGATGACGAGTACATAGATAAACATGGTATCGTTCGAGATTAGAATAAAAATGGCAATAAAGAATGGATTTATTTACAGCAATAAAATGACAATAAATAAAATTGAACTGCAATAACCCTGATTGCATATAACAATAAAGCTCATAAAGAAATCTGTGATTCATTTCTCAATTGATTTGTGCGATATGTACGATAGTTGCAGGTCGGATTAATTTAATTATCGGTAAGATACTCTGGAGTTTAGGTAGGGTACTACTTATTAGTAAAATGGTATCAACGTCATGGGATTTGCTTCCAATACACAAGCCTTACTTTAGGATCAGAGCAAATATGTTTGTTTCTTTTTAATCAATAGTCAGGCATTTGGACACGATCACACCTGATAAAATCATGATGTTTCCAAGGAAAAATCACAAGGGCTAAATGATAATGTTTAGTGGAGATCGAGATCCATGGCGTCTAACCTCTTTGCAACAAAAATCACTTACACACAAAATCGGGCGTCACTTAAAACAAAAGACGACGCATTTTTTGCTTTGGCGATGGTGACCTCGATAGTGCCTACAGGACATTTCAGCGGGTAGTGTATTCGATGTTAAAATGTCCTCTTTATCCCGCAGTCGCTGATCAAGTTCCTGGCTGAAGCGCATCGCGGCGCCCACGGGTTCGTGACGGACGAGAACGGGAACCCGGTGGAGCGCGCCGCCGTGCGCGTGAAGGGCCGCGACGTCGCCTACCACACCACAAAGTACGGCGAGTTCTGGAGGATCCTGCTGCCCGGCAACTACCGCCTCGATGTAAGCACTAATCAATTTATATAACGCTTCAATAAATAATCTAAGCTTTGAATTTTGAACTCGAAAAACAAGAATCTGAGACTGGAAATCGAGCCTTACTCATTTGGGCGAATGCCCTAGGATACCCATACCCAGACGTTGTTGGTTCTTATTAACCGCGAATGTTCGCTGTTTGCTCGTGACTCTCCTTCATCATAACGCAATGTTGTTTTAATGACATATCGTCAAAAGGAACAGTATCAATGCTGATTTATGCCGCCGCAACTATAAACTTATTTTTTTATTATTAGGTACACCGACAAATTACAATCAAAATATTTTTTCTCTTAAAGGTCTCGGCAGACGGATACCTGCCACAGGAGGTGGAATTCATCGTAGTAGATAGTCATCCCACACTTTTGAACGTTACCTTACATTCCGCTAAGGTAGGTGACATAATAAGTAATTTTGTAAGTAATGTTATACTTCGATTCTTGTACATAGCTCAAATAACCTGACCTGTCTGTAAATATTGTACAGTAACACAAATTAATGCACAGTCACAGTTTCAGTAAATTATGTTAAGAAATTAATACTTAAGCATTTAAACTTATATTTCTATACCAAAGTTAATTTATTGATAATCTCTTGGAATATATTGATTCAGTTACTTTAATTATTTAAATAAGTCATCTAAAAGTTAATACACTTTTTTAGATTTACTTATTTAAGAACTTTATTGCACAATTAACAGTGTACAAAAGGTGGACTAAATGCTAAAAGCATTCTCTCCCAGTCATACCTTTAGGTCATGCAGAAAGATTGTAAGTGGGTACAAATTATTTAACTTTTGGTTTTCTGACATTTTAAAATTGCTAATCTTTCAGTGTGCCTAGAAAATTTAAAGTTTTAGAATTGATTGAGTTTTTACGATGGTAGAATATCTCAAAAACTACATCACATTTTTTATCTATCGTCGTACCATATAATACTTTTTCAAAAATTAAATACAAAAGTGGCTAAAGTATTTTACTTATCATATGCTACAATGACAGTTCGATACACTAAAATGCATAATTTATTTAAAAGCCTGTTACCTGGTAACGTGCACGCTATAAGACTACTGGTAGCAAAGCATGTTGTGAGGGAGGTGTGCTGGTGTGGTCTCTGGTTCAGTTGTGTGGTGTGGTGGGTCCGTAGGGGTTCGTGGCGAGCCGCGGGCCGCAGCGCAAGCCGGGCCGGGGAGCCCCCGTCCTCACGCTCACCAGCCCCGCCACAACCGTCACCGCCGCCGCCGCCGCCACCAACCGATCCACTGGTTTCGCTTTCCCCGAAGAATAATCAGTATTTTTTCATCTCTTTCAATAGGTATCAAACTGATTCAGCACTTTTACCATTGTTATCAATTCCTGACAATAAATTAGTCTCTAACTCGCGTACTTAGCTGTTATGTATTTGTTGTTCAAAATGTACCTTAACGTATACGCTTTGCTTGAATAAAAACGTACAAATAACACCTGGTGTTGGGAAAGCTTGTGTTCAATCCCGATCAAGTACAAACCTATTTTTGTAGTCATGTTAAGGAAAAGTTATTTAGTATCTTCTGAACTAATAAATAGTAATTAAAAGCTTTATTGGATCTTTCCATTAAAATATAACCACCCGAATCACCGTTTGTGGATATCAGGTATGTGACATTTGTTTTGCGTTTAGTAATTTATTAATCTAGTGGTAATATCCTACCCAAACTCAGCCGGTTCTTGAGATAGCAAGTATGTTAAGCAATGATAAGCGGGTGGGCGATAGGTCACGCCTAAGCGAAGAATCACGCGATTAGAACAAACGTAGATGGTCACTCCTTCCCTGCGCCGTTTCACTATGACACTATCTGATTGTATGTACTTAAAAAACATGAACCGTCTGAGTTAATCGGTAGGGTAGGACGACTTACTCACACATTCCTCAGTATTATTCTCTTTACCTTTTTGTGATAGAGCATCAGAATGTTTATTTTGTCCACGATATCAATATCCACGTTCCATGAGAATGTATCAATCATAAAATACAAATTTAACAAGTGACATCGTCATTTTCTTACAACTAGCGGTCCCAGCGAACTTCGTTTCGCCCCCAGCCCCGTCCCGCCCCGGCCTCGTTTTATGAGAATTATCTTTGCTATAAACCTCACGGAGCCCGAGACCTTTCCAACGAATGCAAAACCGTGGAAATCGGTTCGTGCGTTCTGGAAGGAAAACCCGATATCATTGATGGATATATCAGGATATATCATTGTATTAATTGAGTTTCGAACATTACGCGTACGAAATTCATATCTCAAATTGGATGCATTCATAAAATGCGTTACGCTCGTCAACTCTAACTTAGAATTTCTTATTAAGGGCCGGTTTTTTGATCCGTTAGTTAATGGTAAAGTTACGTTATCAACAATTATTTACAATTGTGTGTTTTGAAGTTACCTTAACCGATGGTCATTAAAATAGCCATTCTGACATTTAGTTTAGGGCAGTTTTATTCACACACATACACACTATCGTAAATATTCAACCGCTGGTAACGTAACTTTACCATTACTACTGATCAAAAAACTGGCCCTAAGTCGTAAGTACCACGGAAACCATGCTGTTCGTTGTTTTCTTTGTTCTTTCGCGATCTATTATGAAGGAGTTCTTAAACAAGCTGTATACCAACAAACAAGTTAAAAACTGTCTATGGTTTCAGCGCATCGACGGCGGTCCGTACTACCGGCCGGTGCCGCTGCCGCCGCGGCCGCCGCCCGCCGCGCCCGGCTCAGGAATCTTCTCATCGCTCACCAACTCCTTCAACAGCTTCGTCTCAAATATCTTCGGATAACACTTCCATTTATATTATACTGAACTTCGACTGAATAAATCTGGTCCCATTTTTTGACCATCAAAGAGTTAAGAAAGTACCTATACGTTAAAGTAGTACATAAAAAATCAGAGTACACTTTCAAGGCATTTATATTCTCGCATGGAGCAGTGGTTTAGAGATTTAAGGATTCCCCAAGTTTCGCTTAGTTATAACTTATAAAGCTACACTCTATTGTAATTAGCCTACCGATTAGATTTACAAAACAAAAAAGTTTCAATAAATTTTAGCAGGCAAAGAAATATGTATATGGCCGAACCAAAAGAAAAGTATAATAATAAAAGTATAATAATAATAAGTAGATGGATCTCGAAGGACTTTTTAAAGTTAATTGAGTAGGTAAACACTGTAAATAGAATATAGATAAGATAAAATACGTATTATTTATTTTAATTTATATTAAGACAAAAGTAAGAACACTGAATAAATAGTTTTGTAATGAAAATGTTTCTTTCTTTGCATAGTACTCTTGTCTTTAATTAATACCATGACCTTGTTATTCCCTTCCAAAAAAATACAACACCTTTACATAAAATCTTGTATAAGAACCAGCTGATAAAATAAATGGTGTGATTAACATATTTTAAATGGCAGCCGTCACACTACTTGAAACTATTATCAATGAAATAAAAGCTACGTCACCGAGTAACGCGCCTCAGTAATGATTCGGTTGGTAATAAGCACTGTGCTACTGATAGCGGCAGAGTGTTCCGTGGTGATCACGAGTACGGGGCCAGTCCGCGGGAAACTAGTCCAAGATGAGTTCGGAACGTACTACGCCTATATGGGCATACCATACGCAGAGAGCCCCGAAGGAAACTTACGATTCAAGGTTTGTGACTTTCGATTGAAAAGACAATTTTGATACCACACGTACTTGTTTACCGCTATGTTTAAGTTGGCATTATCACAAAATGGAAATCCATGTAGAGGAAACCAGACAGTGATTGTACGACGACACGTTTGGTGCAGTGTTTGGCGCTCCTGACAACTGAACCAGCTGTCGCGGGTTCGAATCCTGCAAGTGGCAAATGTTTGTGTGATGAGCGCGAACATTTGTACCTGAGTCATGGATGTATTTAAGTATATTTTTATAAGAGACGCCCCCGTCATGATCGTTGTCTGGTATTCGGTAACACAAGGAAGAAAATCCTTACTCCAGACAATTGGTGTGTTATCTGGCGCATATTTATATATTTATACAGGGTGTTATTGCAAGGGGGTCCCAAATTTTTGGAGGTGAAAGGGACCATCAATATGAACTTTTACTATGAGACCATTATTCAATTCTTAATTTTATTTTCTGCCTCTCCATACATTATTGTCAATGTTGGTGACTGATTTTGTATGGGGAACCTAAAATTTTATTTAAGATTTTGATCATGACCCCATAGTAAAAGTTGTTCATATTGACGGTCTCATTCACCTCCAAAAATTTGGCACCCCCTTGCAATAACACCCTGTATTTATTGTAGCCTCCAGTACCAAAACATCCATGGACCGAAATACTGAACGCAACCCAGCATGGGCCGGTGTGCCCGCAGCCAGAAGGAAGATACACCAAAGACCAGATGAGTGAAAACTGCTTGTACATAAATGTGTTCGTCCCTGGGAACAGAACACAAGAACCCATGCCCGTTTATGTGTACATTCAAGGAGGAACCTTCAAAACCAACTCGGGGGATATCAATATATTCTCTGGACCACAGTTGTTCTTGGAACGCGGCATTATTTTCGTGTCGATGAATTACAGGTATTTCAATCAATAAACTTATCTATGAAACTGGAATCTCAGGAATCAAGATGCAGTTCTTATCAATGAGGGTAAATACATATAACGTGATGATAGGCACTTTAAGAAAACGGAAGAACGTCTTTTTATAATAATTTACTGTACGATATTGCTTTCTCTTGCGAATTTTACTTTAAATTACAAAAACAAAGGTAACGTCATTATTTAACTTGAAATGCATTGTACTTTTATGGATTTGAAAGAAAGAACAACTTATCTATCCATTTCAGACTAGGCGCATTGGGATTCTTATCACTTGATACCGACAAAGTACCCGGGAACGCTGGACTCAAAGATATTTTACTGGGGTTGAAGTGGTTTAATGATAACAAACACATATTTGGCGGCGGTTCTATAACGCTTGGCGGCCAAAGTTCTGGTGCCGCTGCAGCCCATTATCTGCTATTAAGTGAAAAATCCACGGGCCTATTCCAGCGCGCCATATTACACAGTGGAAGTGCTACGAATTTCAGATTTTTTACAACGAATGCAAAACAGAACGCGTTAGCCCTAGCCACAGAGCTCGGTATTGAAAATCACAATGACATCCAATACGTTACAGAAAATTTAATAAATTCTGATGCCTTTGACATAGTAAATGCACAAGAAGCTATATACAAAAATGATCGAAATCCGATGAGAGCTTTCGCTCCATTTATACCTTGTGTTGAAAAAGAATCAGATCATGCAATCATAACCAGACCTCCTCTAGATATAATAAAAGCTGGCATTCCACAAAATGTACCAATACTAGCAGGAATCAATGAAATAGAAGGAGTGTACATGTGGCCTAGTCTGCATAAGTTATCGGAAGAGACTTTAAAAGAAATATATCCGCTCTGCATACCACCCGATATAGAATATTCTAATGACTCCGATACGTATACTGACTTGGTGGATTCTATTAGTGAAATATACTTTGGTAGTAAAACACTATCTAACTGGACTATGACAAATTTTTATAATTTGCTGACTGATACGCAGTATACTTACAGTGTTGACTCTTGGATTAGACTGCATAAAAGCAGGCCCGACAGTGAGCAACTGTATTATTATGTTTTTAACTTTGATGGGGATTTGAATTGGTCCAAACTCGTCTATGATATAGACTTTCCTGGTGCTGCTCATGGAGACGAAATAGGATACTTATTCGTGACTGAAGTAACTAGGTCAAAACTAAAAGACCTAGATACTCGGAGTAGACAAACGTTGGATTACATGCTAACATTTGTATCGAATTTCATCAAAAATGGGTGAGTGATTACTTAAACTTGTCTTTTACCGGAACTCTGGCTTGCATTTTCTTAAATTTATTTTTGTTTTGATAGTGTTTTGCAATAATTTGAATTTTATATTATTTTCTAATAATAATAATGTAAATTAATTTCAGGAATCCGACTCCAGAAAACTACGGCGGTAAAATTATATGGCCTGAATCTGGTAAACATAGAAATCACGTTATAATAAATGACAACCCCGAACAAGTCTTACAAACACCCAACAAAATCAGGTTTGGTTTTTGGGAGAATGTATACCAGAAGTATAGTGAATATATTGACAAAAACACTGCCCAAAATTTATGCTGAATGTTTTAGATGTTTGTGTTTTCAAAGCCTCTTAAATAATAAGTATTGAACAAATTAAATAGCAAAATTTTTTTTGTTTCAAAATGTTTATTTAAAATTGATTCTCCTATCCTAATTACATTGAGTTATTTGTCTTATCGCCATGGGCTTGGTCCCAAATTATATTGTTTACAATACAACGTTAAAACAAAGACTGATATAGCGAAGACGTTATTAATTATTCATACCATACTAACAAATGCATTGACGCGAACAACTGAAGGTTAACTTCTTCGCCATTTTAATGGGACCGTGCGCGACGACAGCTTTACAAACTATTGAATGATGTTGAAATGACAAATGGCTGGCTGTCATCATTACGAAAAGTAATTAAACAAGTCATTTCGATGAAATATTCTATTATCCGTGTCGATTTTTACATTAATGCAAAATAATGCCCGGTTACTTTTTTGTACAAAAATCTCTAGAGAAAATAATGGTGACAGACGTCCACCAGTGTTTTTTTTTGTCATTGCAAGCGCTGTCATCGCATTCGGGTTTCACCAACACCTATTTCGCACACAGTGAATACATTTTATCAGTAGGTATTTACCGAAACCGAATAAAGAAGATTAGCTTCATGGTGTAACACTAGACGGCTGGCGGAGGTTATCAATTACTTTAAAATAAGGGGTAAAACAATTTGTTGAAAACATATTAAGGCAAAACAATATTCACACAAGACGACTTATCCAGACGCTTAAAGGAAAGGGCACGGAGAACAAACAAGAGGAGGTACAAAAAATTTGAGGTATTCGACCACAGAGTAAGTATCTAATTATAGGACGCACGCAAGTGTATGTACGGTCGAGGACACAAACAACAATCCCTTGCACACACGACGCAAAAAACCGAATAACTTTAACCAAAAGACGACGCGAGATGCAAGCGATTTTCGCTGTCACTATCATTTCTCCACACACCCAGCGGCTGGACAGCTATACTTGTTAGATAATTTAAAATTGGCTGACAACAGGCTTTGGCAATGCCGCTGGCCTGTGTAAAGGCACCTTGAAACTGTTAAGGCGTCGGTATCCTCGATAGCACTTCACGTTCTACTTATGCCTGTGTATTTAACTCACAAGTGTTTCGGCATGTGTACGGGCGCTAGGCGGCGCCAGCGTCGAGCTTGACGTGGTCGCGCGCGCGCTGGAAGGCGGCGATGAGCGCGGCGAGCTCCACGCGCTCGCTGCAGCCCTGCGACAGCCGCGCCTCCGCGTCCGCCATCTTGATAAGTAGCCCTATCAGCACTTCAGGGGGGAGTTTCACTGGAAAGGAATATTTTATTTTGAGTTTTTAAAATTAAAATGATAATACCCAGTAACATGAATCACACTCTTTTCTTTTTTTGCTAGTCGGTCTTGGCTATAAAATAGGCTAGTTGCTATAGGGATATGTTGGTGTTAGTGGGCGGTAAGTTTGCTTTACATTCATATGACAAGATTTTATTATATTAAGTAAAAATATTATATCATTCAGATGCTTAGTATGTACTTACGTCTTTGTACTACGGTGTGAATCTCTGTAAGTATATCACTGAGAGCCAATCCCTTGACAATCTTGATATCTTGAATATCTGTGCAAAGGAGAGTTAAGGATATGGACAATTCAATAGATATAAAAGTGACACGAAGTAAGTGTAAACCTCGTGCTAAAATCACTTATGGCTTCACTTAAAACTTAAAATTTGAATTCTCAATCAATCAATAAAGCAAATTATTGATCAAGCAGAACAATCTCTTTCATATTTTTTGTAACACCTACTGATGTCAAAGAATTTAATTGTTGTGAGATGATCGAGTGATCATGATGCAAAGGGGTGTCTCCTTTCAACAACAAGCCACAATAAACCCTACCTTTTACACCCGTCCGTGGCAAATGCACTAGTTGCGCAAAGATACAAAAAAAAATCACATCACTAAAGTCAGTTACAATTTATATTTTTAACACGTTCCGGGACACTACTCCAGACACAATAGATGTTTTATTGTTTTCACGCCTGTAGGCGGGCACTGTCCCGGAACGTGTTAAAGAATATGCACAAATAAAGCTGTCTCATCGCTAAAAGCAATCTCTTCCAGATAACTTTTGGATAAAGGAATAAACTATTCATTCTAATAACTCCGCCATATGATCAATATTTTCTGTGTATTAAATTTTAAGTAAATCAATCCAATAAAAAGGATACTCTTAAAGCAGGCGGCGAAGTCGTTTTCATTGAGTAGCCAGTTGAGTATGGCGTTAATGTCAGACCGCAGCGGGTGGCCCACACACGTGTACACGTGGTCCTCGGTCACGGAGCGGTGCGCGAGCCACGTGCTCTGCAGCGTGTTGAGCACTTTGCGCATGTCGCCGCCAGAGAGCGTCAGCAGCGCCTTCACGCCGTCCTCGGTCATCGTTACTCTGATAGGAAAATGTACCAATTAGATTAGATTAAAGTAAAGTTAGCCTGTAAGCAAATGTAAGGTATTTAGGGTAGGTAAGTAGGTAAGGTAGTATGAGCCATACTCTACCACGCGGGCTCAGTGCAGACTGGCGGAGGGGTGTTTGCAAGGCAAGCGACGAACCTTGCTGTCAGACTTTATCAAGCCGCCCATAGACCTCTGACTAGGCTTAACGACTAATATCAACCAATATTAGCCGGGACCAACTGCTTAATGTGTCTTCCGAAGCACGGAGATGCTCGTGATATACTTATATGGTCGGAATGGTCACCCATCCAAACACCGACCGCGCCGTAAGTTGCTTAACTTCGGTATTAACTACCAAAGCGCTGTCACCACTGCGCTACGAGCACCTTCACCTTGCGGAGATGTAAACAATTTAACTCGTCAAGTATGTGTGAACGAGACACAATAGAAATTCTATTATTATGCGACTCCCGGCAGTCGTTTGATACCTGACTGATTAAAAAGTAAAGCCTAATTTAAGATGCTCGAGTCACGTTCTTTGAAGCGTGTCGAGCATTTTGCGCATGTCGCCGTCAGAGTAGAGGGTGAGCAACTTCTTGATGCTATCCTCGGTCATCGTCACACTGACGAATAAGAAATGTTCTAAAAAATATACTATTAGATTTAATAAGAAATCAAAAATTCCGCACGAGTGGGGTTTGAAACCGCGACCTTTAATGAACCGGGCTTGATTTGAACTACAAATCGTGGGTTCAAATCCTACTATTGAGAAATGTTTGGTGTTTAATCGTACAAGATGTCATTAACTGTATAGCATGTGATTTCTAAACGCATACCATTATATTTGATAAATACCCCGGTGGCGCAGCGGTTAGAGAATCGCATTTTAAAAGCGACGGCTGCGCCAGAGATCCCGGGTTCGATTCCTGGGTCGGGACAAAAATATGTACCTGGGTTTTCTGTTCAGAAATTCTCAGGGAAGCCCGGAGTTTGGAAGTTGGCGGTGTTTCATCCCCGTGCCTCCAGCGCCTGATCTCTCTCCGGTCGTGTCAGATTGCTGTCCCTTCGGGCTATGAGAGTGAAAGGAGTAGAGAGTGCACCTGTGTATGCGCACACACTTGTGCACTATAATATGTCCCGCGCAGTCGGTTAGTCGTTGTGACTGGCCACCGTAGTCAAAATCGGCTAGGGGGACTATTATTTGATAGTAGAAATGGTAAAGTTACCCTTCGGCGTTGGCGATCTCCTGCAGCCTCGGCACGATCTGGGTCTGCTGCAGCGGCGCGAAGCGGAACCGCGTGCAGCGCGACTGCAGCGCCGGGATTATCTTGCCCAGGTAGTTGCAGATTATGCAGAAGCGCACGTTGTCCGTGTACTTCTCTATAACTGAAAGGAAAAATAAGCATTATGTACATGATATTGTATGTAAACTAGTTCTAACATATTTTTATCTATGTACTATGGCGGTCTCTCTGCCTTGCAACTTTTAAACAACAATATCTTTCACATACAAGACAAGAACAGATATTAATTAAAACAAAATGACCTGTCAGCCGGAAATCCAAAACGAAGAAGACTTGAGGTGCAAGCGATTTGGAAACTAGAACTAGTAAGGCGGTCAGTGTCCCGATGGCACATTAAACAAATATGTATTCACCCTTAGAGCAGATAATCAGTGTGGTCTGGGCGGTTTAAAAGATCTTTTCTACACTCACTAGCAGATAGTTGACCATAGTGTTAAGAACCGCAACCACTTGCCTTATATGCAGTCGCTAACAATATTAAACAACAAAACCATTTGGCCAATCACCTCACCTCAATAGCTATTGCGTAAAATAATTAGGCTATCAATAAAACAACAATGATGGATTTAAAAAAATATTTATTAAACAATAGAACATATAGACGAGGACGATCTCTGGGCCTTCCGCATAGCTTTTCTAGTCATGATGAGCGAGTGGGATTGTTCGTCGTGTAGTATGCGCGTGGGCAGCCCGTTCGGTTCCCCGTCGAGGCGCGGCTGCGCGGGCGCGGGCGAGCGGCCGACCGCGCGCGATATGCTTACGCCTAGCACGCGCGCCACTAGGCTGGTGAATGCACAGTTCACCTGAAATAACGAATCACTTTTTTAAAATCACCTCCTTCGTTAATAAACACGTATATTACTAGGTTGACGAATGTGAAAAGTATTTCTCCACAAACTTTTTTCATCAACCGTCATAATGTCAAGTTGGATGGACAGCTAGTTCTTAATTCAGGTTTGAAGCATTTTTTTTAATACCTGTTTGCAATACCTTGGCGATTACTAAGTTTTAAGTACCTACATGTTATTATTTTAAGAACTCTTGTAACACCTAATTAGCAAAATAAAGATTTGATTTGATTTGAATATTGGGCCCGAATGTTTAAGTATATACCGCAGACGCATCAGACACTATTATAGTGTCTTCTTAGTTTATGAATGAACAACGCTCTATACTTGTATATAACTCGTGAAGTGAATCACTTGTTGTCATGGACTCACCATTTCTCCAGTTCTAGCAGAGCCCTTAAAATGTTCCAAAAGATACTCTGAGGCTAACTTCTGTACACAGGACAGTCTCACAGCTCTTTGATGTTCTAGATCAGATTTGTTGCCGAATAGTGCCATCAAGGGTTTTTTGATTTCTGAATCAAATATTTTTTTCACCGTCTTTATCCACAGAGTCAGCTTCTCAAAACTTTGAAGGTTTGTTAAATCATAAACAAATATGACCACCTGGAAAAATAGCATGGGTAGCAAGAACACAGTCAACTCATTCCTTAGAACAACAAAACATAGTATCGTACGTACTATCGAGGCCTCCACCACCTAACCACACATTAAGAGTAAGAGCAAAAACCGTTTGCTCCTCGTGTCATCTTTTGTTTAAAGTCACGCCCTTTTTGTTCCATGTATACAATCGATTTTCGTTTGTATGTGGTTACTACTGGTTAGGGGGCATAGACCTCGAGCGTGTAAGTTAAAGCATTAAAAGTACAAACACGTGGCCGAAATTCCATGCAATAATAATAAGGTTTAGAATCGAATGCTTGGACTTACAACAGCACGTCAAGATTAAAACTGCGGTATATTATGCAGTCGTAATAAAGGTTACTTTTCAATTAAAATTTAAACCTAATGCGCTGGCGTTTTTACATATCAATGCTCGTAACCATAATCGTAAAGAATTTCGGAGCACTTACATCTGAAGAGTACAAATAATTGTCGAGCATACGAGTGGCGATGGCGTTGCCTGCGACATCACACAGCTGCAGCGGCACCGGCGGGCGCAGGCCGAGGCACTGGCCCGCCATCACCTCCGCGCCCTGCGTGCCGCCGCCCGCCCCGCCCGACCCGCCCAGGTACCGGGTGCATAAGCTGCTCTGCAACACGATAACATAAGTATCCTGATGTTTGTTATGCATCATCATTATTATCAGCCAAAGGATGTCCACTGTTGAACATAGCCCTTCCTCAAGAATTTCCAGAGTGATCGTTTGCAAGCGGTCTGCATCCAGTGTATCCATCTAGTCTATCTTGTATCCAGAGGGTGCAGAGGTTACAGAAGTTTAGTAAAAAAATCGTTGCTTCTTTTACTACTATTTTTGCCCCAAGCGGAAAGTTTCACTTATTTAAGCTGCATTAAGATTAATTATCAATAGCTATGACTAATATACGGTACTTACTTTACCAGTTGAAGGTTCGCCGACAACAGTAATTTTAACAGTTCTGTTTTGAACCTCTTCTTCTTCAGTGTCAGACATAATTTCGTTAAACTGTTTTGAACAACTAACTTACTCATTGAACACTAACGTTATCCAGGTATTACACAAAGTAATATAGGTTTTAATTAAGTGTTTTTTTTTTAATGTTTCACGGCATCACAAACGCGGCGTGCAAACAGAAGATGAAGTTTCGTAAAACCACGATCATGTTTTGAACTCCGTTGCTATAGAAACTATTTCTCCAAACACATAATTTCATTGGCGTAAATATGAGGAATTCGGCGTATTAAGAAGTCGTTTCGAAACATGCTGTGAAATCCAGGATACATTCTAGATACTAAATTTTCAGTGGAAAGAGGGATTTTCAACGACCGACAGTCGCACAAATAATGTGAGAGACGTGTCCATAGGACTACAACTATTTAAAAAAATTCTTTTGGCATTCTACCAGCTAGGGAAAAGGGTTCCCCCTGTGGGAGGCTATTTTTTAATCTGCAATCAGCCTCTGAGCTTTAATACATGCGGGGGACTATGCTATTAAATAAATTAGGCGCCACATGATTGAAAAAGCTGACACTGAGTAACGCAAAACAAGGCGATAAACGATATTTCGTAGTTCGTACGAACTTAACTTGCCATAATAGACATAGTTAGGTAAGGCAAGGATGTACGATTTCGTAACGTAATCGTATCGAGCACAGCTTTTAGAATGTCCCAAGTCACACCCACCACACCAAATTTAAATGCGAGCGTAACTAACTGCGAGCAGTTAAGCACAGTTAACGCGCGCTCTCATGTTCAATCCCCACACACTCTCGACGAGTGTGAGCAGTTAGCTCGTATCACCTCGTCATCCCTCTCCTTTCGGCCAATCTGATTTGTGTTTTTACAGAACTACTTAGTATAGGCATACGCCCGGATAGCGTAAGACACGGGGTTCAATTCCCCGCTTGTCGAGTCACAGTTGCTTTTTACAAGTGCAATTTATATTATTAACTGGGGATCCATCAGACATAGCCAACTATAGGCCCATCTCGCTGGCGACGACTGTGGCAAAGGTGCTGGACGGTTTGCTTGATCGCATTTTAAACAGACATTTGCAGTTGAACGACGCTCAATTTTGATTTAGGTCGGGGCTGTCTACAGATACTGCAATACTGTGCATGAAGCATACCGTCCGGTACTATACTGACAGGAAGATACCAGTCTATGCTTGTTTCCTGGATCTGTCTAAAGCCTTCGATTTGGTGTCCTATGAGTTGTTGTGGAGTAAAATGCGGACCATTCCTACTCTCCCAGGTGAGATAATTGATATTTTTGACTATTGGTACAAAAACCAAACTAATGTTGTTCGGTGGGCGGGAGAAGTCTCCAGTGAATATAGACTCAGGTGTGGAGTTAGACAGGGTGGCTTAACCTCCCCTCGTCTTTTTAATTTATATATGGATGGACTTATCGAGGAACTCAGTAGCACTGGTGTGGGCTGCTCCATAGATGGTAAAATCATTAACAATCTAAGTTATGCGGACGACATGGTGCTGTTGGCTCCCTCGATAAGCGCCATTCAAAAACTTCTAAAGGTGTGCGAGGATTACGCCGGAGCTCATGGACTCAGATATAACGCAAAGAAGAGTGAAATCCTGATGTTTCAGTCTTGGGGTCACAATATCACAGCAGTCCCTCCTGTCTATTTAGGCGGTGTTGCACTAAAACGGGTATCGCGTTTTAAATATCTGGGTCACTGGGTGACGGAAGATCTCTCTGATAACGAGGATATAGAACGGGAACGACGGGCGTTGGCAGTCAGATGCAATATGCTGGCTCGCAGGTTTGCACGCTGTACTGAACCCGTTAAGGTGATATTTTTCAAAGCTTTTTGCCAGTCTTTCTACACGTGTAGCCTGTGGATAAGCTATACGCTGAAGACAGTCAATGCCCTGCGAGTGCAGTATAACAACGCGTTCAGGGAATACCCTGCGGCAGCCCCAACAATAGTTGGGGCTGCCGCGTTACTGCAGCGCGTCAGGCATGTTCGCAGACGCTCATACCGATGGCTTTCATGCCATTCTACGCAAAAGAGCCGCCTCGATGCTAAGCCGTGTCCGCGGGAGCTCCAGCAATATCCTGCGTGTTGTAGCAGGGCGAGTGGACTGCCCGTTTATGCAGCATTGGGTTCGACTGCACATAAGTAACCCTTAGATGCCTCAAATGTTACGTTTATTTTTATCTTTTTGTAATTTTTATATTTGTGTAGTGCCATGGTGTTACTGACTCAACGATATTGTATTGTGATATGGACTTTGTCTGAAATAAATCTTTGAATTTGAATTAAGTTTGTATAGTGACAAAACACTATAAAAACAAAAATAAACTATAGATTGGCTTTCATCATCTTAACTGATTGTTAAAATATTTGTAAAAATATTTTCATTGATGATGCCACGCAGCCTACGCCACGGGGTCTCATTCGGAACATAGGTTTCATAGCTTGTAAATTTTCTCGATAGGTGGCGCTACCTGTCTGGCCATCGGTGAAACGGTTTATTAATTTGGATTAAAAACCTAAAATACATGAAGATAATATCCAAAAAATATGTAAATAAATATTTTTATCCGTTTAAAACAGATAAAACTTTATACTACCCAATTTTTTATCAAAAAATAAAAATGTTGTAAATAGCATAAAAGCACACATAAAAGCATGCTTAAACGACATAGGGAGCCCTCTGTCGGTATATGATAAAACTTTGCGGCATATTTATGAGGTGGTAATAGATGGCGCATTTTGTCCATTGACTATAAAGCAACTTTAAAAACTAAGCAAGTACGAATTAGGTTATGCAATTTATTTTGATTCCGGTAAAAGCTCAGGCAGGCATCGATAGGCCACTGGCGGTGGAGTAAACAAAATAATGTTGATAACCGCATCAGTGAGCGTTTAAATTAAACATTGGTAGGATTATGAAAACAATAGGATATAGGTAAAATATTTAAATAGTTTTATAACATTCTAAGATTTCTGAACATCATCATCACATGAACATAAATAACCAAACACAATTCTAGCACTTTCCGGTTTTCGCCGAAACTTTGTTGTCTGTTCGTTTATTTTATGTCGCAGGCAAAATAATTCCACAAATTTCATAATTGGCGTCGACTGTTTTTAAACGTTTTCAGTTTCATCACCACGACACGTTGGTTTTGTTGTCAATGATGAAGATTTAGGGTGACCATGACTAACAGTTTGGTAGGACAAATAGGATTTTATTTCAGAAATTAAGCATGATGACAATGATAACAACAAAGACTAACTTGTTAAACATGTGCTTCTACCTCTACACTAAGATGTCCCTTAGTGCTAACGATTTCATAAAGATATGTATAATCCGTTTTTTATTGCTTGTCAAATATTGTACACATTTTTTTTCATTTAAAGAATATCAGTTAACGAAATCAGAAAAAAAAGTAACATTCATTGACTATTTGATTTAAAAAGATCTCAAGTGTTCAACGATAAATTACCTAATGCAGGTTGTGATTGTTGTGTTAAAAAGAATGATTTCGTTAATAAGAAATTTCAAGATTGTTTACAATATTCGACAAGCAAAGAAAAACTGACGTTTTATCCAAACACTGACCGCGCCGTAAATTGCTTAGCATCGGTATTAATACTGCCACCACTGCGCTACGATCGAGCACCTCTTCTTTCTATTTTCGTATCATAATATAATCAAAATAAAACATTTAAATCACTCAATGTTAAATATGAATGTTTTCAGATTGATAATAGCAATTACTCTGTCACACTTCCAAGCGTCATCCGGATACCAGATTCGATGAGCATTGAAACAGGTGCATAACCTAAAAAAAATGTTTCTACAGGGATTTTCTATACTTTTCGTTTGAGAATCTCAATTTTTTGTAATTCACTGTAGCAAACGTCTTTCAAGTGACTATTATCACGCGGTCACACATATTGTATTTGCACTGTTCTATTGAAATGTGGCAATACGGTAACAACAACGTCTGTCGAGAAAAGCCGAGGCTCAATTTACTATGTCAAGTCGACAGTCAGTCATCGCATGCGCAGTTTCGTTGTCAAGGTTACTACGGTGCTTTAACCGCGCGCGATGTTGTTTTGTTTCACTCAATTGTGGCGAGATGGCGTAACTGTGGTTTTGCTTTTATTGTGAGATGACAGAGAATGATAATGATGGTCTGTTGTGAACACTATGGGATCATTAACGTAGGTACTGCACTTTTTCTGAACAGAAAAAGCAAAGCCCGGAGTTAGGAAGTTGGCGGTGTTTCACCCCCGTGCCTCGGAAAGCACGTAAAGCCACGTAAAGGTCCTGCGCCTGATCTCTCTCCAGTCGTGTCAGATTGCTGTCCCATTGGGCTATGAGAGTAAAAGGAATAGAGAGTGCACCTGTGTTTGCGCACACACTTGTACACTATAATATGTCCCGCACAGTCGGTTAGTCGTTGTGACTGGCCACCGTAGTCGAAATCGGCTAGGGGGACTACTACTACTACTACTGCACTTTATGTAGAGTATTTTCAATCTTATCACTTAACATTTTCAAAGTGGCTTCAGGCATCTTAAGAAGACGGGTAATAGGTACCGACCCGACAGATGTGCCGTTGCTGGCACATCATTAGTATGGTAGAGTAAGTAACATACTCTGTATCTTAAATGACGCACAAGTCATATCACTATTATCGGCCAAAGAACGTCCACTGCTGAACATAGGCCTCCCCCACGGTTTACCACAGCAACCGGTTGTTTGTGAGCGGTCTGCATCAGTCTGCATGCAGTGTAATCCTGCAATCTTTGCAGGGTTGTCTGTCCATCTTGTCAGTGGACGTCCTACGCTGCACATTTGGTCCAAGGGTCTCCAATCTAGAACTTTTCTGCCATAACGGCCATCAGTTCTTCGCGCTGTGTGTGCTATGACACAAACGTACTAATTGTCAACTCTAAAATTAAACTGCCAGCAATCAACCAATGGGAATGGTATATTGAGATTTGAAACCACAGATTAAGACAGTAACATTTGATTTATTTAATTATTCCTGAGGGACTGACAGGGGCGCCATAAAAGCAAATAGATACAAGCGGGTCGATTTAAATTTCCATTCCCTTACATCTCAAATTAGATGCGAATATAATACTGAAGATAACAAAGATAGTGATTTCTCTACCTTTAAGAGAAGGTACATACATTTTATAGTTTATCGTGCTGCATCTAGTTTGCAAAGGCACTTTTCCGCCCTCATTTGTAAATATAAAGTGCATTTTAGTGTTTTCTACCAATTAAGTTAGTCGAATACAGAAAGATATGCGGCAAAAAATTTGGAACTTTGAAGTTAGTTAAATATAAGAATGATTCAAGGTTTCAATACTAACCTAAAAACAAGTTATTTGTTTGCATTGCAAATAGTTATTTATATAGGGTGACGTCATTTTAAGATGTCATTTCCAAATTTGGGAGGTGTTCGAAACCATTAATTATACAAACACCTATGACGTCACGATCGAAAAAAAATATGAATGATGGCCCAATAGTAAAAGTTGCAAGGATCGATGGTCTCATTCACCTCCTAAAGTATAGCCACACCTTTTTTTGTCACCATATATCGAGTTCACACACGACTCGTTGGTTTGGTACATACCAAATGTCAGATTTATAGCTTTGCATCGCTTTCACACTGGACTACCACCTTTATTTAGAAGCATGGAGAACACACAGTCATACGAATGCCATGAGATGTTGTGTGTGTAATTATGATTGTCAAATTAACGTGAGTGAAAGTGTGAGAAAGATGTATGAGTATGAATAAATGCACGAAAATACTTCTTCATTATTGTGATTTAATTCACTGGGGACAAGTAAAGTAAAAGTTTGGTAGTATACCTTTCCAAGGTTATTGGTTATTGTAAGGTATACACCACCAGCGTAGGACGTCCACCGACAAGATGGACAGACAATCTTGTAATGATCGCAGGATCGTTCTAGATGCAGACCGCTTGTAATCGGTCGATGTGGAAAACCGTGTGAAATCACTTACACTCACAATCACTTTTTCCAGACACGAATTCGCTACTTGACGCCATTTTGTTTTGCTCAGCCGTGGCACGTAAAAGAACTAAATTAAAAAAAAATCGGCATTATGCATACTGCGTTTCAATTGTACCTACATAAATGTTGCGGCATTTCATAAAATTCCGCCACTTTTGATTAACATTTCTATTGCCGCTTATATTATTATGCCGCGGCATGTTGAAGAAATAAGTTCTGGTTTTTGGCACACGTGTCTTATTGTTACGCTGATTATCATAATGTGGGGAGGCCTATGTTCAGCAGTTGACGTCTTTTGGCTGATAATGACGATGATGATGTTGAGTGGTGATTATTATATTATATTCTTTCTTTAATGCACTTAAAAGATGTACAAAAAATACAAGAAGTCACAATGTGAACAAAAGTGGGCTTATCCCTAATCCCTAAAAGTGATCTCTTCCAGCCAACCCATAGGTATTTGAAATGAAATAGTTGCGGTTATCGGCAGTAATATAATGCCAAAATGAGATTATTTTTCGTTCAGTTAGTTTAAAAAAATATAAACATGTTTATCTACTTAGTAGGTACCTGGGTGACCTAGCTTTGCTGTATTTTATTTTAGACTAATAAGACTAAGGTTTTTGATAAAGGGTACCCAATAATAGTTTTTCTCGTTTAGCAGATAATGCGTAGATAGATTATTGGCGATGCGAAGATTATCCACGCCTTTAGCGGTGAAATTTAGAAGCTGTCAACTTTTTTTCGTCAGTCTTCTATAATACATTCATTACCTGCCCGCCACTAATTAAAGTTAATAGTTTTTAAGAAATGTTTGTCGTGTATACAGTTCTATTAATTACTCTTCCACCATGATCAACACAAGCCCATCACCTCTTTTCAATATACTTGTAAAAATAGAATATTTACTATGCATGAAATAAATAGTAATATTTTTTTACTCCATCGTAGTACCTATTTAACTATACATACTTGAAATCTGCCATTATACAATGTTTTATCTAATCGATGATTTTTAGATAGATGCCGTACACCATGACACCCTTAACTAAATTCGGGATCTACTTACTTTCACCTAACGAAAACATTACATTTGTGACAACAAAAATAACTTTGTATTTCTTAGTGTTTGTATGGAAGACAAAGTTATATAATTGCGGTTGATAAAACTGTGCAATATCTCAAAAACTACTTTGGAAGCGTCTATATCTCAAACGTTAAACTATTGTTGCAAAAATCAACAAAATATTTGAGAAACAATAAATGATTTAATGAGTAGAAATAACTTCTTGAATTCGCCAACATAATATAACACTTTTGTTACTAATAAATAACATGTTAATTTTGACGTTATAATAATATTAGTCTTGCTGGACTGTTATGCTATTTTACTGGTACTGCAAACAGAAATGTGTTATTTTTATTACTTATCGTCGATCTGATATGTTAACGAATTACTGCAACCAAAAACCTATCTTACTGCACTGACGTAATCAGTCAGGGATCAAACGACTCTCGAGAGTCGCATAACAATGGAATTTCTATTGTGTCTCGTTCACACATACTTGACGAGTTAAAAAACAATTTAAAATGTCATGGAAAATGTTATTTGTATAAGTTATCGTCGATCTGTTATAATATCGAATTACTGCAACCCAAAACCTGAAAAAAATCCCTACGGTTATTTTTATTAACTCTATATAGATAGACTAACCGATAGCGGTTATGTTATCGAATTACTGCAACCAAATACCTGTCTTATTGCCATGTTTTAGAACACACTTGAAATTATATTAATTTATTTCATTTCTTAGTCGCACCGTCCACAATCATTTCTGCTAAACCCAAAGGTATGACTGGTAGAGAATGCCATATGGCGTTAAGTCCACCTTTTGTACAAACTGTGGTTGTGCAATAAAGTATAAATTAATAAATGACGGTAGAAATATTGTAATACTTTCATTCAGAAATATGTTGTTTCTTTAGGAAAGAAATTATGATAATTTTTAGAAATATCTTAGTGTTCATTAGAACCAAAAAACGTTAAATTTGTGACTATGTGTAAGGTTAGGAAATGACACTAAATTCGCAAATGATAAGTTGGTAACATAAAATGTGTTACTGCAATTGGGAAGTGAAATCGGCTTAACAATGTTCTGCTAACTGACAAAGAGTAGTTAGTATTATTTTTGGAAGAAGTACTTTTTATTCGTTTTGAATGTTATTTTTGTCACGAGAATACGAAAACCAAAACGGATAATTTAATCTTATTTAATATCTTCATTGGTTCTAATTCGTCCTATGCGCAAATCAGACTTTATTTCTGATCTGAGTCTGGTTTTGACGTAAACGTTGTTAAATCATGGTTACCCTAAAACTATAACTAACGTCGAAAATTGAAAGAGTTGTTATTTTCCTTTGGCATTTTGCAAAGCTGCGAGCGTTTATATTATATATAATTGACAACACCATTAACTTAATGAAAACAATTGGAATGATAAGTACAATTTGGTGCGCCATATCCACAACGGCCACACACCGGTTTAGCCGCCGGCTCTTGCTAATCTGTAGCTGCCGGGCGGAATAATAAGATTTAAGCTGTCTACTAGAATTAAGGAATAAAATTATTTTTTCATTAGAAATTATGGTTTTACAATATTTTTAACTCTCACAGTGTCATATTTTATTCTTAAAAGATGAAATATGAAACCAAAAATTGCGCACGGGCGGGATTCGAACCAGCATCTTTCTGGCAATCCGGGCCAACTGCTCTTCCAATTGAGCTACCGTGCTGTCGGTCCGACCGCGCGAAATAAACAGACGGGTAGATGGCGCTAATGTCACGCAATGACGTATCAATGAGACCAAGAATTTCGCGCGGTCGGACCGACAGCACGGTAGCTCAATTGGAAGAGCAGTTGGCCCGGATTGCCAGAAAGATGCTGGTTCGAATCCCGCCCGTGCGCAATTTTTGGTTTCATATTTCATCTTATTAGAAATTATTCCAAAGAAAACTGATTTCCTTCATAGGTAACACCGGCTTAATAACAAACATGAACATGAAACACGAGTCTAAATTGCATGAATGTGAAAATCAACTCAAATATCAATACATAAAACAATACATAAATTACATAGATGATTAATAAATAACATTTCTGCTTGCACTGTCGAAATAATAATTCGGCGCGCGGCGTGAGACTAGCGTGGGCTCTCCTCGAGAGGTTACGCGAGCCGGGCCGAGCCGTGCAACAGCCTCTCTCTGTCTCGCTCTTGCAATACCTGCTAAACTAACCAATCTATCCGTACTCTTTACTCTCATAATGGGGACTGAAACAGAACTACTGAGAGAGCCGTATTGGACGGTCCTTGTGCTAGTGAACAAAAGATAAGGAGAAACTTGATTTCTGAAGTATGTACTTACAAATTGCATTTATTTAGGAAACCTACTCTACTTTTAATGATGGATGAAGAAACGCGACGTTTTAATTTTTTCTTTTACAAATTACACACAACAAATTACTGTCATAAAATTTAGAACATTTTAAATTATTTATGATAGTAGTTTTAGGACATCTTGTCACATATTATTTTATAATTTCTGGATTTTGTTGAAAAGAAAAGAGAAAAAAGTTCAAAACACTGATAAAAACAAAAACAACATTAAAAAAGAAGAACATGAAGTACTGGGATTCGAACCCGCGTGTTTCAAATCCAAGGCCGCCTTACTAATCCGCTGCGCCGTCGTGTCATTAACAATAGTAGCGAAATTTACTTTGTATTTTAGTTACATTATTTTAACCCTATTTTAGTGATACAGCCACTGTCAGCCACTACAGCAATGAGTTTAGCGCCATCTATTGAGATACTAAACACGTAGACTAGTTGCGACCAATCGACATGCTTATCCGTGAATCCAGTCTACGTAGCGCCATTTATTGACGTGCTGAACACATGAACTAATTGCGAGCAATCGACATGCTTTATTTCGTGAAATGCAACAGTCTACGTAGCGCCATCTAATCCGTGTTGTAGTATTCCAACGGGTGCCCGCAAATATTGGCCAGTTACGGCGGAACCGTTTTCTTGTATGAGATGAGGTATCTGTACTAGTAGTATTATATTATCTGTGCCTACGCGTTAAAAATCACTTGCAAAATTCAACAGGCTTGTTAATGTGACGGTGGCCGGGTGGTATAGGCATACGCCCGGATAGCGTAAGACACAGGGTTCAATTCCCCGTCTGTCACAGAGTCACAGTTGCTTTTTACAAGTGCAAATTATAGAACTATAACTGTTTTAAAAATTTTCGTTAATTAACAATATTTATTGCTATAAACTTACTTCTTCTGAGAGCATTTTGTGCATCATTTGTCATTGCATCTGCTTCATCCAAAATAATCAACTTTGGTCCAGCTTTGAAAATAGTTCGAGTTGAAGCAAAACTAAGTATTTGTCCCCGTACTATTCCAATGCCTCTGTCATCAGATGCATTGAGTTCTAGAACCTAAGTTTTGGAAAAAGAGTTATTTATGAATAGTGTTAAGTAAATAAAGCACACTTATCATAAATAAGAATAAAAGTTACATATGACCAGTGTTATGATTTGAAAAATAATGTTAGGTCTCATATGCTTATGTTATTTGCAATATGGCATTTAGCCAGAATTTCTTCTAATGTCAATAAACACATACCATGGAATTGAATTGCTGAGGTGTATACATCTGTCTAGCACATGCTAAGATTGTTGAAGTCTTTCCAGTCCCTGGTGGCCCATAAAACAGTAAGTGGGGTATCTGATTCTGTTGCATAAACTGGTTGACTGAAAAATAAAATAAAAATATTACAAAGGTAAGTAAAATGGAAGAGCAAAGTAATTTAAACAAGTCAGAATTGTATGATCCTGTCTTACCACTTCTCTGCATAGTTCCCCAGCTATGTAAACCCAAAAATATAAGGATAATGGCAAAACATTACCCAAAAGGTAAATATAACTTACTTGATACTACAATGATAGGTGAATATAACTTACTTGTTTTAATTATATCATCATGCGAAACTAAATCTTCCAGTTTAGAGGGGCGGTACTTTTCTACCCTGAAATAGATTAGAATTGTGCATTTTAATATTGTATACATAGAAACATGTGTTTAGTTAATTAAATCAAAATATGTAAATAGTTTTACATACCATGGGAGGTTTTTGCTGACTTCACTAGCCCCTAGTGTCATGGTGAAGGGAGTAACCAGAAAAGTAATAGCTACACAGATGGTTATGTTTATACTATTATAAATTGTGTGCAGTTGGTCCCAATTCTTTTAGTTAGAGTAAAGCAATAAAGGGCAATCGAATAGCCGTATTCGCTTTGAATTTACAAAGAAACAGCAGCAACCAACAAAAAACCGCGAAATGAGGAGCAATATTTTCATTCACGTTACAAACTCTGCTTTATATCTCGACTCCTGGCCGGCCAGCGTTGATTAACTATTTTACGTTGCATACACATGCATGAAATGTTAAACTATCGCCAATGTGGACTGTTGTCACAAATTCTCATCTCAATTTTATTACACAAAAACTCTTCGGATCGTAAAAAATATTTTGAATGTTTTTGAGGTTAGTTTTTGACAGTGACAGCCGCAGCCCTCAGACTGCTTTTTTTATATACAAGTTCAACGTCCTTGGAACTAAGTCATACAGACAATTCTTCATTTCATAAAAGTTCAATATTTACAAAGTAATCATCACTAAAACTTAAACTAAAGTAGCCTAACCTACCATAACTTAAACAAAGAAATTTTGCACGAGAATAGCGATCCGAATTAGAGGGCGCTATCCGCGATCAGAGCGCGCTGTCACCCTCGCCTTAATAAAATAAACGCTCATCATCATCATAATCAGCCAAAGGGCATAACACTGCTAAACCGAGTGCTGAACATAGGCCTCCCCCACGGTTTTCCACAGCGACTGGTTGTGTGTGTGAGTAGCCTGCACTGCATCCAGTGTGGTCCTTCGATTTTTAAAGTCAAAGTCGTCTATCCATCTTGTTGGCAGACGTCCTATGCTGCGCCTTTGGTCAAAGGGTCTCCAATCTAGAAATTTTCTGCCATCAGTTCTTCGTGCTATGTGCTTTGCCCATTGCCACTTGGGCTCATTTCTGATTTAATCTCACCGCATAGCCCTCCCTCTCCATCGGTCGTTGTGTGATTTCAAGCTTCTTTATAAGGCATACAGTATAAAATAACGAAACCTAAGTCTTTGAAATGCAAGCCTGGTTCACTTATCATCAGTGCCTTTCTTTCTCACTTTTATTTCAGCGTCTTCTTCATTGATTCTTTTGAATCATTATTGATATTTCTACCACAAATTCACATAACCTTAGACATCTTTCTTTGAATCGCTTCCCGTGCTTACTAGTTCTTCTCGAAAGGAGAAAAAGTAAGCGCGGGAAGCGATTTGCGGATCGAAATCCGCAAGGCACAAGCTTAAATCTGAAATTTGGTGTTGCTGCATCTCTTCTGTCTTCGATTCTTAAAGTCCCACTTACAAGGTTGTCTGGAAGAGATCGCTTCTATAGTATAATATACCTACTCGCTCGCAATAAGTATTTTTTATAATGTGAAATAAAGAGTTATCTATCGCTTCATATGTTTATGGGAAGGAATCACTAAAATTTTAACTTTCTCTCCAAATAATTTATGCGGAAATAAAACACGCAATTTTCAAACAAATACAAATATTTATTTTTTTATTTACATTATTTTATTAGGTATCTTGGCAATTAATACATTTGCTTTGTAAATCAGACGGGCAAAGTTGGTTTATCCACCGCAAACATCGCGCGAGTACCTGATGGATGATGTATTGTCGAACGCAGTAGCAAAAGACCGCATTTCGATTTGCGATAATGTGTACTATTATATCTTCTATGATTATATATAGAATAAAAACGATGAGCGCTTATCGCACTGTCCCGATTCATTAGTAGGTTAGAGCGAAGTCACATTGGCATTGCGTTGCGTGGACGCTGCGACGTCGACGTCGTTTTTTATACAAATCTAAACTGTATGTTACACAGTGCGTCGCGTCGTTGGAACGCGCGTGGTATGGATATGAGTGATATGGTATGGACTGGTATGGACCGACGCAACGCAACGCCTATGTGGCTTTGCTCTTACAGATGAAAAGTGACAAAATATAATGGTGGGTACAGACTGGTCAAAAGCAAATGGAACTTTTCGCTCACTTTTCAGTCCGCAATTTTAATTTATTTGCGGCAATATGCATGCCAAATTATTTCACTGTATGATACATATTATCGTGTTTCGTCACCAGTCTGTAATCTCCTTTAGGATTTATTAAAAAAATAAAAAAATTGGAGCTGATAAAATTAATCCCTAAAACAGACACTTTTTTAAACACAACGCAATACAATAAAATAATGTAAAACCATGGCCTGACCAAGATATGATATAGAAAAGAAAAAAACATTGTCTCTCAGACCTTGTTCTACCTATGGTATAGGATTGTAAAGGTGGATCCACACAGCACGGCTGTCTCCACACAGCCTTCTGGCGGCCGAACCAGTGGCAGCTTAGTCCGATATTGTTTAGCGTCAATAAAGCTGCCAGCAATGCCGCCGGGCTGAGCTGTGAATCAACTTTAAGCTTTCGGTCGCTTTAGCACCCATTCGTGTCCGATACGTACGATACGATACGATATAATAAGCAAATCAGGTTCATATGAGTGGTGAACGCATACAACTAATAGGACGGCCAAACTGAACCAAATTTGGTCACGATCGCAATGCGTTTCGGATACGGACGAGTGCAAAGGATACCTTAGAATAGAGGTTTTAAAACATAAATATATTACATATTTACATTATCTCTTAGCATTAAAAGCAATAAAATCTTCGACCGCAGCTTTGGAGAGCGCCTGATCGCTCATTTGGAGCACTTGATCCTCGATGATGGCGGCGCCGCTGTTGCCCCAGAGCCACTGCGCGCGGCCGGTGAACGCCGACACCATGTCCATGCGCGCGTCGTCGGGGATGTAGTACTCGCTGCGTCCGTGTTTGATGTTGTAATAGTATTTGCAACCTGTCGTCTTCGATATTTGAGACACCCAGGGATCTGTAAAGTAGGTACAAGATCAATAATTACACACAATGGCTTGAAGCTGTCAGACTAGGTTTTTTATAATGTACTATTTGACTTTCTTCGTAATAAAGTCAGATTTAAAACAGGACATTAAAAATACTCAGTACGTAGATATGTAGGATCGCGTGTGTAACCATGTCAAATGTAACAAACGCTTTTTTCTTGTTTTTATGAAATCATGTATCACGCTCAAGTATCTTCGATTTGTATCACAACAACACAATCGTTTGTAGATATAAATATCGGTTTCTGGTAGATTGCGGTTAAAATGACCTTGCGGAATGAACTAACCTTTTATTTCTTTTATAAACAGCAGAGATCCGACTTCATAAAACATGTCACTTCCATCAATACGGTTCGGGGTACTAATTGTAACCGCTCTCTTTATCCTTTTCATAGCACGATATTCCAATTTGTTTATAGCAGATGGAAATGTCTCCATATTGAAAAGCCTTTTGCACCTTAAGGGCAGACCTCCGTGCGTAGGCGGCTTGTTCAAAGCCGTGCAAAATAAATTGCACTGGTTGATCCTGAGAAATCGTTTACATATCATATTACATCAAATGTAATAATAAATTTTCCTAAGGAAATATTCGTCAGAAGATACAAGTTTAGTTACAAACCTTTCTGTTAATGGCAAATTCGATATATCAACGCCACCAAGCATCAAGGCATCTATAATGTGTAATGCTTTACTATATATTTGGTTATTGCCTTCCCCCTTGTATTCCTTTAATATCTGAACAAAAAGTAAAAAAAATAATTAGTTCTGATGTGTTATGATGAATGCTATGAACTTCAAACAGTGTGCAAAACCTAAATCCATAATATCCTTACTTCAGCATATATCAATGTTTTTGCAGGAAGTGTTAGCTGTAAGTCAACAACATTTTTCCAAACACTACCTTCCAATTGGTAGACATGTTTGCCTCCACAACCTGGAAACGATAACAAAGGTCTAGTAAAATTAGGTTTTTATTTTGTTATGCGCTCAAAAATTGATTGTACAATTGAGGTGTTAATCATAGTATAAATACATAGATACACACAGATAACACATTTCAAGTTCCATGGGCATAACATGACTTAATTTTATCCATTTGTGCATAATATAGTGAAGAATTCACGCGTGGACTTACCTATAAAGATTTTTAAATCTGGGCTGTTTTCTCTCGCGCTACTCAAGAACATAAAATGCCAATCAAACACCTGCTTGAATGTTTCTAGATGTGAAGGTTTTCGTATGTATTGAGGTTGTTTATTGAGTATAGACGTTTTAAATCCATGGGGATTGTTATACTGAGGAGGCTTCTTTTCCATTATCGATAATATGCTTGTTAATGTGTCATCCGGCCCGTGTCGCTCGGGCTGAGTCCTCACTTTATCTGGCAACTGGAATTGTTTACAAAAAATATGTTTCACAGTGAATTTGAAATTGTTTTAAAATTTCTACAATACTTGAAAAAAACTTACTTGCCATAACTTCAAACATTGTTCTTTCATTTGGGCCTGACAGGTTTCCTTTAAATTTTTATCCTTGCTGAATGCAGCTATTTTGAGCAAATTTTTTATTTGTCTTTCACCTAATCTATAAGTTTTTTATTATTATTACAGTTACAAGTTTATCAAAGTTTCACCATATGAAAATAATAATCTTATGTACTTACACACAGTTACTTCTATAAACATATTCAAAAAATTTCGTGTCCTCTTGAAGAACATGTAACGGGACAAGTTCCGTAATATCGATATCGTTCTCGAGTCCATCATAGAGTATAGAGTTGACGTTGTAAAGGTGTCGCTCAGCAGACTCGGTCCCTAATCTTTTCCATTTACAAATAAGATATCTTTCAGAGTTTGCAGGTCTTGATGTAACAGGTTTATGGATACACACTGGAATAAAATAATTGTATTATCATTATTAACGTTTTGTAATAAATTACATTAAATACCATGACCGTGCTAGGAACGTGTCAGGCCAAAAAAAACTTTGTATTGATAACTAATTAATAGTCCCCCTAGCCGATTTCGACTACGGCAGCCAGTCACAACGACTAACCGACTGCGCGGGAATATTATAGTGCACAAGTGTGTGCGCAAACACAGGTGCACTCTCTATTCCTTTCACTCTCATAGCCCGATGGGACAGCAATCTGACACGACCGGAGAGAGATCAGGCGCAGGACCAACGGCTTTACGTGCTTTCCGAGGCACGGGGGTGAAACACCGCCAACTTCCAAACTCCGGGCTACCCTGAGAATTTCTGAACAGAAAATCTCCGGTACATATTTTGGCCCGACCCGGGAATTGAACCTGGGACCTCCGGCGCAGCCGTCGCTTTAAAACTATTACACATTGCTCACTACACCGTTCCGTCACCGACCAACACCGTCGCGTGCCATGCATGAGCGTGTCAGCACCGGCAAAACATGTTTTCACACGCTCTCGCTCTATTTAACGGTGAGACAGAACGCTGTCAATCCGTTCAGTGGGCAAAGTAAACCGTATCGTGTTGCTTTTCGTGGGTTGTTTGACACGTTCCTATCAGGGTCATGGTATGGCATGGTGCTGTGAGAAAAAATCTAAATAACTTAGTAATGATCATTTGAGCTTTACCTTGATCAAAACAGCGATACATTATGTAAATGAGGCCGACGCTAAACAGAGTAAAAATATCAAATAATTTGACCACAAAATGACCTCCAGTCCTCACAAGCATTAAAGCTGCTAAGCATTGGCATAAGTAAAGTTGTTTTGAAAGTATCTCCTGAATGTTTTCTTGGCCCTCCACGGAAAACCCCTGTGGACAAATGACAGTTACAGTTATACGGTTTGGTTGCGTCATTTTACATTGATGTGAAATATTAGGCGAAGTACATAATATTAATAAAACTAGTTACATATTACATTAGTTAGAGTCAGGTGGAGTAACATTGCCATTGAGCCTCAGTAAATTCCCTATGGACATCATATTATAAGTATTTTATTTTCTAGCTAGAGAATCTATCAAGCAGAAAATATGAACGTTCAAACATATTGTGAACACTTTTCGTTCTAAACGGTATAAAATAATGTTATTAATATACATTTTTCGACCAAAAAAATACGTCCACTGCTGAACATAGGCCTCCCCTGCGTTTTTTATTTAGGCTGCTTCTACTTGTAATCATATAAAAATCAATCTAACGCCTAGTTCACACTACTCTAGTAATTAGTCAAGTGGATATTATTATTTAGTAGCTAATACTTGCAACTGATCCAAAAATCGTTCGCACTACTACCTCGAGTACAGTCCACAAGTACACAAGAATGTGTTTTGCGAGATGGACGTGCTGCAATCCATTTTAGAAGAGATGGATGAAGACAGTCATAGACTGCCCCAGAGTCGTTTCATGTTTGATTAGAGAAATACACCAGCATTTTGCAAAAAAAAATACAAAATAATCATGTATTCAGCTTGCTTGTTTCGATCGGAGTTTAAAAATACAAAAAATAAGACATGTAACGATATAATACAACTTCCCTTACTAGACAACCGCCGTATTTGGTAAAAAAAATGCGCTTAAAAGCAAAGTGACGCCTGTTCAACAAAATGTGGATTATGCAATTGACAGTTAGCTCTTGTATGTAAGTAAGCGCTCTCAATGGCTTTTTTGGAGAGAAAAAGTAAAGTACGCAGCGTAGGACGTCCACCGATAAGATGGAAAGACGACCTTGTAAATATCGCAGGATCGCACTGGATGCAGACCGTTCACAACCGGTCGCTGTGGAAATCCGTGAGGGAGGTCTGTGTTCACCAGTGGACGTTCTTTGTCTGATAATGATGATGATGATGATGACTCGACTATAATGACAGGTTCGGATTCGTTTAGCTGATGAAAGAGTGAGTGGTGGTGCGTAGTGGGGGGCGCTACTCGCCGAGAAAAATAGAACAAAATGGATTGATTTGACTAAACAACTTGCTAATATACTTGACAACATTTTAGTGGTTCGGACACGTTTAGTTACTAAATAACTCTCCACTTGACTAAATTACTAGCCTAGTGTGAACCCGATAATGTGATCTATCGATGACTGAAGGTCTCAGTCGTGTCCGTCGTTTTGTAAAAAGTAAAAAATCAATTGATTCGCGCTCCATAGCAAAAATTCCAAAGCCCTTTCAAAAGACAGAAGAATGCTAGAATTTAGATGAAGAATTAACGTTCAAATGGTAGTTTTAGGCTAAGAACCCACACGGCGCGTATTCCTCCCTAGCCAGCGCGCGGGCGCAGGCCCGCAGCCACTGTATAATGCAGGTTTGCATGTAAAAAATTAAAACAAATCTTACGACGCGGTTTACGGGTGAAAAACCGCGTCATCGCGCGGTTTAGTTGATATTAGCTTGAAAATCGCAGCCGCGGCGCGGCAGCTGCGGGGGGCCGCAAAAATTGGCGGGCTCGTGAGTTTTGAAATAAAAACGCTCTCGGAAGGAAATCGCGCCGTGAGTTCTTAGCCTTAAAGTACTTACACCATCAGCCATAAGAAAGTGCACACCTTTGTCATTTGTTTGTTTTAACACATATTCTTTCAATGAAGTCAAGTTTTCAGGGTCAAATATGTTACCATCATCTTTTATGCCATAATATGTATCAAAAGTTTCAGGTGTCCCTGCATAGAAGTTTGACAGTTTGAAATCGCAGGGTCCTTTTAAAGTGAATCCAAAGCCTAAAAGATTTTAGAAAGTTAAGGTCAATAATTATAAATCTATACTAATATTATAAAGCTGAAGAGTTTGTTTGTTTGTTTGAACGCGCTAATCTCCGAAACTACTGGTTCGAATTGAATAATTCTTTTTGTGTTGGATAGTCCAGTTATCGAGGAAGGCTATAGGCTATATAACATCACGCTACGACCAATAGGAGAAAAGATATAGTGGTAAATGTGTAGAAAACGGGAGAAAGAAGTCACTATTCCACGCGGACGAAGTCGCGGGCAAAAGCTAGTGTAAGTATAAGTATTTGAAAAATGTCTAGCTGACAAAAAGACATGGGTCTCAAGATGGCACGTCCACTAACACTATGGGATATACAGTGTGTCTGGTCACCGATGTCCAATCCGTTAAGGCGCTGAAAAATGATCAATTTTATCGACAAATCCACTGAAATAAAACATTTTATTCCTACTATAAAATAATGCAACTATTTTATTTTTGTTTCCGAGTGGCTTCATTATTTGGCAATAGCTACCGATGTACACTACCTACAAGAATAAGCAGCTAATAATGCTTAGAAATTGGGATGAATTCGAATTTGTTTGATAGAGTCATATTCAATCAATCATAGAATCTAGCTAGACTAGTTGACGTAAAGCCAACGACCTCTATGTTACACTAGACAGGCTGTTTAGAACAAATTTTGTGGTACGGTAAGTTTAGGCCAGATGGAGCATCTGCGTTTAGTCTGTTACCAGAAACTACCACGTCAAAACGTTCCTTACGTCAAAAGACGAAATAGATAAATTACGTAAATATGTGTTTATGTGCCCGTATTTTCACCTAGTTTGTCAGCGATAATTTTGTTAAATTGTTTGTAGTAAATCTAAGTGATTCAATGATTAATTTGAGGCATAAAAGTATTAATTTTAGTTTTCTCACAATTTCCATAGAAAACCAAAGATCAACCAAAAACAGACATGCCAAACAAAAGTCTCAGAGGTAGAAATGAATGAATTACTGTCTAATAAGAAAATCGGGCAGTAGGATTTATTTGAGTTTATCTTATTTTAAAATGAATCATTTCGTTAAAAAGGAATGTCAAGATTGTTTACAATATTACAAGACTAGCAAAAAACTGACTTTAAGTAAAAATCTGTATGTTGTACTGACAGCAGTTGTATTGTTAGATAAGTAGGAAATTATGTTGTTATAATATTGGTAGGCATATATTGACCCTTAATTATTTTTGAGGATCTTATATCAAATATTTTCATATTTAAAACATTACCTATCACTCGAATAAAAAATATATAAACGTAAGTACTAATATCGAATCTTAGGCAGAAAACTAAAAACCAGGGACATGTCATATCTGTTCGATTACTCTTTGCTACCTTTGACAGTTCAGTGTTGTTGTTGTAATGGCGATTGTCATGTTTGGGAGAAATGAAAAAAAAGGATCGATGTGATTTCTTTTTGAGTTTTTTTTGTTTTTTAAGTTATTAATTTTTTCTAATACTTGAAAACGATTTAAAATATCATAATGTATTGAAATGTATATGCTTAATAGCTTAAGATTGACTTTCCTAAGAAGCACGACAATAATCCGCATTAAACAGGAGAAATCAAAAATATTCAATGGCAACACTTCATTTCTGTCATTTTAGAAAATGTAACACAAAATTTGTTCTGAACAGCGTGTCTAGTAAAATACATATAAGTCTATGCGTAAAGCTAAGGTATTAACATCAGTTTTCAGGTAATGACTAAGTGCATCTAAAAAGTGAAAAAATAATGTATGTTCATGGTATAGTTATGTTTAAATATTGAAAAGTTTGAAAAATAACATAAATTTTTATGTTAGTTTTTGCGTTTAAAGTGTTTATTAACCATGTAAATGAGAGTTTTTGATAAACTTGTTGATGCCGACTTGTTGGCTACTCTTTTGACTGTCGAACGAATTCTTTATTATTCTTGCAGGGAGTGTACATCGATAGCTATTGCCAAATAAATGAAGCCACCCGGACGCGAAAACCGAAAAAAATAGCTGCATTTTTTTTATAGTAGGAATAAAATGTTTAATTTCAGTGGATTTGTCGATAAAATTGATAATATTACAAGGCCTTACTTAACGGATCGGACATCGGTAACCAGACACACTGTATACTTTACTTCTGTATGGTATTGTCCACCACCACAGGGCCAATTCAGGGGGCGGAAGGTCGTGTGCGAGGGTGGAAAATACAGGGTTTAATGAAGCCGAAAACCCCTCATTTATCCACCCTTTTTAGGGTTCCGTAGCCGAATGGCAAAAAACGGAACCCTTATAGTTTCGTCAAGTCTGTCTGTCTGTCTGTCTGTCTGTCTGTCTGTCTGTCTGTCTGTCTGTCTGTCTGTCTGTCTGTCTGTCTGTCTGTCTGTCTGTCTGTCCGTCCGTATGTCACAGCCACTTTATTCTGAAACTATAAGCATCACATAGCTGAAACTTGGTAGGTAGGTGTATTTTGTTCACCGCTTTCCGATTCAGATACAAAAAGTTAGAAAAAATAATATTTAAGGGGGGCTCCCATACATGAAACTAAAACCTAAATTTTTTTTACTCAAACCTATGCGTATGGGGTGTCTATGGATAGGTCTTTTAAAATGATGTTGAGGTTTCTAAAACCATTTTTTCTTAAAGTGTAAGGTTTGATATGTAGACGCTTCCAAAGTGGTAAAATGGGCGCCCCCCCCCATCTAACTTTTGAACTAAGAAAGTGAAAATTTTGAAAAAAAGTATATGATGTAGATCTCAACAAAAACTTGCAACGAAAATTGGTTTGAAGGAGATCGAACCAGTAGTTTTTGAGATATTGCACATTTTTATCAACCGCAAATATAACTTTGTCTTTCATACAAACACTATAAAAACAAAGTTATTTTTGCTGTCGCAATATATTGTGATGTTTTTGTTAAGTGAAAGTAAGTGGACCCTGAACTTAGTTAAGGGTGGCACGGAACCCTCAGTGCGCGGGTCCGACACGCACTTAACCGGTTTTTTATTTCTCCACAGTTGACAGCATTTCAAAAATATTACATTCATATTATTTTTTTCTGAAAGAACTTCAAAAAATGAAGACACCCATAACAACGGGTTTCGAATATTCATACCTTTATGAAAATGAAATGTTGTCAATCCCCACATTATAAATAAAAATATAAATATACTATGTTTAACACAGGTGAAAACACCCATTTCTCTTTCGAACTATTGGCGCTCTCACTTTGTTTCGAGCGCCAGAAATATCTCGAGTAATATGGGTCTTTTTCTCCCCTATAACACTATAACACAATCCTCTATTTCATAGTCATCTATATATATACATATAATAATACATATAATAAGACTGTAAAAGATCGATTTCTGTACATTGAAGATTTTTATGAAAAATTGTTACAGGGGGTCTTAATTACCGTAATAGAAGCCAAAACAACAATTTTTAAAAATTTTGTCTGTCTGTCTGTCTGTCTGTTTGTCCGGGCTAATCTCAGAATCTTCTGGACCGATTTTGATGGGGCTTTTTTGACTTTATTTGACTCAGCATCACTTGGAGAGTAAACTAGGATAGAAATAATCACGCCAATAGACTTAGGGGGTAGGCAGAAAATATATATTATATAAAAGAAAGTCGTGTTTGTTACAACACTTATAACTTGAGAACGGCTGAACCGATTTGGCTGAAAGTTGGTGGGGTGGTAGCTTAGAATCAGGAAAAGCATATAGGATACTTTTTGTCCCGCTAGACGGGGCCGGGGCTGGGGTAGCACGGGACCGGGACGAAACGGTGGGGAGGTAGCTTAGTACCAGGAGAAGGACATAAGATACTGCATATAGGATACTTTTTGTCCCGCTAGACGGGGCCGGGGCTGGGGTAGCACGGGACCGGGACGAAACGGTGGGGAGGTAGCTTAGTACCAGGAGAAGGACATAGGATACTTTTTATCCCGTTCGATGGGGCCGGGGCTAAGGCGGGACGGGGCCGAGGCGAAACAATTTAAAATAAATGTGGGTGGAAATGAATCTGTAAAGTGTTTTAATTCAATGTGTAGTGTTTCCTCCATATTGGTTTGTATAAATTAAATGAATATTTGGTACTTTATGGTACTTGCCAAAGTATAACAAAACAGTGCCATGAAAAAATTTATATTTAGATCCATTTTTTCCACACAACAAAGTAAAATGTTAGTAAAGTAGTAGTTTTTTTTGTGGCAAAGTAGTAGTTAAAAGTAAAGTAACCATATTATCCTATCAAACAAAGGAATTCCTAATCGAAATACAAATTGTGAACGTCCAAATAATCGGTATGGTCATAATAATTGATCACCTTTGATGTACCTACTACTTGCTTCTTATTGTTGTAATATGGCCAATTTTAATGATAAGTGAGTACTAAAATGTACTATATAAATACTTTATATCTTGCGTACTTATAAGTACTTATACTTAAGTATCTTATTTGTAAAATCATAAGCCTATAAATTAAAAATTCTATCCAAAGTCACTATTCCACGCGGACGAAGTCGCGGGCACAGCTAGTAAATACTAAAAGGTCAATATAAAAACGAAACAGAAAGTAATTGTGTATAACCAACCTTTTGATTTCCATCCTCTCCTATATAAAACATATTCAGAGAAACCTCCTGGTCCAGCACACACATCCGCAAAATATAGTATCTCTTTCTTATCAATTGCACTGGCTCCATCAGGCGTTTTGGGTTTAGTAAACATAAAATCGAAGACAGCATCAATATTTGCCATTTTTACTGCTGCCCTATTCAGGAATATAACTGCACCGATAGTTTCATAGGGGTTGCTTCGAAATCGCGCATGTCTTAAGTCTTCATCATATAAAGTATCAAAAATAGTCTGTAAAATGTAAGAAATTTTGTAGTAGTTGACCATCTTTAAAATTGAAACTTTTTGATTGACTTACTTGTAAGGCTTACCTTAGAATCCAAGACTCCTTTCAATATATGTGGCTCCACGAAAAGGGTTTCATCATCAATGGTTAACTTTTTATGTCCCCTTTGTAGCCACTCTTCCAGTTGATCCCCAAGTAATGGTTCATCTGGAGCAGATGGTATCCAATCCTAGAAAAATCAAATTCATGATCAATTTGAATATTTTTTACATTAAATCCAAACAACCCAATATTACTTACGGGTTCCTCTTTAGCTTCTGCTTTCAAATCATCTGGGGACCATTTAAAGTCTTCTGGAACATCACCAAGTACAGAAGGTTTCAAGCCCAAACCTCTTCGACCTTTTTGGGTTGATGCCTCTACCGGTTCTACTCGGCCATGTTCAAATTTACCCAGACCTTTTCCTGGCTTATAGCCCATGCTGCTCATCATCCGTTTGGATTTTTCTGAATAATCCATACTAAAAGCACCATCCATATCATTTTCCTTACTTGGATTCCTATTGTAAAATGTACTATCACTGGTTTCTTGAAAGCTTGGCCTCATTGATGTTTCTCCATGGTCGGTATCATTGTCATCAAATCCTGGGCGATAGTCATCAAAATTATCATTTGGAGATGAACAATTTTCACTCAGGCTGCTTCTGTTAACCCTTTCACTGTGTTGTGGGCTGTGCTCTAAATAACTTGACTTGAGGCCTGAGTGTTGAGTTTTGTCGTCTCCTGCATATTTCCTAGTAGGTGTCTCTGCAGCAGATTCATCATCAGACTCAGGTACACCTGCAAAAGAAAAAATTATACATACTGAGAGCGAGAGACAGAGTTTTTTTTCCCTTATTTGTTTGATATAATAATGGCAACAGGTAGGCACTTGATATATTCATCTATGTTGTTTATCTAGTCAATGGTACACAACCCTTCGTTTGCAAGTCCAATTCACACTTGTTAGTGTTTTATCCACATATACAGGGTGTTTCATGTAACGTGTCAAGCCGATGCGTGGTAATAGGTGAGTACCATACCTATCCATTTCACCCCCATGTATGTTAGATAGACAAATATTTATAGTTTAGGAGTTATAATTTTTTTTCGATATTTTTCATGATGCACCTAGACGATATCTCAAAAAAATTATAACTTTTTTTTGGGTCCATTTTTCTCAGATATTTTATGAGATTATGAGTGATATAATCGCCATCCTAACTTAGACACAAGAAACAAAATTATTGATCGATACTAAAAAATATTGCATTAAGCAGAACCGAATAGAATTTTCAACATAAATTTAAAAATATAAAAAAGGTTTTCCATAGTTTCTGACTAATTTTAAAAACTGCTTGACTTCATAAACTTTCATTACAATACAAATAACGATCTACTTAATGGGTAATTTTTAGCTTAAATCGGCCGTTGAATGTGGCATATCGGAAATATCTTGATTTTCATTATTTTTATTTTTATTGTTACCTTTGCATATTTTTATCAAATCTGATATTTAGTGTCCCTCTATGTTTAAATAGAGCTCATTTGATAACAAGTACATACATTATGTAACTACTACTATCTTTAACCACGACCATATGAATTAATGAGGGATCCAAAATTTTACTTACATTGCACTCAAATTTCGTACTTTATTAACAACAAAAAAACAAGAAACAATTGAAACTAAAACATGCATCGTAAAAATAATCGTATTTATTTATATTTATTAATTTTCGCAATATTGAAATAATGGTGACAAAGAAAGTGACGTAATTCGAATTTTTTGAAAAAAATATGAATTATTGAATAACTCTTAAACTATGAGAACTATAACTAACTGCAGTGCTTAAAAGAAATAACACAACTCAATTATTATTTTTACAATTAATTGAAAATTAGATACTTATGGACTGGTACCAACAGGGCCCGATCTAGGGGGGGGCAAACCGGGCAATTGCCCGGAGCGGCGAAATTGAGGGGCGGCAAAATGGGGGCGGCACGGCGCGTTGGCGGCGAAAATTTGAAAGATTTTTTTCAGAACCAAATATTTGAAAGATGGTTAAAAAAACCGGCCAAGTGTGAGTCGGACTCGCGCACTGAGGGTTCCGTGCCAACTTAAACTGAACTAAGGATCCACTTTCTTCCGCTTAGCCGAAATACCACAATATTTTGTTGACAACAAATATAGCTTTGTTTGTCATAGTATTTGTATGAAGAACAAAGGAATGTTTCGTTCAAACCAATTTTCGTTAAAAGTAAAATCTACATTGTCTTTTTTTTCAAAATTTACACTTGCTTTGTTTAAAAGTTAGACGCTCATTTTACGACTTTGGAAGCGTCTATTTCTCAAACGTTTTCAGACTTTTAGAAAAAATGGTTTTAGTAACCTCAATCTCATTTTAAAAGACCTATCCATGTATCCATAGACACCCTCCGTGCATAGGTTTGAGTTATTTTTTTTTTTAGGTTTTAGTTTCATTGGATGCCCCCTTAAATTATTTTTTTAAACTTTTTGTATCTTAATCGGAAAGCGGTAAATAAGATACACCTACTTACAAAGTTTCAGCTGTGTGATGCTAATAGTTTTAGAATAAAGTGGCTGTGACATAGGGACGGACAGACAGACTTGACGAAACTATAAGGGTTGCCATTCGGCTACTGAACCCTAAAAAGTAAAAAAAAACACATTCAAGGGGGCTCCCATACATTAAACTCATACCTTAAGTTTTTTTATGACTCAAACCTATGCGTGTGTTTACGGATAAGTCGTTTATAATTAATTACATTGAGGTTTCTAAAACCATTTATGGGGTTTCATATGGGGGACATAATAGGTAGGCTTTTTGATTGCGTGTCCGGCCAAAATGTTTATTTTGTGTCCGGCTAGTCCGGCTTCGCCGAGCGCAGGCGAGTCACTGTCAGTCGCTCCCGCACGCCGCAGAGCCGCGCGATTTCGCGCTCGCTTCGCTCGCGGACGATCTACTGTTTCCTATATCGAATTTTATAAAATAAAAAATTGTTCAATATGTTTAACAATTTTTGTACATCTATTGCATTTTACTTCTTTAGTAGGCTTGTGCATTCATTTGAGATCTTTCACATTTTGTTAGGTCGTTTTTCATCTTCCAAAATTTTATAATTGCACATTATTTATTTACCAGTCAAATCATTTTTAAAACCTATTGGAAACTCTTGCTTAACTCACACATTGATTTATATAATTTAGTCGCTCTGAATGCCGGTTTAGGGCAAAATTTGAAGCGCTCGCTTCGCTCGCGCATCTATTTATGTCACCTAACACTTAAAAGCGCTCCCTTCGTTCGCAAATACTTTGGTCTTTCAGTACCAAAATTTGAAGCTCTTCTCAATGTGATTTCATTACTTAAATTGAAAATATTAGATGCCAACAATTAATCTATTTATCAAACCGGGTAAATACATGCTTGCGTACATATTAATACTAAGACACAAAATCCTCAATAATTTAGGGCGTCCTGCTTTTTTACCCAAATGTCCGGCCAAACTGGCTGGTATGTCCGGCTATTAGGTTTGGCGACCTGGCAAACCTACACGGAACCCTCAGTGCGCGGGTCCGACTCGCACTTGGCCGGTTTTTATAGGTTAAAATTACACCATCTATGGAATACCGTAAGGGCGGCAAACATTGTTTTGCCCGGAGCGGCGAAACAGCTGGATCGGGCCCTGGGTACCAAAAGTTTACCTTGGCAAATACAGACCTGAACCTTGTGAAGTAGTGGATGAGGCTCCAAAGGTGTCAGTTCGCACACGTTTTGCAGGCGGGAAGTCATCACCACTAGACTCTTCATCTCCAGATGGATCTGACAATATTTAAAAAAATATTAATTTTACCTATTATTATTATGTACTAATAAGGGCAGATTTTAGGGTTCCGTAGCCGAATGGCAAAAAACGGAACCCTTATAGTTTCGTCAAGTCAGTCTGTCCGTCCGTATGTCACAGCCACTTTATTCTGAAACTACAAGCATCACATAGCTAAAACTTGGTAGGTGTATTTTGTTCACCGCTTTCCGATTCAGATACAAAAAGTAAGAAAAAATAGTATTTAAAGGGGGGCTCCCATACATGAAACTAAAACCTAAACATTTTTTTTTTTACTCAAACCTATGCGTGTTGGGTGTCTATGGATAGGTCTTATAAAATGATGTTGAGGTTTCTAAAACCATTTTTTCTAAAAGTGTAAGGTTTGAGACATAGACGCTACCAAAGTGGTAAAGTGGGCGTCCCCCCATCTAACTTTGAACTAAGAAAGTGAAAATTTTGAAAAAAATATATAATGTAGATCTCAACAAAAACTTGCAACGAAATTGGTTTGAAGGAGATCGAACCAGTAGTTTTTGAGATATTGCACATTTTTATCAACCGCAAATATAACTTTGTCTTTCATACAAACACTATGAAAAACAAAGTTATTTTTGCTGTCGCAATATATTGTGATGTTTTCGTTAAGTGAAAGTAAGTGGACCCTGAATTCAGTTAAGGGTGGCACGGAACCATCAGTGCGCGGGTCCGACACGCACTTAACCGGTTTTCAATTTTGCATTTATCAGACAAGTGCAGTATGTCCGCTCTGATACGACATTTATAAATAGTTAGTGCAGATGTCCCACTCTGGGGTGATGACTTAATGTGTCGGTTTTGCTTAAATAAATGTAAACAAAATAGATTCTGTACTCCTTTATCTCACACAAACGTTAGATCATAAAAGAGAGTCAAACTATAAATCCACACAACCTATAATACAGTTTTATGTGAATTTAACTTGTAATAAGAAACTTGTGGTGGAGTGGCTCTTGATAAGAGGCACTTTTTCTAAAGCTAGTTTTGTAAATAATATTGAAGGGCATGTATCTTTTATTTTTTTAAGTTTTAGATTCATTTTTTTTAAACAATTTTATTATCTGCGAGCAGTGTTATCACTTTAAGCAGATTATATGTAAGTACGTTATCGCATGATGAGCGTGACTCCAGCGAGCCATCTACTCTTGTATTATTATATATAACATATAATATTATATTATTATATATATAAAATATATAATAATAATAATATTATATTATATTATTATTATTACTTATGAAATTTATTCTCGAAAACGAAGTGTAATCGGTAAGCACGCCAAACTCACGGGCCTAAGCCAAGTGAATAAATATTATTATTATAGAATTATATATATATATATATATGTGTATATATATTATTCTATTATATCTTTTCGTTTCAGCCTTCTCCGATAGTCGGCAGTAACCAGATTTTCAGCGAGCTTATTTGGGTGCCGAGTCAATCGATCTCGATACTTGGTGATATTTCTTTATATTATCTCCTCCGTGACGGTGTCCACCTTGAGACTAGCGTGAATTTCAGAATTTGTAACGAACCAGGATGCGTTGCTTATTGATCGCAGTATACCATTTTGAGCTCTCTGTATCATATGTATGCTTGTGTTGCATGCGCTACCCCACAGCTGTACCCCATAATATAGCCAAACTGGTTTCAATATGGATTTATATATTAGCAGTTTGTTGTCTAGTAAAAGCCTGCTATTTCTCCCCAGTAGCCAGGCAAGATTTTTGAATTTCATATTTAGCTCAGTTCTTTTGGCTTTGATGTGAAGATGAAGCCCAAGGTATCTTACGCAGTCTTGGTGGGGCAGAATTGTGTTTTCCAATTTTACAGGGGGACAGTTTCCTCTACGAAGAGCAAATGTGATTTGCACTTATTTTGATGCGCTGGCTTTTATTTTCCACTTATGGAGCCATTTTGACACCTGATCCAACCCATTTTGCAATTTTTGAGACGCAATGTCTGGGTCCTTATCGCTAGCAAGCACAGCAGTATCATCGGCGAAGGTGGCCGTAGTGACGTCTTGGGATACCGGCAAATCCGCGGTGTAAATTCAGTACAGTACCGGTCCCAGCACCGATCCCTGAGGCACGCCCGCTTTTATTTCATAGAAAGGAGAGGTAGAATCTATCTCCTTAACTTGAAAATTCTCTCTGATAAGTATGAGTTGATCAGTAAGAAAAAGCTGTGTGGGAGGCTGTGTTTGATTTTACAGAGCAGTCCCCGGTGCCATACCCTGTCAAAGGCATGCTGTATATGGAGGAAAGCTGCAGAGCAATACTCTCTGTCCTCCAAGGTTTTTCTTATTTTCTGTACCACTCTATGAACTTGTTCGACAGTGGAGTGATGGTGCCGGAACCCGAACTGGTGAGATGGAATGGTGTTGTTCATTTCTAAGATAGGAAGGATTCTGTGTAACAGCAATTTCTCGAATACTTTGGACAAGATGGGCAACAAACTAATTGGCCTATAAGAAGTAACCTCATGGGCTGGTTTTCCCGGTTTGTGTATCATCAGTATTTGCGACACTTTCCAGAGCTTTGGGAAATATTGGACTCTAAGGATTCCGTTAAACAACGTGGTAAGGAACACTATGGCTTTTTTGGAAGTTGTTTCAGCACTTCTTTTGTGATGAGGTCAAATCCTGGTGCCTTTTTATCTTTGAGGCTCTTACGAGATGCGGTCCAAAAGTTGCTGGCTAGAAAAATTTGGCGTCTTAAAATAACATAAAAAATATGTCGTCGCGATTGTCATTTATTCCGCTATTTCGTGTATGATTTTGGTGTTTCTGTTGCTTGTGGTTTTGATTTTACGGCGTTTAAACGATAGGAAGTTGGTAAATTTTTGATATGTTCAAATTGGAATATCGTTCCGTGATCAAATTCCTGACCAAGGAAAAAATCTGTCCAACCGATATAAAAAAAAGGTTAGATGCCGTGTGCTGGGATTCGTCTCCGTCGTTTTCCACCGTTAATCAGTCAGGTATCAAACGAATGCCGAGAGTCGCATAACAATGGAATTTTTATTGTGTCTCGTTTACACATACTTGACGAGTTAAATAATGGAGTAAGCAGTTTCGTTTAGGACGGGAGTCAATTGACGACAAACCTCGCTCCGGCCGGCCTGTTCAAGTACTCACCGAAGACTGTGTCAAATTAGTGGAAGAGGAAGTTCTGAGTGATCGAAGACTTGAGACTAAAAAAATAGCGGCAAGAACCGTGCTTTCGAAAACTTCAGTACTTAGGATTCTTCATGAACATCTTCACATGAATAAAGTTAGTGCGAGGTGGGTACCCAAACTTCTTTCGAGCTTGCAGCGAACAGAGCGAAAAGCGTGTTCTCAAGAAGTTTTTGACGCGTATAGGCGTTACGGAAAAAGTTATTTGGAGTTGATTGTTACGGGAGACGAAACCATGATTTTGTACTATGATCCCCTGTTCAAAACCGGAATCGATGTAGTGGCGTCGTCTTGGTGAAAAGCCGCCTAGAAACGCCAAGGTAACGCAATCCACCAAAACGAAAATGGTAACGGTATTCTGGGATTGTTACGGAATACTGATGATTGACATTAAAGAAAGGAATACCACGGTAAACGGCAGCTACTACGCTACCGTAAACTACGCAATAACTCTCCAGACCTCCCGAACAGTTACTGGCGTTGGTGGTATGGACATTTGAAGATCTTGGTCAACAAATTTTATAATTAAAACAGTTTTGTCTCAAAAATTGCCAAAAACATGTTAAGGCCTTTTGGACTACAATGCTGTTTTAATTTTGCACCTTGTTGAAAATTAATTTATGAAATATAATAGCTCAGTGTCAGGACATTCAAAAATGCAAACATTAGGTAAAGGTTTCTTATAAAAAATTTTTAAATTTACAGGATTTTTTGAAATCTCGAGGATAAGGTAATTACTTTTTTGGAAACCTGCCACTTAACCCAAAAATTACAAAATGGCGTTCTGTTCTATTAGTACCCAAAATGTCACGGAGCAGGACGGTTGCCACTCAAAGGGCTATGAAATATTTGTTCAACAAAATACAATAAGGCTTATTTGAAACGTCACCTAATTGTCAGCTCGTAGCTGTCACCTTTTAAAAATCTTCCTTAGAATTTATCAGTCTGGTAAGTATTATCTGAACATTGAAAAGCACGAAAAACTGATGACCATTGGGGCAGAAAAGTTGTAGATCGCCCAAAGGCGCAGCATAGGACGTCCACCGATAAGATGGACAGACAAACTTGTAAAGATTGCAGGATCACACTGGATGCAGACCGCTGACAACTGGTCGCTGTGGAAAGCCATGGGGGAGGTCTGTGTTCAGCAATTGACGTCCTTTGGCTGATAATGATGAGATGACCATTGAAAAATCTGCCCTTCTTTTAAAATAAGAAATTACAAAAATAAACATATCCTGAGAGACTTTTACATTATGGATAATTATCCAATATTATGTTCTGTTATTCGTTTGCAGATTAATAATCCAAAACAGAAGAAACAAGTTGAAGTACGAAAGGGTGCACAGAACTTAGGGAAAGCATTTGTAGTCACACTTATCGCACATTAAAGGTATTACACTTTTATCAAAAGCAATCAGTGTGAACACTTACAAAGAGAAGTGTAAACATAAAAATATATAACCTAAAAATTTATAAAAGAGCCGAGGTCCAAATGGGTTATAGTGGTAGAAACACACATTTCGATCGCTTCTGAGTCGAATAAAAGTACTCTCACTTACCTGATAGGTTCATAATGCCAAATTCAAGGCTTTTATGCACAGTGCAAATGCAACCGTACCAGTATAAACACCTTTCCCGAGATTGTTAGAAACGAAATTACGGTGTTATTCTTACTCATCTGTGAAATTATGTAATGGCAAATTATATGATACTACACCATGAAGCAGCTGAACTCAAATCTTTACCAGTTTTGTATAACATTACAAAAATATTTTTAGATATCGGGATTCTGTAAGTAAAATCACAGATTATTAAAGTAAAATCACAGATTAGTAAGAAAGAGCCAGTAAGAGTATCTGTATGAGTAAAATACCACAGATTAGTAAGAGTATGTCGTAAAATACCTTAGACGAAGTATATTATAGACTTGACAGCCGCGTTCACCCGTATGAGACAGATATAAAGTACTTACGTATTTTGGGGTGGCCATGTTCATAAAAATTTACTCCCCACCCATATAAATACACTAGTAACCTTAATTACAATAAATACTTAATTTTACAGTCAAAATCTTTATTTATTTGTACAAAAAAATATTAACATAGGGATAAAACAAAAATTGTGTACAAAAAAAATTGTTTAAGAAGGAAATAGGATTTTTAACGTCATAGAACAGAATAAGTCCGCCAATTATACAACTTACAGAGCAATAAAGTTTAAATAAAATAGTCAACAAATAACTTTTATGGGCCGTTAAATGATGTAAGTTTATTAAATAATAACATAAATACGCAACATAAATTTGTTGCGTACATTCAAATATTTGCCAAATAAGTTATCCGTTGATTTTTCTGAAAGCATATGTTTTAAAATGGATAGAACACATGCGAGTGTGCTTGGTAGACTGCCAGTTTTGCCGTCCAGTCGCTGCAATCCAAACCTTTAGTACCGTCTCGTCTTTTGGAAATCTATATAAATGAACACACATCATAATTAGTTCAAATAATAGTGATCACTACAACGCATGAAATGTTCCTCCAGCAATTAAAATACATATACGATTTTAAAAATTAGTCGATTGTAAATTACCCTTAAATCGAGAACTTTTACCCTTTGTATTGTGGTATCCCTAAAGGTAACGATAACCCAGCAAAATTTAAAATACTAACAAAATGGCTACCGTAAAAGCCATAACCCACAGAGTTGAGCCATAGACGACCTTTTATATTTGGTCAGGTAATAATACAAAAATATTTTACAATTCGATTGATAATTCACTACTTTTTTCCACTATTATTTATGTTCTTTTATAGGATTTAAGATTAATGCACTTCGATGCAGGTAAAACATATAGGAACAATATAAATGAGGCTTACTTACGTGTGAAATGTTATGTTTTCATATTTACGCTCAGTACGGCTTTTACATCCAAGCACACAACAATTTACCATGTTGAGTAAGTAAAACAATCACTCCGTAATCCACAAAACACTTCACTTGCACAAAATTTATTTTAAATTTGCAATTTTATTGTATTTTTCGCATAGACGTCAAATGTCTGCCATTATTTTTAAATTGTGGCAGGCAGAAATTACCTATGAACGGTGATAAGGACAAAAAACAATATCTGCGTCTCTTTCACTCTTAAGTACTTTTGTATACAGCCATCACTTTCTAACTTGTCAATTTTAAATATGTGTCAAATCTACAGGATACATAATCTAAGTAAAATACCAATAAAATACTGACTGATATCACAGATTACTAAGAGTATATACTGAAGCACAGATTAGTAAGAGTTGCTGAACTGACCAAAGAGTAAATCATTTAGTAAAGAAAGATACACATACTTTTTTCTGAAATAATCCCGTTTCCTCGTTTTACTTGTAATATACTTGTCGCAGGCAAATCGTATAATTCCGCAGTTTACATATGGCGTCGTCAGTTTATAAACGCTCGCGGATTTCGCCAAAAGAGTCCAGTAGGCCTAACATGCATGACACACTATTTCTTTCGATCGACATGACAAAATTAGTCGATCTATGCTATTTTATCATATTCCCTAACATGAACATGCCAACCACATTGGACAAATTTATCCACAACGATAACGAGATATGTCAATTTCTAACCATTCACTCAATTTTATGTCAGATTTGGCTCAAAATGATCAACTTGACACAATGACAGATTGACTCGATATTGCCCACAGATTAGTAAGGGTAAATCTAATATTGCCCACAGATAATGAATTCAAATTAATAAATATGTTAGGGATAAGAAATTCTCCACGGGGACTTTCTTTTCAATATTTTTACACTTTATTGTTTTTTGAGAGCCTAGGATAAAACATGTCACGACTCAGTCATATATTTTTGCTCTAAATATGTTGTTTTTTATTTGTCGTCGTCGCTAATGGTAGACGATAATGTTACACGGCGAAATGTCAAAATTCGATAAAAATATGTGTGGCATGTTAGGGTTCCATGATAATTTTGTCATATTTCGAATTTTGACAGTACGACATGACTTTCATGGCAGCCATGTTAGCAACTGTGGGTATGTCGATTTTTGACGAACAAACGCGTTAGAATGCCTCGATAAATTTTTACCACGGCGTGCATCTTAGGCCTGCTGGATTGAGTGTTCTACAATTTTGTATTTCATTATGAAAAACGTCTTTGAAATCACTATTAACATGCATAACATCAATCATACATAACTTGACATTGTCATTTACTACGAGTTAGCGATTTTGATATACATTGACTAGAGATTATAACTTTGGATTACTATATCTTTTGATTAAAGCATTTTGGAGCACTATGACCAGGAGGTAACTACGAATACTCTATAGAATCATTGATTTAATGTTTGCTCCTATTACAGGCCACGAGGCCACACGCTGTATATTACTTAATTTAAGTTATGCAAACAATAACCAAACAAAGCTTACATGGCATTGTTTCTTTTTATTACTACCTAAACCTATAAAATTACTACCTAAAATATTTCCTCATAATAAGAAATATTAATCGTATTTTTAAGGAGGAAATATGATGATTATTTCGTATCTGGACTAGAAAACCATTTTAATTCTTAACTTTGACTTTACCATTATTACTACATTGTAAACTGTCGATAATAATAATCACTGATCATGTAATCTTTTTTCTTTTTTTGATAATAATGTTCAATACAATACCGGAAACAACAACAACACTGTCTGTTTAATAGTGTGTCGGATCCATCAATAAGCAAAAACTCACTCAATATAATTTAAAACTTATTTATTGTAAAACGGACATTCGGGCAGTTACATTGTTCAAAGAGAAGAGAGCAAACATAGATAATGCAACAATTTACTTAATGTCGCTACAAATAGCGCCATCTACACTAAAACTGTTGTACTACAATGTTTGTAGTGTCATTAACAGCAAGGTTTAGTTCCTTATTTACCATACACCCGCCCCATTGAAATTACATTTTATTTCAATTTACAGAAGAAAGTAAACAACAAAAAAAATAGTTACGCAGAACTACATATTTCAAAGTTTAACAAAAAACTAACAAAATAGTCAAACCAAACAATAGCAAAATGATTTGCATTTGTACATAGTGAAAGAGACTAAAAACTAACATACATATTAAGTGCTCTTGGCATCATACAAAAGTACACAACCCTAGGGCGTCCTACGAGCATATAACATTGTTATAACTAGTGTTAATTTGCATACCTGTTGCAAACTTATGTGTATAATGTATTACACATTAGTATAATATACAAAGTAAAGATAATAAAGAGAAGCATAAGCCTCTAAAATAAAACATAACATGCATTACATATGTATGCTGTTGTGAAGCCTTGTTTTGGAAGTTTAAGTTCACAATATTTGTAATAATTACCTTTAGTTAGAGAAAAACATCTAAGAAAGAATTACATTTTAAATTAGTTATTTTGATCAAAAGGTAAGGGGACAATTTTAGTAATGGGCCTCGAATACAAACCAGTTTTAGTTTTAACAACAACAGCTCGAACATGGTTATCTTTACCCATAATAAGTTCAACTACACGACCTAAAGGCCAAGATAATGGTGGCTGATGATCATCCTTTAACAATACAATAGTGTTCAACATTAAATCAGGATTTTCTTTGTACCATTTATATCTTACTTGTAAAGTGTTTAAATAATCAGCCTTCCATCGCTTCCAGAAGCTTTGGCGCATTTTACATATTTGGTTATATATGTCTAGCCTGTTGTCAGGAAATGTAGTAAAATCACCTTCTGGGAATGATGTTAGGCTGCTCCCTATTAAGAAATGAGCTGGTGTAAGACATTCGCCTTCATCATCCAAGTCTGTTAATGGAGTTATAGGACGGCTGTTTACAATAGCTTCAATTTGAGTTAAAAGCGTATACAAATGTTCATAAGAGAGTACAGTATTTCCTAAAACTCTTTTGAGATGGTGTTTTACTAGTTTTACAGAGCTTTCCCATATCCCCCCCCAATGAGCTGAATGAGGAATTATAAATCGCCACTCAATGCCTTCAGAGGCTACAAAATTTGAAATATGTTCAAAGTCCTTTTTAAACATTTTAAATAATTCATGAAGCTCATTTTTGGCTCCATGAAACGTCGTGCCATTATCACTGAATATTTTTGCGCATTTACCGCGTCTAGATATGAATCTACGCAAAGCATTTAGAAATTCCTTAGTTGTGAGGTCTGAAACTAGTTCAACATGAATCGCTTTAGTGCTTAAGCAAACAAAAAGACAGATATAACCTTTAGTGATGAGGGGCTTCCTTATACGTGCGATTTTCACAGACAGAGGTCCAGCGAAGTCAATACCTGTAAACAGAAACGGCCGAGAAGGATTTACCCGACACGCAGGTAAATCAGCCATGATTTGTGAAGCAGATTCAGCTTTAAACCTGTAACAGCGAACACACTTGTGTATGAAATGACGTACGCTATTTCGTGCATTCAGCGGCCACACATATCTCCGTAAACTAGACAACGTCGTCTGGGTTCCTGCATGCAAAAGCCTCTCATGCTCATATTTAATTAATAAATTAGTGACGTGACATCGTGCAGGCAGCAGCAAGGGAAACTTTTGCTGGACAGGAATATCCGCATGACGGAGGCGACCACCAACTCGCAGCATATCTTTGCCATCTGAAAATATATTTAAATATTTCAAAGACTTTGAACCGCTACCAATCTTAGCCGAAACGCAACCATCATCATTCTGAAAATATGAATGCTGCACACATTTTATTACAAACATAGATTCTTGATTGAGTTCTTTGCTAGTCAAAAAGCCAATGACTCTATTGCTTTTACTTCTTGCGTTGTTAATGAACCGGCGAACATAAGCCATAACTCTAAGCAATCGACCCCAATCAGAAAATCTATCAAATAAGTCAAGAAGGTCATTTCTGGTCTCCTCGTTTGCAAGCAACGACACGCTGGGCATACTATCACAAGAATCAACGCATTCAGAGTCTACTAAGTTAATTTTAGGAATTACCTGAGGTGACTGAAGCCAAGGCGAGTCAGTTTGCGAAAGCCATTGTGGACCATCAAACCAAATTTTACAATTTGGGAGGCACTGTGGTTCCAAACCACGTGAAGCAACGTCTGCAGGATTATCTGATGACTTTACATGGAACCAGTTGTCCTTTTGAGATAAACTTTGTATTTGTGCGACTCTATTTGACACAAAAACATCGCGCTTGGCGGGATCACTCTTAATCCAACATATTGTAATCATGGAATCAGTCCAGTAGAATAAATTCTCAGGAGGAATTTTCAAAATGTCTGAAACCTTTCTCATAAGCTTGGTAAGCAACAGTGCAGCGCAAAGTTCTAACCTGGGCAATGTTACAGGCTTGAGAGGAGCAACTCGTGTCTTCGCACAGACTAAGTGGACTGTAGATTTATTAGCATGACTGCAACGAACAAACAAGACGCAGCCATAAGCCTTCGTGGAGCTGTCAGCGAAGCCATGAAGCTCAACCTTCTCTGCATCAGGATCCAGTAAGAGGCGAGGCACTGAAACATCATTCAAACATTTAAGCTGTGCACAAAACAACTTCCATTTACAAGCAATATCATTAGGTACTTTTGAATCCCAATCAACATTAGATTTCCAGATCTCTTGCATTATTATTTTTGCATAGACTGTGACCGGAGCAATAAATCCCAAAGGATCATATACCCTAGCAATGTCAGACAAAATGTGTCTTTTGGTAAAGTTGGTAGAAGCTTGATAATTAGGTACTTCAACCTGGAATTTATCCATGGTCGGTTCCCATTTTAAGCCTAATGTTTTTAAACAAGAACCTTCTTTATCATGAAAAGAGAATTGACATTTCTCATGTCTCTCAGGAGGAATTTGCGCAAGCAATTCTGGACTATTTGCATACCATTTATGCAACTCAAATTGACCTTTACTAAGCAACATTTGTAACTCGTTGATGGTATTGCATGCAGAAGACAAATCATTCTCACCGTGCAGAATGTCATCAACAAAGGTACCGTCAATCAAAGCCTTAGAGGCAGCAGGGAAATTCTCACCTTCATCTTCAACCAGTTGAATTAGCGTCCGGGTAGCAAGATAACTTGCAGATGCCGTTCCATACGTAACAGTACCTAGTTGAAGGCACTTAATATCATGCGACGGATCATCTCTCCAGAGAATCCGTTGAAGTGATTGATACTGGGGCTTTACTCGTATTTGCCTGTACATTTTAGCTATATCAGACACGAAAACATAAATATATGTGCGAAATCTAAGCAGGATGGTGAACATGTCAGGTTGAACGACAGGGCCCACAAAAAGAACATCATTTAAACTTAGCCCAGAGGTAGTAGGCTGCGAAGCATTGAAGACAACTCTTAGTTTAGTAGAAGAGGAACTTTCCTTTATGACAGCATGATGAGGCATGTAAAATTCAATGTCTTCATCTTTATGCGGATTTACATCAACAAACTTAGCATGACCTAAATTTACGAATTCATCAATAAAGGCTTTGTATCCTATAAAAAACTCAGGATTTTTCTGGAATTTATTTTCCAAGGACATAAGACGATGAAAAGCAACATTATATGAGTTACCTAATTTTGGTAGAAGCTCCTCATTGACTGGCAAACCGACGCAGTACCTGCCATCCTCATCCCTTGATACGGACTCGATGTAGGTTTGCTCGCACTTTTTCTCCTGAAAAGTTAAAGTATTTTCATTAGGCATTTCTTCCAATTGCCAAAACTTTTTAATATCATTATGTAGGACAGACAAATGACAGGGACTCTTTAAGTTTGAAATATGTTCGCCTACCACAGATAATTCACCACAAAAAATCCATCCAAATGCGGTGTTTATTAATGTAGGCATATTGTGGCCTAAATCTATCTTGCCTTCTCTAAGACATTTCGCAAAACATGAAACACCAAGTATCATATCAATCTCTTTAGATATATTGAAATTTGGGTCAGCTAAATGCAAATGCATAAGAGACGGCAGTGCCTCTCTGGACACATTTACCATTGGTAAGGGATCAGTAATAAAATCTAACACACCAAATTCTGAACTAAATTCAAAATCAGAACAGTTAGAATAAACTGATAATGCAACTTTATGCTTTAACTTATATGAATGACCACCTACCCCGGCCACAGTTTGATTGGTATCTTCAAAATCAACACATTTTAAACTATTAGCAAAGGCTGAGCTAATATAGTTCTTTTGGCTACCTATGTCCAAAAGCACCCTGCAATCATATCTCTTACCTTCCTGATCACACACATAGACTGAGGCAGTAGGAAGAAGGGATACCTGACAAACAGAGGTGTTATTGTTCTGAGTAATTATTGAAGAAGTCATAACAACATTTGTGGGGGGACTGATCGGGGGTTCATTACAAATCAGAGTATTGGAGTCTGTACTCAAACTATGTGGTGACACTGTATCAAGGTGCAATAGTTGGTGATGTTTTTGTAAGCATTTTTTGCATACAATATTACTTGTGCAATTACTAGCAGAATGCTTATCTGATAAGCATACAACACACAACTTAGCTTTGTTAGCAAATATTTTTCTGTCATTAGGTGTTAGTTTAATGAATTTAAAACACTTTGAAGTTGAATGATTCTTGTGGCAATACAAGCATGAAACTGACTTACCATTTGCATTACTGCCACTGCCACTGCCAACAGTTACATGTGAGGTGTTTTTCCCCGGAGTGGAAGTCTTTGAGTTGGTCACCCCTTCATCACGGCTAATCATGTCTAATGCTTGACAGCGCTGTTGAATGAAGCTAAGGAAATGCTGCAAACTAGGGAAATCATTGGAGTTTCTTTGCAACTCAAAATCACGTAAAGAACTGTAATCAATTTTAGTAGACAAGATATGTATCAACATGATATCCTGCAAATTGGAAATATTCAGTGATAATAGAGAGTTATAATGTTGCGTAAATTCATTCAAAAGTTGCCTTAAAGTGTAAACTTTATTATTAACTTTAGTTAAGGACAGAATGTGCTGTAAGTGGTAATTTGCTATTAGCACCTTGTTATCATAGCGTGATAATATTGCCGACCATGCTTTAGAGTAGTTCTCAACCGTACACTCCAATGTGGAGATCAATGACGCAGCTTCACCAACCAGGCACGACTTCAGGTAAAAGAATTTTTGAACAGCACTCACGTCATCATTTTCGTGCACCATTGAGACGTATAGATCTTTAAAATCCAGCCAGTCGCCATAGCTTCCACTAAATTTGGGCAGTGATATCTTAGGCAGATTGGGCGTGTGGTTGCGACGATTTCCAGTCTTTGAATCGGAGTCGCCGCTTTCCGATGCTGTCTTCTGCCTCAAATTTTCGCGTTGCTCTCGCAATTTTGCCAGAAAATCCAGGCATTTGCTTTCAATCCGTTCTCCCTCTTTGGTCTCGGAAGGATTTAAGGTTTCTAAATCGAGGTTGACGTTCTCCAACTTCTCGAAAAGACCGCTGAGTCGTTCTGATGCAACATCAAGCTTGGCGGTGGAAATCACGTCAGTTAGATCTCCAAGCTCATTCTCTAATAGCGTTATACGTCCTTTTATATATCTACGTTTGTTAATGAGCCTTTGCTGTTCCTGACTTATGTCGCTCACAGCGTCATCAAAATTTTCGCCCGTCTTCGCCATCTTGTTCAATCTTTTGTTCAACACGTAGTAAGACGTAGTACGACGATCGTAGTATGAAACGACGCTATGCACGAAAAACTAGCAGACAAAAGACTCCCGGCGTTAAAGGACCATGTTTAATAGTGTGTCGGATCCATCAATAAGCAAAAACTCACTCAATATAATTTAAAACTTATTTATTGTAAAACGGACATTCGGGCAGTTACATTGTTCAAAGAGAAGAGAGCAAACATAGATAATGCAACAATTTACTTAATGTCGCTACAAATAGCGCCATCTACACTAAAACTGTTGTACTACAATGTTTGTAGTGTCATTAACAGCAAGGTTTAGTTCCTTATTTACCACTGTCAAAGTGACAGCAAGCTTGTATATGTAAGTTTTTTTATAAGCTGTCATTCATAGCAAAGGCGTAACCTGTGAAATGCCTACCTCCATGTATTTTTCAGTCTTTTGCATTTATTAATTAAAGCGCAAAAATTTTGAAAAAATATTAACGCTCAGTCTAGAAATGGTTTTCGAATTTTCATATCTTTATAAAAAATAGATGTCAATTTTTACTCGCTCAGCGATATAAAAGGACAGGAGCAAAAAATTTTGAAAAATAAAAACAAGTTTTGATGATAGGTAGGTAGAATGTGGTAGAAGGTACCTGGACAAGAAACAGAAAAAAACATACTCAATAATCACTATTTATTTTAAAAATATTTCCATCCATTGCAGCACTAAACCACAATTTTACATAGATATCGTCATATTACTGAAGTCTATACAAACAATGTTGTTATTTTATTTAAATCCATATCAAAATGAGGGAAACGAAAGTTGTTATCTTACTAATTATACTCGTACAATTGTACTCCAAGTCCTTACATACGATGTTATCCTAGTATTATTTTATTTCTTTAACATATGCATCCAGTTCAGCATCTAACTGTTCAGCAGTAGGGGTAGGGCGCTTGCCGCCACCGCGGCTTGCGCCGCCGCGGCCTCTGCCGCCACCACGCCCTCTACCTCCACCACCACCACTTTGATTTCTGTTGGGTACATTATCTGAAAAATCAACAATATGGTTGCATTACTAAAAAAATATATGTGGTGGAAGCTAGCCTATAATAACCTACGAGATGTATCATTTATCTAGTTGCTAATGGCGAAACAAATTACTTAATCAATGATCTGGTTTTAAACATTGAAATTTGATTTATTCAATTGATGCACAATAAAATGTGTTCCTTCTTACTTTAGTCCAGGGTATGGTATTACAAGACCACATAAGATTAAAAATTGACTGCTGGTCCTTCAAAACTAAGGCATTTCACTTTTTTTACACATATAATATACCTTTAAAATTATGGAATATCCAAGGGAACACAATGTATACTCCGTTTTTCTTTGGTAGTCAAACAATGTAAACAATCTTTTCATAACATTTAAAATAATATCAGTGAATACATTTACTAAACTATTTGACTTGAAAAGATCTTGGTGTTCGGTAAAAATAAATTATTACATAAAAAAGGAATATCAAGAATATTTACAATATTGCACAAGCAAAGAAAAACAGACTTTACAGTGTTTACTTACTCCTGCTTGAGTTTCTTCTATTTGGTATAGTACTGCTCCCCAGACGACCTCCTCGTTCTTGACTTCTTAAGGTACTTATTTCTGATGTTGCTAATTGAATATTCATTGCCCGTCCATCTAATGGCACTCCATTGTATTGTTTCATAGCTTTGAGTGCATCTGCTCTTCTATCAAACACCACATCAGCTGTTCCTAAAAGATAAAAATATTTTTGAAAATTAACATTACAATGTACCTTACATACCATAAGCTGTTTTTATATAGAGTTAAAGCATGAACATACCTAGAGATCTGCCAGATCTATCATAATGTACAGCAGCACTCTTCAATATACCAAATTCAGAAAATAGTTCTTGTATATCAGAGTCTGAAACTCCAAAATCCAAGTTTGATACCAGAAGTTTAGTAGGGCCTGTAGATATAGATCCTCCTCTCTGAATCTTCCTGTCCGCAAAATCGTTGAACATGTCATGTTTCCAAGTGCTGTTAACATCACCCTGAAATAGGTCGTTCTTCATAGAGCTTACCGGTTGGCCACTACCTGCCCTTTTTGAGTGTATAACTCAAAATACTTGGCAAATGCTGGTTTATATCACATCATTACAATAATATACATTACAAAAAATAATTAACTTTATGTCAATAACATAAGATGACAGTAAGGAGTACAGTTCATTATAATCAGACTAGTCCATGGTTCTTTTGCACTTTACACAGCACTGTTAACATTTACTGTTTACATTACACAATATTGCATAACTAGTCCGAAAAATCACTTTAGGATGAAATGGCCATTATCAAATATTGTCCCACTGCTTGTATTTCGAAGGTCATCAGCACACAGAAGTTCTGCAACTTCTCCAAACATCAAAACTTCATCTTCAGAATCAGTCATGTCCATGAAATCAAATACGGATGTTTGAGTCCCCAAATACTTAAACGCAGCAATAGCTCCAGAGATAAAACCAAATAGACTGAAGTTTATCGGGAATGTATGCACGCTAACGTGAAGGTAGGTGCATGTATCAAGTCTGCACCCAACAGGAGACAGGTGCTAAGTGCAATAATAAGTCCAAACAATGAGAATTTCTGCTAAGGGCAGAAAAGCATCTCATGCGTGTGACTTTAGGCTGAGTGGCATAAGTACGTAATAGGTGATGCGTCGACCACCACGTTTGTCCGCCATTTTGCTTTTGTAATTTATCAATCATACACATTAGATTTACCCTTGAGTAATTGGTAGACTTGGTTATACCACCGCGGTTTCTTCCACGCAAGACGCCACCTGTACGGCCATTGCGAAATCCACCTCCAGCTCCTCGGCCAGGTCTACGATTCGCATCAAATTTTCGTCCAGCTCCGCCGCCACCGCCGCCTCTGCCTTTTTTACTTGCTTTTATAATATCGTCTAAAGCCATATCAATTCTGTCAACCATGTTGTTTATTTTCTTTTAAAAATCACTACTAGCAATAACACAATTTGTCTTGGAAAACTCAGTAAAATTGTAACGTTGAATGATATAAATTTTCAAACAAGGGTCAAGCGTGCAACGAACGAGCCACCAACCAAAAAGATGGCGGCTGGCAGCTGGCAGCCATAGATATGAATATGACAGCACAGATTTATAGATTGGAAAGCTGTTGGAGCGTTTAGGCACTGATCGTGTAATCTTTTTTAGTTTAGGACTTAGGACATTAACGACATTTAGATTTCACACAATCAACCAACCAACGAACCAATCAAAAGACTAACCAGCAGGCAAGGTGAAAGGTTGTGTTCTTTTACTTAATAATAACATAACGTTATTCTGTTGCGTAATCGTGACGCATGGATTTTTACTTTTGGGGCAAACAATGTATGGCGGGTCGTCTGTCTCCTTTATTCATCCCACCCTAACTACTAGTAAAAGGTGTGATAATTAGGGTGTTGTTTAAAATCTAAGCCGGTTGTTAATGAGAAATAAAACATTATAACTTTATTAATGTGTGATGGTATTATTCCTTTGCCTATTCATCATCCGCACGTATAGATGGGCGCCTACCCGGATATAAACCCAGCCACTGGATAAATATCCAATCCACGCTATTTTAACCCACCCGATTCCAATTGATACCGGGTATAAATTAAAGCTTGTTTTTAAAAATTTAATGAAATATTTTTATTGAAGTTTGTCACTTTTATGGTGTGATTCAATTTCTTTTCAAGTATTTTATAATACTGAACTATAAAAATCGTATATTTTTATTTAAATCCCATAAAAACTGTCATTTAGTTACAAATACAGTGCGTGTACTTGCATTTTGGCAATCCCAAAGGGGAAGAGGGAGACTGTGTAAGGTTAAACAGTTTTACAAGACAAAATTTTATTCAGTGCATGCAGTACATTATGCGTATTTGTTGATCTAAGAATTAAGTACGAACTAATTTTATAAATATATGTGGTTGAAATTTAAGAAAGCAACACTTCCCTTTATCTTTTTATCTACCTGGGATTGCCACGTGCGCAGTTCTATGCCGTTGGCTATAACTTGACAGTTTTGAATGTAATGTCACTGCGCGTAGTCTTTGTAATAACTATTTTACAACTTCTCGACTGACGACGGATTTAAGGTGTACTTACCTCAAACATTGAGTTACAAATCGTAAAAAAATCGCGTAGAGTGCATTTATTGTTTTGTAATACTTATAATACAAGAATGCTTTTGCAAAGAAGGAAAGATATGTCAACGTGTTAACGTGTTAACGTGCTTAAAATATAATAAATTCAAATACTGATGCAAAACAAAAATAATACGTCGAGATGCAGATTTACATTGAGTGCAGTCACCTCCAGGCAGCTATCTCCATTAAGACTGTGGGTGTGTTGGTGTAGTCGTGAATTTCTTCGTTTTTGGCGAACAATGGTGCGTTCACGATTGATCTCAGGATGTTATTTTGTGCTCTTTGGAGGCACATGATGTTGCTCTTTGGAGGCACATGTTGTTGCTCCTTGATGCAACGCCCCATAGTTGCATGCCATATGTCCAGATAGGTTTCAACACTGAGTTATACACCAGGAGTTTGTTGTCGACTGATAGAACAGAGTTTCTACCAATGAGCCAATAAAGATTTTTAAACTTTGCGTTAATCTGGTCTCTTTTCTGTTTTATGTGGGTTTTCCACGTAAGACGTCTGTCCAGGTAAAATCCGAGGTACTTTGTGCAATCCGAGTGAGGTAGGACATCGCCACCGAGCTCCACGGGTGGACAATCTCCTCTACGCAGAGTAAACGTTATGTGCATTGATTTTTGAGCGCTAGCCTTGATGCGCCATCTTTTGAGCCATTCACTGGTTTTATTTAACAGATGTTGTAGTTTGGCGCTCGCCTTAGCTGGGTCAGCATCGCTTGCAAGGTAGGCAACGTCATCTGCGTAAGTAGCCACCACGACATCGTCAGAGGTGGGCAGGTCGGAGGTGTAAATGTTATACAAGACCGGGCCCAGCACCGACCCCTGGGGCACTCCAGCACGAATGCAATGCAATTTTGATCTTGCGTCACCTACTTTAACAAAGAAGGTTCTGTTGGAGAGATATGATGCTATGATTGGAACAAACGAGTGGGGCAGGCTCTGTTTTATCTTGTACAGAAGCCCCCTGTGCCAGACGCGATCGAAAGCTTGTTGGACATCTAGGAAAGCCGCAGAACAGTATTTTCTTTGCTCAAAACATTGTCTAGCCGTCTGGTACACACGGTGCACTTGTTCAATCGTCGAATGACTCTTCCGAAAGCCGAACTGGTGCATGGGGATAATATTGCATGAATCTATTGAGCACTGCAGTCTACCAAGAAATATTTTCTCCCATAGTTTAGATAGCACAGGAATCAAACTGATTGGGCGGTATGATGATGTTTCATGGAGGGGTTTGCCCGGTTTTGGTATGAGTATGATCTGTGATACTTTCCAAAATTCAGGAAAGTGGGATGTGCGCATGATAGCGTTGAACAGGCAAGCCAGATAAGTTACACATTTCCTGGGTAGTTCCTGGAGTACCTTTGGAGATATCAGATCGAAGCCAGGGGCTTTCCTAGTGTCCAGTGATCTAATGACCCGTGCTATTTCTTTTGGGGAGGTAAGCTGGATTGGAGGGCACAGCTGGAAATCCTGGCTGAGGACTTCGTCCACATTCGATTCGTCTGCTAGGGAGTCATTGGGTTGGAACACCAGAGACAGATGTCTAGCAAAGGCGTCTGCCTTTTCCGAGTCTGTACGGGCCCACGTTGCACCCGTCCTGATTGGGGGACTGGGTTGTTGAGGTTGGTTCATATTTCTAGTGGCTCTCCAGAGTGAGTACTCACCTTTAGCGGTGGGACATAAGTTTTCTAGTTTTCGTTTAAGTGTAATATTTGCCGCCTCATTTAGTGCCCGTTTTAGTTCCTTAGCTGCGCGGTTGAAATTGGTTTTATCCAACACATGGCGTAATACATGCCAAATTCTTCTTAGGCGCCGCTTTTGTGCAATCAGCAGCTTGATCTCCAGAGGTAACGTGTGAGACCTCTTTAATTTATTTGAAGCCGGAGTATGCGTCCAGGCAGCCACTTGGATGAGGTTTGTAATGTGAAGGCATGCAGCGTCAACATCTTCACCCGACTTTAGCGGAATTTTCATATTGATATGGTTGGTAATGTATTCACGAAAGCCTTCCCAATCTGTTTTGTGGCTATATAAGGACTCAGCTCTTTCTCGTTCCATGACAGAGGAACTTACCTCTAGAATAACTGGGGTGTGGTCAGAGGATCCGTCTAGGCTTGGCTCAGTGGTCGTATATAGATCGCTTATTCCTTGTGTTACAAAAAAGTCCAGTAGGTCCGGTATCTTATTTGAGTCGGATGGCCAGTACGTCGGTTTGCCCGCTGATAGCGTATTGAGGCGATTTCTGTCTATGCTGCCTTTCAATTCGCGGCCTCTAGTTGTAGTGAGACGCGATCCCCAGAAGCTATGTTTAGCATTCCAGTCACCGCCGGCAATGAAACGAATGCCCAGTGTCCGAAAGTAGTCGTTGAACATGCTCTCAGTGATTTTATGTCTGGGTGGACAGTACACAGCTGATAACGTGATAGGACCGGCTCGATCCTCCAGACGAATTGTTGTGGCTTGTAGGTGAGCGCTAGTGTATGGCTCTATAAGAGAATGTCGTAGGTGACTTTTGATAATGATAGCAGTGCCAGCATGAGCACCACCGTCAGGGTGAGGATTGTGATATATATTAAAGCCTCTTAAGAAGGGGGCACTCCGATTTGTTAAGTGCGACTCTGATACGAGAACCACATCAAGTTTGTTAGAGGCAATTACTTGTCCAATCTCTTGGATGTTTGGAATGAGTCCATTAACATTCCAGGTTGCGAGACGCAGCGATGGTCTCACCGCGCCTTTGCCAGCTGGTCGATGACGGTTGTCAGTAAGCCTATAAGGTTACTAATTTGTTGTAGGAGGAGGTCTATTTTTGCGTTTTGTTTCAGTATTAGCTGTTCCATTGGAGATACTTGTTGAGGGTTGTTATAAGACATTTCTTTGGTTTCATCTACATCATCATTGACTTTTTTGGGGCGACTGATCCTGTTCAGTTTTGGTTCGGCAGGTTGTACTTCTATACGCAGTTGCTTTTCTAGTGGATTGCTTGAGATAGCGGTCGAGTAAGTATTAGTCGCAGGCTGGTTTATTGAAGGATTGTTGGATTCCGAGTGATTTGCTTGTTGTCGGGTTATGGATGGAATCTGGGCAGGCGCTGGAAGTGGTGGGAAGGCTTCCGTTGTAAGTTTTGTTTCTTCAACCGTGGTAAGTTTGGTTGGAGGTGGTTTACTTCTGGACTTTTTCCTGGCCAGGATTTCCACATAAACTTTGCAACCCTTGTAGTTCGATGGGTGGTCACATGAGCATAGGGCACATTTAGCAGGAATGTTCCTATCTTTTTTGCATTCTGATGTTTTATGCCCTTCACCACATTTAAGGCATCTAAATGGTCTCATGCAGTTGTTTTTGGAGTGACCATAGTTCTGACATCTCTGACATTGTACTATAGATTTTTGTTTGTGAGGATCTTCGATTTGTACTTTCTGATGGTAGATGTAGTTTATTTTTTTGACTGCTGGATTGTTAATTCCTGGTAGGATATTGACAAAGAAAGTAGACGTGGGCTTTTTTTCAGGCCCGTAACGAGCATTTATGATTTCTCCTGTTACTTTAATTCCGGATTTTTCCACCTCTTCAATTATGGCTTCATGTGGAGTGCTGTGATGCAGGTTTTTGATAACTATGCGATAACATTTCGTTTCTTTGGGCGAGAAAGAGTATCCAATCATGCCTTTTTGTCTTATTAGTTGAATAACTTTGTGGTAGTCATCAATAGAATCGGTCATGAGCCTCAGTTGATTTTTATTAATAATTTTAAATTTATAAGCAGACGATGCGATGACTGAATCAATAGAGGTTGCCAGTTCGTTTACATCTTTAACACCATACAGAACTATTGGTGGCGGTTTGTTCTTTTGTTTGTCTTGTTTAGGGACTGGTTCTTCAATCTGATCTATAGGCAAATCTTCAAATCTGTTAGTAACACTTAGACTCTCTGGTGAGTTATCAGAAGGTCTATGTCTTTTTGGATTTCGACCAGAGGGCACTTCCTGCCAGTCTGGAAGTTCTTGTTCAGAGTCGGGAGTACAGTTAGCAGATGCTTCAAATGTTTGTGGGGCAGTTGAAGGAGATGGGAGCTGGCTCGTGGAAGAGCTACGAGTTCTCCTAATGAACAAGCTTGGATGGAAGGCTTGTTGTACGAGTTTTTTACTTCCAATAGCATTTACAGCAGCAGGAGCTTGGTCGCCTACACCTGCAGTGTCTTCGGTAACATATTTCACAGTCTCTAGCCCGGGTACTAGAGAGCGCTGGGGGTTAGCCAGATAGCACGACAAATCACTTTCACTATTACTTTGCATTTCATAAGAGGGGGGGGGGGGGGGCGAGAAAATACAAGTAGTGCTTTCTCAAGGTACTACTGCCACAATTTTCAGAGGAAATTTAACTCCCCTTGGCTTGTGGTAGCCATGGCGGGTTAGTTGACCGCCGCCCGTTGCTCGGCGTTGCTGCTCGTTTAGCACCACCCGGGGGACACGTGTAGGGTGGGTCTTGTGAGGACAAGGTGGTAAATCCTACGGACGCGAGCAGCAACATCCCCCTAACATATTGCAAAGTTGAGATAACTCATTTTGTCTCTGTCCTTTTGTAAGTTATACTCATTTAAAAAAAAACGGTTGTTCATACCACTCAACATTATCCGATTATGTTGAAACGAATAATATAATTTATGATTTTAAGTGAATATGATGACTGACTGTATAGCATAAACGATATTTCTAATCATATTGTAGGTCTAGATATTCATACACAGCCAAATGATACTCAAAACAATGAGTATTCAACGTAAATTTAATAAATACCCAGCATTCTTAATAAACACCCAGGTAAATTAGGTATAAATCAATTTTTACCTACCGGGTGGGAATAAATTGGATAAATATCCACTGTATTTTTACCCACCCGCCCATCTATAGCCATATCTCAAAAACTACCGGTTCGATCTCGTTCAAACCTATTTTCGTTGAAAGTATTTGTTGAGATCTACATTATGTATTTTTTTCAAAATTTTGACTTTCTTAAATTTACAAGTTAGTTCGGGGGAGACCCAAGATGATGTAATTTTTGAGACGCCCATTTTACCACTTTGGCAGCGTCCATCAGTGTCCATCTCCCAAATGTTAGACTTGTAGAAAAATGGTTTTAGGAACCTCAATGTCATTCAGGACTTATAGATGGGCGCCTAGTCGGATATAAACCCAGCCACTGGATAAATATCCAATCCACGCTATTTTAACCCACCCGATTCCAATTGATACCGGGTATAAATTAAAGCCTGTTTTAAAAAAATTCAATGAAATATTTTTTTGAAATTTGTCACTTTTATGGTGTGTTTCAATTTCTTTTCAAGTAGTTAATAATACTGAACTATAAAAATCGTATATTTTTATTTAAATCCTATAAAAACTGTCATTTAGTTGCAAATACAGTGCGTACTTGCATTTTGGCAATCCCAAAGGGGAAGAGGGAGACTGTGTAAGGTTAAATAGTTTTAGAGGACAAAATTTTATTCAGTGCATGCAGTACAATATGCGTATTTGTTGATCTAAGAATTAAATACTAACTAATTTTATAAATATACTAATATAATGTGGTTGAAATTTAAGAAAGCAACACTTCCCTTTATCTTTTTGTCTACCTGGGATTGCCACGTGCGCAGTTCTATCGCCGTTGGCTCTAACTTGATAGTTTTGAATGTAATGTGTGCGTAGTGTCTTTGTAATGACTATTTTTACAACTTCTCGACCGACGACGGATTTAAGGTAGTACTGTCAAACATTGAGTTGCAAATCTTACAAAAATCACGTAGAGTACATTTATTGTTATGTAATACTTATAATACAAGAATGCTTTAGCAAAGAAGGAAAGTGTTAAACGTGCTCAAAATATAATTAATTCAAATACTAATGCAAAACAAAAAGAATACGATGAGATGCAGATTTACATTGAGTGCTGTCACCGCTACCAAGTCATCAAGTGAAATATTGCAAAGTTGAGATAGCATCTTTTGTCTCTGTCCTTTTGTAAGTTATACTCATTTTAAAAAACAACGGTTGTTCATACTACTCAACATTATCCGATTATGTTGAAACGAATAATATAATTTATGATTTTAAGTGAATATGATGACTGACTGTATAGCATAAACGATATTTCTAATCATATTGTAGGTCTAGGTATTCATACACAGCCAAATGATACTCAAAACAATGAGTATTCAACGTAAATTTAATAAATACCCAGCATTCTTAATAAACACCCAGGTAAATTAGGTATAAATCAATTTTTACCTACCGGGTGGGAATAAATTGGATAAATATCCACTGTATTTTTACCCACCCGCCCATCTATATCCGCACGCAATAAAAGAAATATAAAACGACGCTAGCGACACCACCGGTTGCTTCCCCAAACTTTATAAGGGTCTTAAACGCTTCAAGAGCTTTCAGCTGTCATATCATATCTATGCAGTATCTATGCTCTTAGTAGTCTGTGCTGAAAATGCATGCACAGATTAGTAAGAGTATGTCTAAAGAAATGCATGCATGTAGTTTTTTTCGTTAAACAAGTTGGTTACAATATGTATTTGATTAAGTTATTATTAATTTAGATAATGTGCTCTGTGATTAGATTACTGAAGAGGTAATTAACCCTACAACTATACATTTACATAAATTAAATGAAATCTGTGTTATTGGCACCCAGTTATTTTTGTTGTTTAGGATACTCAGGGTATGGAATTTAATTTCAATGTTTTTTCTTTTTAGTACATACTGTTCGTCGTGATTTTGTAATAGATCCAATCCCTGACAAATTTTCTGTGGAGGCGTTGAATACATCTACGCAGTTGACGATGGCTTTAAATAATTATATGCACCCTCGAAATATTTATAGATGCCCTCCTGATTTTTCTAAATTAGCTAAGACTTATCCCGAGTTTTCAAGCATTTCGAAAATCGTACGTATATTTTGTTAATTTTATGATTCAACTACTAACCACAGGTTTCAAAATTTATAGTACGTACAAGCCATTCAGAAAATGCTCTTTAGAAGTATTTTTTTTAAAATAATGCATTGAGAGAATGCAGCTTTTTTAATACATTAACACCAATCTGGCATAACAGTTTGTGTTCTTTCTAAGGACTTAATATTTTCTACAATTTATGTTTACAGGATTTATCAGGAAAAGTAAGCATTAATTTTAAAGACCCGCACAGCTTAAGAGTTTTAACTAAATGTTTGTTAAAATCAGACTTTGGCCTTGATATAGAAATACCAGAGGATAGATTAGTACCTACCCTTCCTTTAAGGCTGAACTATATCCTCTGGATTGAAGATCTACTATTGACTATTGGCAAAAGTGAGAATGTGTGGGGTATTGACATAGGTATAGTATTCCATTATTAGTATGACAATCTTCTCTACTTTGATTACCTACTCTTTATAGAAACTATTTTACTTCAGTTCTGTATGAATGTTATTAATTCATTATTCTAGGCACTGGTGCTTGTGCTATTTATCCAGTTCTGGCTGCAACCAAAAACAAATGGAATATGATTGGAACTGAGACTGATTTGGATAGTCTGCTGAAAGCACAAGACAATATCAATAAGAATAATCTGTCTCAGCTTATAAAATGTAAGAATATTATGTTAAGTGTCTAATATTTATTTAATTTAAGAAATAACTGCAAATTGTGCAATTTCAAACTCACGAAACTTAAAGTAATGCATTTGTCAATGTCATCTCTTTATGTAAAACCTAAAACAAATTTATTTAGAGATAGTGATTGATGTCCATAGACTGCAGTTGCCAACATTGGTCATGTATAAAAATCTATAAGTTCATAATACAGCATTCCACCCATATGTATTTTAGAGAGGTTTTTAGAATTATTTTCAACAGCTGTTCCCCTCCGAGCTTGTCCCTTGACGAAAGGCCTCCTCCAACCCGTTCACATACATTCACATGAAATACTCGTAGTAATATATTTTAACATTCAAAACTCATGGTGTTATGAACTTTAAATTTTTTGAGCACTCGGCAGCATTTCGAACTTTCGGTATTTTAATTTTCAACATTTCGTGTTGTTGTATTGTGTTGTGGTGTTGTGATACGTACGCCGCGTCGCACCCAATGCATTTGTTAGTGTCAACGAATTTAATATCGTTGGTTGGTGTACGTAAGCTAACCATCGTGCACAGACTCCAAATGAATCTAAGCCAATTATTGATTGTTAGTTTTTTTTTACCCATATCTGGGAAATTACTAAACAAATTTCAATGAAACTTGCGCTATTTCCTAAGTTGGAATATGCCTGATTAAACTTAAAAGAATCATCTCGATAACTTTTTGTTTTTGAGAATTCCGTGGACAAGCATACAAACACAACATTTATGTTCCAGTAAGCAAGAATACAACATCCAGTGTGGTGCAATATTTATTAGATGATGAAGTTGTCCAGAAATTTGAGTTTTGTATGTGCAACCCACCATTTTACAGTAGCATTCAAGAGCTGTGCGAATCACGCAATCCAAGCAGGTACATAAAAAAGGAAATACAATATACGGGCTTCACACTGGCGGGAAGCGAGCGTGTTCCGGGTGGAGCGGGTTCGTGGCGTGGACGTCGCGGATTCGCTACGATACGATTTCGCAAGTTAGCCTTAAAAAAATAGCGCGTGTACAACGTCCACGCCACGCACGTGCTGCTAAGCTCCGCCCAGAACACATTCGGTTCCTGCCAGTCTGATATGGCCCCAATTATCCATCAGGCACCAAGATTCTAGACACGTCGTTGGTTGTTGTCGTTGGGGCCCGATTGAATTCATTTTACATCACATTATTTTCAGGCACCCTCCTAAGAATGGTTTCACAGGGTCTCCACAAGAACTAGTCACTGAGGGTGGCGAGCTAGAGTTTTGCAGAAAACTAATAGATGAAAGTAAAGCCTACAAGGACAGAATCATGTAAGTAAAGTGATTTAATTTTGGAAGGTTTATACATTTAATTACGTTTAAGTTTATACTTAAACCATCAACTTCTGTTCAGACACGGCAGTAATCGCGCGGTTTTGGAGCCGCGCGTCATTTTTAAATGGCATACGAGTAGAGTAGTACATCTAAATCGCACGCTAACCGCCTTGCCTGAGAGAGAACACAAGTTGATAACGCGCGATTTTCCCGCGTGTCTGCACAACAAGCCCTTAACCTCAACTGACACTGTCAACCATATGTGACCGACACATAAACCGGTAACCAAATTTTAAACATTAATTTCATTCTTCTACAAGGTGTACATTACAACCACTGAATAGATAAACCTTATTTATCTATTCAGTGATTACAACAGTACAACAGAATAAATACAAGACCAGGAACTCTATTTTAAATCACTTGCTTGAATATGGCGTGTTATTTTCTTTCGAAGATGTATTAAAAATATACCTCCTGAAAGTACTTCAGGGTTAACATCGGTTAAACGCCGCCAAAATCACATCTTTTCAAATACCAAATTTAAAACGATAATATGCAATTGCCCATAGGGTAATAACGGGACCTTTTACTAAGACACAGCTGTCTGCCTGTCACCAGGTTGTATCTCAAGAACCAGTGACCACGATAGTTGACACTTGAAATTTTCACAAAATGTATTTCTGTTGCCGCTATAACAGCAAGTACTCAAAATAAAATGAATATTTAAGGGGGCTCCCATACAAAAAACGCGATTGTTTGCCTATTTACCTAGTCAATAATACAAAACCCTTCGCGCGCGAGCCCGACTCGCACTTGGCCGGGTTTTTTTCTCATTTCCGATCGGATCGAACTGTCAAGTCCATCTCGTTTTTCTATCTGATGAGTTATATTCGCTTTCGTTAAACATTCTGTAACTGTTACATCCTGTAGGTCGTAGGTCGATTTGCTATTGACAAACGTCTTATGGAACATTTTATTTTATTTTGGTAAATAGGCATGTTATTATTCTGTTTCAGATTTTTCACAACTATGATCGGACATAAATATAATTTTAAAGAATTACTACATGATCTGGCAAATGCAGGAATCAAACATACGCATACAGAGTTTTGTCAAGGTCGCGTTACTCGCTGGGGATTAGCTTGGACGCATCAAAACTATGACATCTACAAGTTGGGTGCGTATATTTTTAAAGTCATACCTTTTTGGAGCCTATCTAATATGCCTCCTACTTTAAAAATAGCAATGGCTGGTTAGTGATTAACACCGTCGGTTTTCGCTGATACATTAACGAAACCTTTATAAATATTATAGTCAGCACTAGCGTTGAAAATAAAATAACCATAGTGACTGAATCTGACTGATGACGGTAATTTACTGTCAGAATTGGTCAAAAACGGTCATTTATCTGTCATTGGTGGTCATAGTCATATTGATTTCAGTAATATTTTATTAGGTACTTTTATCGGTTGTGCGTACGCGATTGGTCGAATTCGGTCTGTCACGTGACTTTCGCGCAGTTCCGTTAAGGCCGATCCGCACACAACAGTGCCGGCACAGTGCCGACACGTGCCGTATCCTTCCGTATCAGTGATAAATGATATTCTTGTATACATTTTGTACGACGCTATCCCTACTCGTCAGTGACAGTGCCGTTCAGTGATGTCAGTGCTGCTCCGACGCCCGGCGTGATCCGACGTGAATTTCTTGCGAACAATATTTTGCCTGATACGGTCGCCGTATTTCAAGATGGACGACGAAAAGTTGATTGAATTGGTCCGTGAACATCCTGTACTTTATGATCTTTCACATAGAAAATACATGGACAATAATTTCAAAGCAAACATATGGATTAATATTGATTTTGATTCATCATCTATCAGATGTTTACATAGGGTAGCGAACTCTCCCTCTTCTTCTCTTTTCCTCCACGCGTTATGAACCCATTGCCTTCTTCTCTCATAAATTTCTTCGTCTTCATCTAATAATTAGGCAATCGCTGCTAACTGTGATCTTGAATATCGAGGCATAAAGTACTAAAAATCACTGCAGACATCGAATACGGTACTGACATGTATGAATAGCACGTCACGGCACTGTACGGTACGGTACTGTCGGCACTGTGCCGGCACTGTTGTGTGCGGATCGGCCTTAAAACGCCGTTCTTTACATTTTTTTTCCCACTGGGAAATGCCTTACGCATACCCTATGATCACGGGGGTGACAAAAGGGTTATGTGGGACGGCAATTGACTGTATTGATTGTACTTGCCCGCTCATAATATATGGTTTATGACAAATGTGACTGGTCAGATATAGTCATTTTACAACACCAGTCAGCACGTTAGCAGGTGAGTCGTGAGGCCAGAATGTCTAGTATTAAAGGATTGTGCTGCGCGCCACTTTATCGGTTAGTGCAAGCGAGATAGACATAGACAGACACGATGACACTGACAAGACTCAGTTTAAAACACGACGACTATAACGCATTTTTTGTAGGATTAAATAAAGTTATAATTTTCAATGGTTATTATTGTATATACAATTGTTTTGCGTTTAGAATCTGTGTCACCTACATAATACAAACGTGCATGCTTTGCTTATACTTACTGCTTTAATTAGTACGCTCCTCTTTAACTTTGCCATGATCGGGTAAAAGAAAATGTTGAACAGTATAGACCAGAAGACCCTTGTTGTACTGAGGGCCTAGTTTGAGTTTTTCCACTAACGTTCAATTGCGAGTGCGTTAGAACTTTAATTTGCAAAAGTTACAGCGAAGACAGTTAAGAAAAAACCAAACTAGGCCCCGAAAAAAACAGAATTCATATTTATTTATGTACTTTGACTTTCAGTGCCACCCAGAGATAAACTGAGAAAAAAATGTTTGCCTATTACCTATCAACTAGCAGAACTACCAAATCGGCCTTATAGTATAGATACCTGCTTTGAAAAAATGAAGGAGATTTTAACAGAACTTCAAATATTAATTAGAATACTTTGCAAAAAAAGCAGAAGTGTTACTATGCATATAAAAGCTGTTAAAAATACATGGTGCCATCAGAGACGGAAAAGAAGACTAATGAAACGACAAGAAGAACAAGAGGCCAAAAAAAATAGACGAAACTCGAGTTTCAATGAATCCTCTCAAATTGAACCATTGGAAAAAAATCAAGAAGATCTTTCGGAGACCGATAAAAATGTTAATTACAACAATAACTGTGCTGAACAAGCTAGTCAGTTGGAGAAGGAGCTTGCAAGTCCCGATCCAATACTACAAGCATTTTTAAAAATCTACAAGAAGGACGAAGGTATACTGTTCGAAATAGAATACTTAAATGGAAGCGCAGGAAAAGAAGGCCTTCACCAAATAGTTCAATATATAAAAAATAATTGGAAATGATAATTAGCATTTTTTATTCATTCGACGACAAGGCTAAAGAAATGATCCTTTTCTTTGATAATGATGACCTAAGGTCTTTATACTCGGCCCGGGTGGTTTTGGTGGTAGGTAGAAGCCTCCTATCCCTCCTATAATGGTGGCTCCACACAGCGACATAGCCGACTGTCAGACGTTCCTACAGTGCGACACGGATCTTCTGGCCAACGATGACAGTCGGAACTAACGCTGTCAAATTTAAGAAAGCGGTTGCCAGACCGAGTGTAGCGAAATCTCCCCAACCGTATAAGAGATTTTTTGATTTGCCCTTTTGTTCTATTTTCGTACGTGTTCTGTGTAAACTATTAATTTCATTATTTTTTAATACCGTAGAGCTAAACTGCTTAAATAAAGTTTTAATTTTCAATAGTTTGTATTGTTAATACAATTGTTTTGCGTCTAAAACGGTGGAACATACATGATATGCCTCTTATGGTAGAAAATTCCTTCAACGACATTTCCATCCAAGAAAGCATTTCTTTGACTGCCATGTGTGGAAAAAAAATATTCAGTAAACAACTACCTAAACTCCCTGACTCAAGGTAGATTTTCTTGGTCTGGCTACCCTTTTGAATGCCTGCGCCCGCGCGCCCCCCTGGCAATGTCATCCGTTGACTAGAAGATCCTTTTTTTTTTTACGGTTTTTGGCGTACACGGCTTGTGCGATGCCAATTTCAAGTAAAAACGAGGAAACGGGATTATTGAAGGAAAAATCGGAAGGACGGATTTGCGGAAAAAGGAAGGTGATAGAAGATCCTTGTCGCTCGCACTGTATACTATTTGACAAGTCTTTCTGGCTGTCAAACCGCGCAAGTCGCCCGGCTATGTGGAGCTTAAAGTGGAGCCACCATAAACCAATAAAACTGATGGTTTCGACCACGCAACAGAAAAAAACCTCTTTTCTGTTCTGAAGTCTGGTGGTTTTTGCAAACTGAGGAATTCCTGAGGACTGTGGCAGATGATCCCAGGGTGACTTTGAAAACATTGGCAATATTCTAAACTAAGAACCTACATTATTCCTGATACTCTTACTAATCTGTGTACTCATGATTCATAGTCCCTTCCACATATTAAAATAAAAATCAATTGTTATGAAATTTCATTTCAAAAATAGTACAGTATCACTCCGATTTCCGTTTCGGCGGAGTAATTTTTTGATACGTTTACATAATTATTATTAGTAAATTTTTAAAATCATAAACAAAGTCTTAAACAGTAAGTTATTAAGTTTAATTTGAAGCATGATCATTTCTAAAGACTACTACACTATTCCAGACACAATAGATGTTTTATTGTTTTCACGCCTGTAGACGTTCACTGTCCCGGAACGTGTTAAGATACTTTATTTTTTGTATTGACTTGGCTGTCTAAAAATAATTTCTTTGCCCACTCAGCACATGTATGAGCGGAGATAAAAAAAATATGGATGTCAAATTTGACAATGCTAGTGTTGTGATAGTGATGCGTCAGATTATAAACGAATAATGAAATGATAATCGTATGATCTATTTATCTTTCTGTTAAATAACTCGAATTAAATAGCATTTTCATGAATTATTAATCAGCAAATCAACTTTTTCAATCAAGTTATTTAAAGAACAGAACTGTGAACTAGACTTTTGTCGTGATGATGACGTATCTACGGACGGAAACTCAAGCATGTGTTAAGAGAACTTAAGTCATATTTTAGTCTCATTTAATATTCAATAGCTAATATTCATAATTTGAAAATTTTTAATATTGCAACTGTAACAATTCAACATAGAAATAATGCCTTCGGTATCTTGCAAAACTGCGAGCGTTTACAAACTAACAACGCCATATAAATAAATCGTGGCATTCATTATACCATTTGCCTGCGACATCGAACGCGTGCCGTCCGATTGACTGATCTATGCATCAATCCACAGACACATCATAATCAGTCTGTTTATCGTTTATCTCATCAATCTATGATCCCATCACTAAAGCTCGCATCCAAGAAGCTTAGATACAAACTGGAGATTGCAATACGAACAATATTTTGAAGCCAAAAAAATTGAACTCATTTGACCTTTACGGTTGTCTTCTGTCTCACTCACTCAATGAAGAGTGTAGCCAGGTTCATGGAGAATATTCCCCAAGCCATTCTTTGTTTTTCTTGCAATAAATAAACCTACGAAGAAGTGCAGTGCGTAATACTTTTTCACATAAGAAATTAATGGTTATGGTTAATGAAATATTTTTAGAGCTTGCTTGTAACAAGCTGCAAAAAAATATTTTTTTATGCAGCTTTTCCCCCGACTGTGTGGTAATCTTATTGACGTATTTTGGCAACACTAAAGCATATTGTCAAAACCATAACGCCCGGCTGTCAAAAGAATCTCTTTCACTTCGAATATTCATTTCAGGAATTTTTGAAATATATGCCGTGTTTTGGTGCAAATCATCATGAGTTGTGTGGTTCGTGGTTGTGGAAACGTCTAGCATCCAAAAAGTAGCGTGAAATTCCACAGGTATACACATTTTTTTCATATTTTCTGTGCTTCATGATAGTACTTCTATTTTAGAGATATTGAGGACTACGTTTATGTTTTTAATGTATTAAACGTAAACAATTACTAGAATATGCACTTCGTGATATATCTGACTACTCACTTTTATAAAATAATAAGCCATAATACATAAAAACTGAACTTATAAGAAATACTTTTTTGTCGTAGTAATAAGACAAGGGTAACCATATTTTACGTCGCGTGCGTTTAGAAAATTTTCACGAAAAATTATGAAATCTTATAAAATTAGTAACAATGTATTTTATCGTATAAAAGAGCTTCAAATAAACACTTTTTATTCTAATACTTTTTTTATCCCACTCATAGTTAAGCGAAAAAATGCGACCGAATTATCCAGGCGTTTTGGACTTATAAAAATATTCACGAAAATGTTTCAAACCTAATAAATCTGGAATCTTTGTTTATTAACGTTAACAAGGGCTTAATATAAGCACTTTTTGTTCTTATAATTTTTTCTATCCGATGCATAGTTTAGTGGGAAAATATGTGCGAATTTTATCAAAGCGTTTTGGACTTTGAAAAATTACGCTAAAATCTGAAAAGTCCCAAACGCCTTGCACACTCTTTGCTACACTCCAACCCTAAGTTCAGATCCTATCTTTGACTGGAAAGTAATTCCTCGAAAATCTTTTATTATTCTTCATATTTATTGACTTAATTGGCTTAGTAGGTAGAAAGTAGTGCAGTAATTAACCTTTAATCCATGGGCTGGGTTTGATTACTGGTTCGCATCAATTTAGAAAAGATTTTCCTTAGGGTTAGGTAGCACTAAAGTGATGTCTCTTATGATAAAATTGTCTGATACCTCTTACACAAGGATCATAATCCCTTATTTTTCCTCAATAACTACTTTTGTTTGTAGGGGATGGTTGGCGCAACATGATTAATTTGGTGTATTATATATTGCTGTTTTATTTTAGTTTCCCGAGAGACCAAAAAATTAAAAATGCTTGGTTATGCAAAATACCATTATAAAAGGCAAATTCTATGCATCTGCCAGGATTTATAGTGCACACTTCAGAGCTGATGAGCCTGAGAGACCAGGACATCTACTCAAAACCGCAGTACCATTTTATGCCTACCAGCCGTGCAAATGTTGCAACCTATTAGTAAGTAATAATCACATCCAAAATTGTTGTTAATGAGGTTTTAATTTTTGTAGCTAGATAATATTTATATTTACTAAAGTGCTAACTTATTCACTAATTCATAAAACCATGAATGACTGATCTTCAAACTAAACAAAATTTATCAAAACTTGCTTTGTTTGTGTGGACTTCATTGTCATGGTGAATCATCATAAAGATTAATGTTGATATTCTTAGTTGTTGGGAGCTTGAAAACTCGCAACTGTTCTGTGACACAAACTTGACAAATATGTGAAATTTTTACACGTGCATCATAGTTTAATCCAAGACCTGGGATCTCTTAATGTTTTGGAAGGATGCCTGTGTGTGTGACAAATATTGACTTGAAATGTTTTTTTTCCTATTTCAGGAATGTAATATTATACCTTCAAGTTCTAACACTACATATTATGCAAATGTAAGTGAAGAAAAATTGACACAGCCAACTTTAGAAAAAAGTGTTGTAAGTAAAAATTATATCAATATTACAAGATGAATTCTTATTAGTGTAAAATACTATAAATTGTTTGTCTATACTAATAAGATAAATAATAAAAAACTTTTCAACAAACTAGTTATAATATTGTTAGATGGCCGTCCCCGTTTATGTAAAGCAAAGATTTATAAGAATTAACCCCATATTCATTTTTATGATGCTTGCTTATGACAGTGTATGTTTTTTTAAATAGGTTGATGAAAATGAACCACCCTCTAAACGGCGGAGATTAAATGATGATAAAACTAATATAATGAACTTCAGAGACTACATCTAATACTGTTGAAGTCACAATGCCAATCAATGCCAGTCAATTGATTAGACTTGTAATCAGTCAGGTATCAAACAAATGCCGAGAGTCGCATAACAATGGAATTTTTATTGTGTCTCGTTTACACATCCTTGACGAGTTAAGTGTGTATTGAAAATGATTGTAAACTTTTATAAATAAGTAACGAATTATACGATTTGAGTACTTACATAATGTTATTTTTTATTTATAGTTTTTTAATCAACAGTATAATAATTTAGTGGGTGCGATTCCAATATCATGGATTCGCTTTTCCTTTTGAGTGAGTGAATGAAAAAAGAAAAAGAGAATAACCCGGTAGGGCAGGCCACACTGTATAAAATATTACACGGTGTATAGTAGGTATGTATCCTATTAAGATGAAACTCTAATCTCAACTACTATAACTTAGTTGAAAAATTGGCTACCTACTTAAATAAATTATTTAAAAAAATAAATGTAGTTTATTTTCTTACCACCAGTTTACTATTATTATTTTCAACTAAAGTTCTGCTGGGCACAAAAAAACAAGTCCCGCAATTTTTCCATAATCGGGGCGGGCCGCACCCAACGACCTCTATGTTACAAAATGCATACAAGTCTATGGCCACACCGCAACGCAATGTATTGCAAAAATCCTTCATTCCTATTATTATTATTTTTCAGATAAGAGATGTTTTTTTATCCTTAATATATTAAGTAATATCCTTAACATATTATTTATCATGTATAATAAAGTCGCTCACTTTTGATCGTAGCTTCCTTTATTATTTTATAACGTGTTGTCACCCCACTGAAAGAGACAGCAAACAACCATGACGTCATTCAAGGTCAAATTGTTTAGCTTCAGTCTTTTCTTCATAGTGCAATCTCCAGTTTGTATATAAGCTTCTTGCTCGCATCGGTGCAGGCAGGCAGGCAGGAGGAGGGGAGGGCCACAGGCAATCACTATCACAGATTAATTAGATGACATACTCTTACTAATCTGTGATATACTTATAATCTGTGGTATGTATGGCAGGCAGGCAACAACAATGTTCGATAGTTTCACAGATTAGTAAGAGTAGATAGTTTTTTTGGTGTTTGTTTCTGCAAGCAAGCAAAAGTGTTTGTTTAGTTTAGTCTAGCATCATTATATAGCACAGTGATATGGAGTCTGAATTGCCACCCGAACAAACGGACCACGTAGAGGATAGTTTGAACAACGACGAAGCTCCCAAAACTGTAGCATCGAAAGACGATTCAGCTACGCTACCTTTGCTTGCGGCAAATGGACCTGATACTGCGCCTCCGGCAGCTGTCATTAAAGAAAATCCGAAACCGTCTCCAAAAAAACCTAAGAAACGGAAGCCTAAAGTTCCGCGTGATGTAACTGCACCGCGGCAGCCTCTTACTGGTGTGTATATTTTTTCCCCACGAATTATGAATTATAAACATTTTTTGAGATACATAAATGATTAAAATCTTTTCATTGAAGGTTATGTGAGGTATCTTAATGAACGTCGGGACCAACTTAGAGCTGAACAGCCAGACTTAGGATTTGCTGAGCTGACCAGGCAATTAGCAAGCGAGTGGAGCAAACTTCCTGCAGAAGAGAAACAACAATACTTAGACGCAGCTGACCAGGACAAAGAAAGGTCTATTTAGAGTTTCATCCTATGAAATCATGCTTAAAGTTTTATAAAGATCAATCTGCATTACACAAAATAGGAGGTTGTTTATGTACCGCCCTGATATTTTATCAGTTAATTGTATATCTGCATTTCTTATACTTCAACAGATACATCAGAGAATGGGCTGAATATAAAAAAACAGATGCTTATAAAGAATTTCGGAGACAACAAATTGAACAAAAAGAAAGTGGTGGCCCAACTAAGAAGATTAAACAAAGCTCAGCATTGGATCAGTCTGCCCCTAGTTCAGGTAATGCATAATAAATAATATAAAAAATAAGGTGAGAAGTTTGAAGCAACCAAATAAAAACTAGTATCAACTTTTGCAGTTGTTACTACACCTCAACCTGAACAAACCCAAGGTTCTGCCAATGGGAGTAGTACAGTTGGTGCAGCAGTTCCAATTGTTACTCCTCGACAACAAACACCACCACGACCTAGACCATGCATTACACCGGCCACTGTAAGTTCAACTAAACCTTATTCAGTTAAGACTTACATATGCCTACATTTGTGACAGGATAACCTACCTTCCTGATGATTAATTATCTTATCAGGAAGTTAGTATCTGGTGTACACATAGCTAGATTTCCAGCTGCTTCCACTGTTTTCTTCTTATGCATACTTACAAATGAAAAACAATTGGAACAGACAGTTACTAATAGAGATGCGCCGAATATTCGGTTTGTATTCGGTATTCGGCGTATTCGGCATTTTTTCCACTATTTGTATTCGGCCGAATTATTCGGTTTAAGTGCCGAATATATTCGGTTTGAGTATTTCTATTTTCCTGGCTACATAACATGGAATAGAACTGAAAGACAAGCTTCTTATGTAAGATTTATGATTTTTATAATTTAATTAAAACTTGCATATTTACATGCCGGCTATCGGCAAGACATGTTGATACTAGAGATGTACCGACTAGTCGGCCATTTTTGTAGTCGGCGACTAGTCGGCTAACTCCGCCGACTAGTCGGCCCGCTTCTCACTCATGTTAATATGCTTAAAAAATAGAGTTTGAAATGAAATTGTATCTATCTTGTTATTTTTTATTATAAGAATCACAGTTTCAGTTTACAATACAATTTATTAATTGGTAGAAAATTTAAATAGGAACTCTTCCTTTAGTCTTATATAAAATAACAAAAAATTGGTTAAAGTAAATAATTATTGGTAACTAGCTTTTGCCCGCGACTTCGTCCGCGTGGAATAGTGACTTCTTTCTCCCGTTTTTTACACATTTACCACTATATCTTTGCTCCTATTGGTCGTAGCGTAATGTTATATACGCCTTCCTCGATAACTGGACTATCCAACACAAAAAGAATTATTCAATTCGAACCAGTAGTTTCGGAGATTAGCGCGTTCAAACAAACAAATAAACAAACAAACAAACTCTTCAGCTTTATATATAATATATTAGTATAGATAAGTAGGTTCAATTATAACATAAAAAATAGGAACACTTGGGGACCCCAAGTTATTCAATCTCGAAATTAATAAAATAAAACAATACTAGAAGTATCTAAGTATAGTAAGTAAGGTCCGCGTGGGCGCCGACCGCGCGCCAATTCTACGAGCCGAGAGCGCGCTCACGAACATTTCCGACGTCACCCGGATTTTACCGAAAGTAATGATCGGCCTAGCCGACTAGTCGGCCATTTTGCTGCCGACTAGTCGGCCAAAGTCATAGTCGGCACATCTCTACTATTTACTTTTAAACTTATTTACTCCTTACTCGTGCAATGTTTTAAAGCAAAGTAACAGCGCGGTGTGTGCGCGGGTGGCGGGCGGCGTGGTACGGCTCGCACGCAACTAGCCAGCGGCGATAGGCGGCGTGCATATTTGAACCTGTTTACGCGGGAATACAGTGTAATGGTAAACCGAATAATTCGGCCGAATATCCGGTTCGGTAAAGATTGAACCGAATAGTATTCGGTATTCGGTTATTCGGTGAAACCACTATTCGGCGCATCTCTAGTTACTAATGAATAAAATTTATATTGAACTACAGTAACTACATTCCTCAAATTCAAAAGTAAGTAGCTAAAGCACTTATGTTATGGCAACCAGAAACAGTAGTGGTATCAACAACTCACAGACAATATGTATAGCAAATGCTAGGTACTATCTATAATTATTGTAATCACTTCTTTTGTACTTTTTGCAGTATACCACCCTATTTGAGCAGGATCAATTTCTTATATGGTAGAAATAATCCTTTGTCATTTGTGTCATACAACATACCTTTGTCAAACAAATTCTGTAATTACAGGGAGAAGAGCTGCACAACGGAGACACTGATATACCCATATTTACTGACCAGTTCCTTCAGCACAATAAGTTACGGGAGTCAGAACTGAGACAGTTGAGAAAAGCTAATTCAGATTATGAGCAACAGGTAAGTTTTCAAAAACTAAGCCACTTAAAAAATATTCCTTTTTTTATTTTGCATTATAAAAATCTCATTAATGTCTTTCTGTTTCAGAATGCTATATTGCAAAGACATGCTGAAGAGGTGAGTGGTGCTACGTCACGGCTCAGATCGGAGACAGCTGCTGCGGCTGAGAGGACAGCAGCATTACTAGCACATCGTCGTGCTCTGGTTGCCATTTTAGTTCCAGCCCTACAGACACTGGCTATTCCAGGTATAAATTAATTTATCCTTATTATTTTGAGGATTCTATTGTTGGACTACAACAAGGGCCCCTTTACTGTCACACTGCTTGTCAAGGGCACCTTGAAGTATATGAGATGCCTTAGCCCAGAAGTTATTAGTATTTTTTTTAATATTTCAGGAGCAATTTATTAATACAGGGTGTAAAAACTATATGTAGTAAACAAGTAAAATAGGCTAGTTTCTACTAAGAACAAATCACAATGTTGGTAGTTTCTAGTGATTATTATGGTTTGAAGATAGGTTCTGAAGTTTACGCGAATACTACTCATTAAAACACACTTACGGATTGATTTCGCGAATATTGGATGCTGTAAGTAAAGCATTCGAAACGTCAGGCATTAAATAAAAATGTTCGCGAAATCAATCCGTAAATTTTGTTTTAATGAGTTTGAAGATAGCATAAAACAAAAAAAATACGAATTTAAATTAGGATTAATATTTTACATAAATTATTTTGTCTATACCGCACATTTGATCATGTGACCGCAAACGCCTATCAGAGGAAGTGACGACGTCATGCCTTTCGCGATGGCGCGCTTTTTTTGCTGTCATTGACAACTCTTAGTTTTTTGCTGTCAAAAAGATTTCGAAATTCCGCCAGTGACGTCATCTAATACGCCATGACAGTTCGAGCGTTTTTGAGACCCATTAAATTTGAATTTTTTAAATCATGTAATTGTTGAATATTTTTAAAAGTATCAAGGTATTTGATCAAAATATTTACTAAGGTAAGGTATTGTCTAGTTTTTGAAATGTAGTCAACTAGCCTATTCAGAGTGGGGCAAAAAATAAAGGGAAACTAGGAAGCATCGTTACGAAAGAGCGGGCGCGCATTCCGAGCGAGCACGAAGCATATTAATCATTTATCTCGGTGATTCCCAAAGTTTATCTCAATAAAATTTCAGGAGGACCAACAGGAGCAACTGAAGCAAATATTGAAGAGTACATGGATAAGTTACAGAATCTTGCTGTAGAAAGCAAAACAAACCCAGTTGTAAAACAAGCTCGTGATATTCTGAACAGAATCGAACTTCCTATTAATTAATAAGTCAATTGATGTTTCTTCTATATGTACCGCTTCATATTAATAAAAAAAATAAGAATATATGTTATTTTCTTTAATTTCCTTTACACATTTTAACCCACTTTTAACCTTTGACATAAAGACTATTTGTCTGGAACTACAGAGCTGTGTCATCTGTAGAAAAAAAGTGCAGATTTATACAGAGTGAAAAAAAGGACGAGCCAAATTCAAGGGTGTTGTTGTCAATCGAAAATAAAATACAGGAAAAATAGAAAAAAAAAACAAGAAAATTTTGTACAAAAAGTTTTTTTCTTTCGTTATTTTTAAAATTTTCCTGTTTCTAGACGCGACTCCTAACCACTCCCTTGAAATGGCTCGTACTTTTTTTACACCTGTATAGAATTTGAGGAGTCCATGGACATTTTATCTCATAAATCCTTGTAAAGAATATCGATCAAATTTTTTCTTTTTATTTTCTTCAAGCTTCGACTGCATGCCTTGACTCTAATAAATTACTTTCCACCCTTGGGATGGAAAAGCTATTTTCCACCCGGCTAACACTTCCTGTTTCCACCCCCTTAAATTAGGCTCGTACTTTTTTTACACCGTGTGACTCAATGATTTGACTCAATTTGCATCATTTTTTAATTATATTTAAAAAATATTTAGCTTACTTATTCTAGTAGTGTAGTACCTACCAGTCTATCAGTAAGGATTTAATGAATGTCAATATAACATAGGTATTAAACTGTATTTTTTACTTTTTAATTACTGCATTAGGTAAGGAACATTTTGATAACTATTAGACATGACGGGTCTAAACGCAAATAAAAACTTATGAGGGTTTAGACCCGTCATGTCTAATAGTTATTGCAATGCAACGCGAAAGTTTAAAATCCTATATAAGGAACATTTTGCTCATTATTCTGCATCTATTGCTTGCTACCTAATAATATAATTTAAATCAAACATAATTTTCTCTCCTCAGTCAGAATCCCCCACACTAGTGGCACCACTTGTGTCATATTCATGCAACTTTTTTCGCCAAATTTTTATTAATGTGTCCCATGATCTTCGGCTGTATTTTGTATACTTATCAGGAGTCTTGGGATGTTCTTTTGTACGTTGATTTCTAAAAATCAAAATTAAATCAAATTCAAATAAGTTTAAGGTAGGAGAACTACCTTAAAAAAACCATATTAGTAAAATGTGCAAAATACTTACATAGGCACTTGTTCCAAATAATTGTGGTATCCTACAGTGTTTTTGCCATAGTCAATCTGTTTTTGTCGTCTTTGTAGAATATCTGGATCAGTTTCAAGCTCTAATGGTTTTCTTGGAAGTCTACTGGAAACAATACATTATTACTAGCTGTGTCAAAAGCCGCCTTAGTTCCATAAAAGTTCAGTAAAAATGTTGGAAAAAAATGTTTTTTTTTTTTTAAGTTAAAGTGAAGTGAAGAGAAATTAAATTACAAAACCATTCCAATTCATAACTAATTTCAGATATTTACTTAGGTTTGCCATCCTCAGAATCACTTCTACTATTATATTTTACTCTTTTTCTTGTGCTAGATTTATCTCTTTCTTCTTTCATTTTCTCCTTTGTAGCTTTTCGAATATCCATGTTATCATTACCATTTAACTCTTCTGTTCTATCATCAGTCATTTTGTTGTCTGTGTTAAAATAAAAAGTTACACAGTTAAAATAAACAAAAAGAACATAAAATTAAACAGTCTGCAACAAACCAATTTTTTTACACCAGTTACTGACTTAAGAAGCCTTTTCACTCCAAAATATATTTTATATCCTGAGGCTATAGTGTGAGATGTACTTGATCAAACACATAGAGTGCATAATTAATATGTCTTGTTGCTAAAATGTACACTAAAACAATCCCATATAAATTCATGTTTACGCGCTTGATGCGTTTGATCAAGTTAATCTCAAATCATTCTGAGATATAAATCAATATCACCATATTGGAACTCTTTTCAATAAGAAATATATTTCTTCCCCTCCCCCGCGTTACCAATGTTTAATCCCGTTCAGAGTATGATGTAAAATATTATATCAGTGTGATTGGGATGTAAATAAATCAAAATTATACCCCGTAGTGAACAGGCACCTTTACCCTAAGCAATTTTGACCGCATATTAATTACTTCTGCTTGAATATAAATGAATACAGCTTTTACACATCCCAAGTAATAATGAAAGCTACATTTTAATAACACGCGTCCTAAACACAGCCCACATCCTTGCATTATAAACTTCGCCTAAAACAAGTCATTGTAGGTAACTTGTTATGGGGATATCAGGAAGGGAGAAAGTTTAGAGTTTAAAAAAGAAAAAAACGAAAGGAATGGAACAAATTTAACGAGCAACCACTAAGCTACGTGTGCGTTACAGCGCGTGCGAGTTGTAAGCAAGCAATCCTTACCTATCAGTTTATTGTTGGTGCATTAATAATACTTAAGCACTTGTATTATGAACGAAAAAAGTAATAAATTATTGCATGAAGGATCAACAGTAAAAACAAAATGAAAAACACTTGAGACGACACTTGCTTGGGAGCTCAGCTTGGGAGTTGGGATTTGGGAACTTTGGGAAGTCGCTCTGGCTGACAAAACAAAACGTCAAATGTCAATCTATCTGCGCGCGAAAAGCCGGTGGTCGTGTTTTGTTTACTATAGTGCTGTTTACCGCTTTATCGATGAATTTTATCGATAAGTAAGCCGCGACCGCAAGGTTAGAGAATGGCATGGCGCACCCACCACCACACGCTCGACATCGATTTCTTCGACGCGGCGATTCTTTCGGCGCGGTTGATTCGCCCGGTGCGTATGTTTGCGAGGCCTTATTGACTTCGATTCGTTCGGCGCGTTCGGCTCGGATAAGTGTGCGTTCACCTTAACAAGCATACCGACTTCAAAAAAAATGTTTTTTTTTACAACAATGACCTTGCGTAGTCGTCACGTCAATGAGCTCTTTTCGTTACACGGCACGGAAATGAAGTGGAAGCAAGTGGAAGGCACCCTGAGTCACCTGGGTGTGACACTTCTGACAACTGGATGACAGAAGACTCACGTCATTGTCACCCGCTCCTCATGTCACTCACACATTTTAAGACATAATCTGTGCTCACACAGCTGTCTTGCTTGATTTTACTGAAAAAAAAAGCTGTCTTGATTTGTCAATTTTTCAGGTTTATACTCTAAAAAGGAAGGATTGAAAATTTCGTAAATCATAAATCTAATTTATGAATATAAGTTACCCAAATTAACAACGTTTTGTGATGTTGAAATTGGAAACAATTCTTTTCAATTGATATTGTCTGTCTGAGCTGAAACAGAATATTGTACTCACAATGGTAAGCAAAAACATGTCTCCAGGATTAAAGTTACGCGATGCATGTTTAAATGGAACCTAATCTTCGAGTTATCACTACATTAAATGAATAATTAACATCATAAAAGACATCTTTACTTTTATCGTAAAACACATCTAGATCTATAGGACTCAATTCGGATTTTTAGTACTTGACTATATTATGACTACAATGGACTAGCTACCACTAAAATGGATTATTGTCTACCATACAAACAAGCTATAGCTTTCCAGAAAAATTTTGGTTCACTCAATCAATCGTAATTAAGATATCTTTATCCCCTAGCAAAAACCATGACTTTGACTCTCAATGTTTACAATTTACAGTTGCAAGTTAATAATTGTAACAAAAATACTGGTAACATCCAAGAACAAGACCAACTCTTGTACATTTAAAAGGCAACAACTTTATTTCTACCTTTTATTTTTACTGAGAATTGTAAAATCAAAATAAGCTTTATTTCAAATGAACTGATTATAGAATTTATTTATAAAACAAAGATCTCAAATATTCTGAATGCTGTTTTAACATTAATATCAATCTTTAATTTTACAGACAGACTTGGAGGTACAGGAGGCATTAGCATCGTTAGAGATGCTGATGTCAGAGTTTTTTGCTCCCACAACAAATAATTTTAGAAAAAGGGAAATAGAGAGCATTCTGGAGAATTTTTCTAATCGTCAAGACTCTTGGAAGCATTGTTTACTATTTCTTCAAAAGTCACAAAACCAATATGTTCTCATGTTTACACTTACAACTTTAGAGGTTTGCTACAATTATATTCTAAATTAATTATACTTTGTTCCATTAAATCCCATTTGTAACTCCATAGTAAATATCTGTCTTTATCAATTTCAGAATATAATAAATAGACAGTGGATAAGTTTATCAGATATGGAGAAAACAGAAATCAGGTTGACATTATGGAATGAATTAATAGCAAAACATGAAATCATGTTGTATTTTATCAGAAACAAACTTGCAGCCTTGATGGTATCTATTGCACGATATGATTGGCCTCATTTGTATCCAGATTTTTTCACCAACATTGTTGAGGTATTGTTGATTACTATCTTTATTCATAATAGTGATTGCTTATACTACCCGCTTTTTATACTATAAGGATTCTTATTTTCAGCTGATAAAATGTGACGGGCGTCGTTGCCTACTCGGGCTGGTGCTTGCGCAGGCGGCGAGCGAGGAGCTGGGCGCGGCGCGCGACACGGGCGTGCTGCTGCCCTCTGCGCGCCGCAACCAGCTGGAGCGCCTCATGCTCAAGGGCATGCCGCAGATGCTGGCCGCCCTCAGTGGTGAGTGTCTCACATCACTCGTATCTACTAACGCCTAGCTATCGTAGCGGATTTGGTACAGGCGTCCTTATTTGTAAATATATGGACCAGCTTAATATGTAGTGGGATGAAAAAGGTTAAAAAAAATATATTACTCTGTCAACATTTTTCGTAAATTTTTAGGAATTTTGGAAATGAATGCTCAGAATGAAGGACAGTCCAATCCTCCGCCGTCACCAACCAGTGGCATACCGCAGACGTCGGCGCTACCAGATCTACTCGCAAATGCACACGATGCTCACAATGTCGACAAGTCAGTTTCTATTATTCTTATCTCATGCTATTTGAAAATGCAGTTTCACTTATCTCACGCTCTTTGAAAGTGCAGTTTCACAATCTATCATATGACATCTGTTTTTCAGAGCATTGAATATGGAAATTGTCGTCAAATGCCTCTCAACTCTTCAGCATTTATTTTCGTGGCTGCCTTTATCGTCACACGTCCCGCCATCTCTTGTAACCACAGTGTTTTATTGGGGGAGCATTGCAACACAGTCACAGGTAATCATTTTTTAATCTCTTCCTCGGACCAATTTGTAAGAGTAAAGGAGTAGAGCACACAGGCTAGATATCATTGCACTATAACTTCTTTGGGCGAGTATTCGTATAGATAGCTAGATGATGCGAGTTGATCTCGAATGTATCGTCTTCCCAGAGCATCGAAGCGGCGCTAGGCGGCCTGGGCGGCGTGTGCGAGCTGCTGTACCGGCGGTACGCGCCGCCGTCGTCGGCCACCACGGCGCTGCGGCTGCACCACTGCGCGCTGCGGCTGCTGCGGCACCTCACGCACAACCAGCAGAGCATCACGCACGTGCATCACGAGTACGTAGTGCACGCGGGTAGAGTAGGGTAGTTGAGCTGTACGGTACCTACGCGCCGCCGTCGTCGGCCACCACGGCGCTGCGGCTGCACCACTGCGCGCTGCGGCTGCTGCGGCACCTCACGCACAACCAGCAGAGCATCACGCACGTGCATCACGAGTACGTAGTGCACGCGGGTAGGGTAGGGTAGTTGAGCTGTACGGTACCTACGCGCCGCCGTCGTCGGCCACCTAGGAACGTGTCAGATACGAAAAGCAACACGATACGCTCTACTTTGCCCACTGAACGGTTTGGCAGCGTTCTGTCTTAACGTTATATGGAGCGAGAGCGAGCGAGAACGTATTTTGCCGGTGCTGAGCGCTTCGTGTATGGCACGCGATGGTGTTGGTCGGTGACGGAACGGTCTAGTGGGCAAGCCTGACACGTTCCTTACGCGGTCATAGAATGCTATGGTGTTGTTGGCAAAAACGTTTAGATAGACTATATCTTCAAGCAATGTAGTGACTCATATTTATGTTTCTGTTGCAGCTATCTCAACAAACTAGCAGAGTTCCTAAAGTTATTTGTATCATTGCATTTCAAGAGGCTAGAGGCAGAGCCGGAGTTTAATGCTATTGAATTCTTGTCATATCTATTCCAATACACATTCCAGGTAAATATCTTATTTAACCGTCTTTGATTATAAAGCACAATATTAAAAACGGCACTATAATTGTGTTATGTTTTTTTAGGTGCCTACTTGTGCTATTTTCGTAAACTGCCTAGATATATGGATACAATTCATTGACATATTAAAGCCAGAAGACACTGTCAAGTAAGTTGAATATTGAATTCATTTTTTGATTCAAGACCAATGTGATGATTAGAATAAAAATATATGAATATTTTGCAGATATTGGGAGGCGTTGCAAGCTCTAGTTGACCGTGTACTAAATAAGATACAGTTCCAACACAATAAGGCGCAACTTCAACATTTAGATAATGACATTTGTGATGATGATGTAAGTTACTATACCTGAGGTATAATTATAATTTTGGCTGCGCCAGAGGTCCCGGGTCGGGCCAAAAAAATAAGTACCTCGGTTTTTCTGTTCAGAAATTCTCAGGGAAGCCCGGAGTTTAGAAGTTGGCCTTTGATTAAAGTAAAATAGCGGTAGATACGGCATGTTATACTAATTGTCAGCTAAAAAATGGCACTACACATTCCTTACGTCACACGTCTTATAAATGTCACCCGCACACGCAATCCAATGGAAATTAGGCGACGGGGGCCTGATTTTAGCGGTCCACTTTCGAGAGGCGCGTCACCTATCTTCCGCTATTTTACTTTAATCAAAGAAGTTGGCGGTGTTTCACCCCCGTGCCTCGGAAAGCACGTATAACCGTTGGTCCTGCGCCTGATCTCTCTCTGGTCGTGTCACATTACTGTCCCATCGGGCTATGAGAGTGAAAGGAATAGAGAGTGCACCTGTTTTTGCGCACACACTTGTGCACTATGATATGTCCCGCGCAGTCGGTTAGTCGTTGTGCCTGGCCACCGTAGTCGAAACCGGCTAGGGGGACTATTATTATTATTAAATCGTAAGGTAAGATTCTGATCGTGTGATGATCGACAATGATGATTGCATTGTTACAGGGTGAGACTGAGTGGCAAACATTCCTGAAACATTGCATCGAGTG
>OY757264.1:5069088-5398265 GCA_963584085.1 Pyrausta aurata
AAAAAAGAATACAATACGAACCAGGCCGTGTGAGAGATCATGCTAGCGATGGTGTGTCGTGGCGAGAGATTCAGACGCGGGCCTGTGTACCTTGTTGCGGCAACATTACTACTGTAGTGGCCGGGGCCGGGGCGCCTGGCTGGGGCTGCGGCTGGGGCTGCGGTTGTGGCTGCTCTGATGGTGGAGTGTCGGGCTGCAAGAAAAACAGATTAAAACTAAATACTTTTTATATTTTATTAAATCAGAGACGTTTTTGACAGTCAGCATAATAAAAATAAGTAAGCGCTGTTACTTTCACTCATACGGTATTAGTTGTAACTGCATATCACAGAACTAACTCGCTTACCCAAAGCGAATACGTCTACGCCCTAATAGGCCGAAAAGGCCGACTGATAGAGAGGCAACGAATTTACGTCTCGCTCGCACAGTGACCGTGTCGAGAGCATGGATCTAGTGCGCAGTTGCATAGTGAGCTTGCACAGCTTGTCTGTATGAAATATTCAATGTTTTGATTGCGGGATATATCTGTTTGTGCATATCGCGGCGACATGCGCAACGCCCCCATTTCATCTATTCGTTTTGTGACCCGAAATTGAAACCGTTAAACTGCGATGTTAAATTTTGTACGTGACAGGTTTCAAATTGAGGTGATGTCACGATGGCTTGCTTGTATAAACACTTCAAGCTAACACTCACGGTAGTAACAGACGGGTCAGCGTGTGCCATGAGCGTGGCGGCGCGATAGGACGGCGGGGGGGTCTGCTTGACCGCTTCTTCATAGTCCGGCAGCAGGCTGGAGTAGTCGGGGGCCGGCGTGGGGGCCGCGTAGGGGGGCACCGCGGGGGCCATAACCCCCTCGTGCGAGATCACGAACGGTGTCAGGCTGTGGAGCGCGTGCGTGCGCATCGTGAGGTACTTGTAGCAGCGCCACACGATGTTGATGCAGTATGCCTGAAACAAAAATTCGTTTTTTTAGCCATTGTAATTCATAATGGTGTTTCTCTACGAGATCGAATCAGAAACGAGGAGATACGTAGAATAGCCCTGCGAATCAGTAAGCTCAAGTAGCAGTGGGCAGGGCACATAGCGCGTAGAACTGATGGCCATTGGGGCAGAAAAGTTCTAGATTGGAGACCCTTCGACCAAAGGCGCAGCGTAGGACGTCCACCGACAAGATGGACAGACGACCTAGTAAAGATCGCAGGATCACACTGGATGCAGACCGCTCACAACCGGTCGCTGTGGAAATGCATGGGGGAGGCCTATGTTCAGCAACGTCCTTTGGCTGATGATGATGATGATGAATTCATAAGCATTGTTACATCATGGATGAAATACTTTGTGGCAGTCAATATAGCATTTTAGTTGAAAGTAACACAATAAAAAAATAAATGCGGCGAAAAATGCAATAGATCGAAATATGTTTTTGATCGGAGTTGCAACTTGCAACTCGATTCGATAGTCTACTATCAATAGTATCGATAGCTCCGTAATCGTCTGCGTAGTATCGATAGTATCGAAGTCAATATCGAATGAACTATCGATATAATAGATGTTTTCGAGGTCAACTATCGATAGTTGGGCTCCACCACGAGCCGGTTGGATCGAGCGCAGTTGGATCGTACGTAGCCATGCTTCGATGGCTCACTTGCTTGTACATATAATCCCTGCAAATGGCTAATGCACTTGGCGGCCATTTTTTTGGCCTATTCTCGATGTTATTTCATTTGATATTTTGTTTCGTATGTTACTAACTCTTATCTTATTTTAAATTAATCATTATAAAAGCTTAACTAACTCGGTATTTGGGATGTTTCTATTAAGTTACGGAACGTGATTTTGAGGTTATTAATTTGGAAAGGTTCCAGCGCATATGAAACTTGCTGGGGCTAACAGGCTCACCTTCAGCAGGACGGCGAGCAGGAAGGCCGAGACCACGACGAGCGCGAGCGCGGGCGCCGGCAGCTGCAGCAACTGAGCGCGCCACGGCACGCGGCGCGTCTCCGCCACGAGCCGGTGGATCGAGCGCAGGTAGCACAGGTAGCCTGTAGCGGTTACACTGCGACAAAAGAAAACGCTATGACAGTTTACCTTGTCGTCACGTAGACGCTAACTTCTAGAATGGCAACTGACGAGGGGCCCTATTTTTGAATCCCTCGCGTCACGATGGCGTGCGATATTCAATGTTTAAAGTCGAATTTTAGAATGAAAACCAGTTGTAATATACACAAAAAGGATTTGAAAAATCATTGCTCAATTTTGTAAGTACTCACGTCTAGATTTTGAGTGATTTCCGTTGATTTTTTATGTGTTTTCGAACGAAAATCACACTCCATATCCAAGCGAGTGATTCAAAAATAGGGGCCCTGACCGACGGCGCTCAATTTGCGAACGCCGCGTTTGAACTGAGTGACTATAAAACGCCCATTCTAAGTCTAATTGCAAGCGCGTGTCTGGACGGCGCTGTCAAAAGGCGTCGCTGTAAAAACCAGCGTTACAACTACAAAAGAGATTGGTGAAACAAAGCTGGAAGCGCCACTTTGGGGATTGCCATACCAGGGACAGTCTTCCAGGCATTGATTGCATCATGTAGATAGACGCACTTGTCGCACGCTCTGTGATCTCGCTCCGCGGAGAAGTCACTACCGAACTCACTCACTAACCAAAAAAGATTGGGTTTTCCTTGCAGATATAAAGTTACCGACAAATTATTTATAAACTACCCTAACCTAATTGTGAACTACCACGGGTCCTTGCTGTGACACTTAACCATTGCTAAGAAAAATTGTTATATAAATATTGCTAATACCAGGCAGCCACATGATGTGCAACACGCCTCAATGCATATTACATCTGGTAAAACTGATTAGTCGATATTATTTGTGTATTTGATAGAGCAAGTAGCTTATTAATATAAATTAAATATAATTAAAGTATAATAAAATAAAATTAATATAATTAAAGTAGCTTATTCAACGTACGGGAAACTGATAAGCACACCTTTGTACACGATATTTGTGTTATAATAAGTCTTTAAATAAATAAGTATTCATGTTAGGGAAAATATACAATTAATAATGTCTATAATAACCTATACAAACTATAACATAGCATTTCACGCCATGCATAAGTGCAGTCTAAAATGATACTTCTATAAGAATATACAGAATGTCTCAAAAATAGTGTCAAGCCGATGTCTAGAGGTAGAGCATCACTAGAGCTATACGAATCACCCCCGTGAATGTTCCGCGTTTTTGATAGTTTAAGAGATATGTTTTTTTTTTAATTTTGACACGAAAACTATTAAAACCGGCCACGTGCGAGTCGGACTCGCGCACTGAGGGTTCCGTGCCAACTTTAACTGAATTAGGGATTCTTACTTCCACTTAGCCAAAATACCACAATATTTTGCTGACCGCAAATATAACTTTGTTTTTCATAGTGTTTGTATGAAAGACAAAGTTATATTTGCGGTTGATATAAATGTACTATATCTCAAAAACTGCTAGTTCGATTTCGCTCAAAAAAATTTACGTTGAAAGCTTATGTTGAGATCTACATTACATATTTTTTCAAAATTTTCACTTCCTTAGTTCAAAAGTTAGATGGGGGTGGGACGCCCATTTTACCACTTTGGAAGCGTCTATATCTCAAACGTTAGACTTTTAGAAAAAATGATTGTAGGAACCACAATGTCATTTTAAAAGACCTATCCATAGACACCCCACACGTATAGGTTTGAGTAAAAAAAATTTTTTTGGTTTTAGTTTCATGTATGGGAGCCCCCCCTATAATATCGTTTTTTCAAATTTTTTGTACCTGAATTATAAATCGGTAAAGAGGATACACCTACCTACCAAGTTTCAGCGGTGTGATGCTAATAGTTTCAGAATAAAGTGGCTGTGACATACAGACAGACAGACAGACAGACTTGACGAAACTATAAGGGTTCCGTTTTTTGCCATTCGGCTACGGAACCCTAAAAATCGCGTAACATACACAGGAGTGATTCTGGTAGCCCTCTGAGCTTTGGATTCTATTTTGTGGGACGTCCTGTATTCCTAATAATAATAACATTACTTTAATGAGCTGTAGACTCAAAGAAAATGCAGATTGGCATTCATAACTTTTTCATGGTTTATTGAAACAGCTGTGGTAGAACAGGCTATTATGAGAAAACATGCAATGAATACTGAGCGTAAATTAATACATTTTGCTGAAACATTCATGTATTGGGTTTAAATTTGCATATTTATTTCATCAATAAAGTATACATAAGTATATCAATAAAGCAGAGTAGAGGACAGTGTATTGTAATGTTTTAATTAACTACCGCTGCAATGAAAATTGATATGGATGAATCGCTAGAAGATTGTCGCCATTGAACATGCAAACTTGTTTTCTTGGCCATAAGCGATAATATCCTGTATCCCAATGGATGATTAATAATAAATTGTACTCACAATTAAATTAGAAGCTCACGACATTCGAGTGTTAAACTTGTGGAATTATTGACTTTTTGCAATTTACGAAAGTTGAATTCCATCCCAATTTGGGTAGATTTGATTTTGAACAAATAAATTCAGTCAAATGTGTAGCTTTATGTTATCAATGCATTCAGAGCTATACAAACTTGAAAACAACATTACATAAATTAGAATAGCTCCCTAATCAGGACAAAAATATTGAACATGCAAACTTGTTTTCTTGGCCATAAGCGATAATATCCTGTATCTCAATGGATGATTAATAATTGTACTCATATGAAATTAGAAGCTCACAACATTCGAGTGATAAACTTATGGAATTATTGACTTTTTGCAATTTACGAAAGTTGAGTTCCATCCCAATTTGGGTAGATTTGATTTTGAACAAATCAATTGAGTCAAATGTGTATTTTTATGTTATCAATGCATTCAGAGCTATACAAACTTGTAAACAACATTACATAAACTAAAATAGCTCCATAATCAGGACAAAAATATTATAATAAAACAACTAAACTTAATTAATTAATGTGATGAAACCATATTACGTATTTCATACTAAGCTAGATATGGTTTGAAAATTGATTGTTTTGCATTCATCTAATATGCTATACATAGCACATGAATACATTAACTCTTTCATGTATACAGAGTCACACATACAAAAAACATTCTTGTTCAGTACGTTAAGGTTCTAATTTGTATGCGGGCACGGGTGTAGAAAGGATACACGTCCACTCGCTTTGATTATTTTATTGGTACTACTGTATGACTCGAAACACAGATATTTTTAAAGGAATGAATGAATGTATCGGACATACCGCCCACCAAAAACATTAGTTTTTTAAGTAAACTTCAAAAGAACAAACAATAGAAATCATGCAATGGACTGTAACTTATAAATTTCCAAACAAAGTTAAGTATCATAATTGAATCACTCACTCACACTTAAATAAATATAAATATCACATCACTTTCACTTTAAAGTATTTGCAATTATGTTATCAAACACTATCACAAGTCACACAATAACTAAATCACAATCACACAGCAAAATAACATCACCGCTCACGATGACTAGTGCTCAAGATCTTTAGGCAGTGGTATTACTTTCGATAAAGGTCTCTTCAACTCATGGTTACCCTTGCATTGTACTGTGACCACTCTCACGAGGTTATCTGTTCCTGGGTGTAAATGCTTAATCTTTCCGAGTAACCATTTAGCTGGTGGTGTATCTTCATCTTTAATCACCACAATATCTCCTATAGAAGGTGATGTCACAGGTGTTTGCCATTTATATCTCTGTTGTAGCGTGTGGAGATATTCTGCCTGCCAGCGGCGCCAAAAATCTTGAATCATCCTTTGAACCATTTGCCACCTGGTCAATAAACTGGTCTTCTGGTGTTCATAATTAACGTCAGGTACATTTATTAAGGGCTCACCCACAAGAAAATGACCGGGAGTCAGTGGAGCTTCTGTAGTATTATCTATTTGGCAAAGCGGTCGCGAGTTGAGGCATGCCTCAATCTGGGCTAAAAGTGTGGTCATCTCTTCGTAGGTCAGTTTAGTGTCCTTATTGACTCGAGCCAGGTGTCTTTTAGCTGATTGGACGCCAGATTCCCATATTCCTCCACAGGACGGCATCTTTGGGGGTATAAAATGCCAGGTCGTGCCATCATTGGCTAAGATATCTGCTACTTCAGCTGCTAGGTTCGTTTTACCCTTTTCAAAAAGTTGTTTTAGCTCTTTGGCGGCACCCACAAAGTTTGTGCCGTTATCGCTCCACAAATGCATGCATTGGCCTCTGCGTGCTACAAATCTTCTAAATGCTGCTAAAAATGCTTGAGTTGTAAGGTCTGTAACAGCTTCAAGGTGGATAGCACGGGTTGCCATACAGACAAATAAGCATATGTAGCCCTTAGTAGCATGCTGCCCTCGGCCCTTCGATGTTCTAATCGAGACGGGTCCAGCATAGTCGACACCGCTGTTCAAGAATGCTCTATGTGGGGTAACTCTTACGGCTGGTAACCGACCCATGAACTGATGCTTGACCTTGGCCTTGTCAATAATGCATGTTTTACAAGTTCGGATACATTTTCTCACAGCTGATTTAAGGCCAATTATCCAATATCTGGTTCTCAAATATGCCATCATCAATTGGATTCCACCATGGAGCGTTTTTGTATGAGATTCATTTACTAAAAGTTTCGTGATATGTTGATTATTAGGTATAATTATAGGATGTTTAGCATTTTCAGGTATAGAAGCGTTTTGTAGTCTTCCTCCCACTCTTATCAAGCCTTTTTCATCTAAAAAAGGAGAAAGTGTGATTAGAGAACTTCTTTTCTTTACTCTTCCATCTTTAGTAAGTTCTTCTATTTCCTTTCCATAAACTAAACCTTGATAGTATCTTACGCAGTCTTCAAGTATTCTTTCCATTTCTTTAGGTGTTATTTTTTTCTCTTTTTTCTCATTCTCATTCTCTTTTTTCTCATTCTCATTCTCTTTTTCTTTCAGCATTCTTCTACAATGTGCCAAAACTCTTTTCATTCTTGTCATTGTTGAAAATCTTTCCCAAATGGGCTCTTCTTGTTGTAATGTGTTGTGAAATGAACTCTTTGCTTCTAATTCTGTGTGTGGAACGTCTTGTCTTTGTATGTCTAGATTATTTTCCTTTAGCCACTTTGGTCCAGTCCACCAACTCTCTAAGGCTGCTAGGTCGCATGCTTTAACGCCTCTTGTTGCGAAGTCAGCAGGGTTATCAGCAGACTGAACGTGTCTCCATTGGCTGTTATCTACGACGCGAATGATTTCTGCTACTCTGTTGGCTACAAACGTTCGCCAGCGACTAGGTTGTGATTGAAGCCAGGCAAGTACAACCATCGAATCGGTCCATACAAATATTTGGTCTTTTGTGACATTCAGAGTTTCCATCAGATCATTTATGAGTTCAACTAGTAAAGCCGCAGCACACAATTCTAATTTAGGAACAGAAATTTGTTTCAGAGGTGCAACTTTAGTTCGAGATGCAATCATCATGACGTGTACTTCATCATCATCAACTACTCTAAGGTAAGTAACAGCAGCGTAAGCTTGAGTAGATGCATCTGCAAAGCCATGTAGTTGTATTTCTTTGTGATTTTTAGTTGTAATTTTCAACCATCTTGGTATTTCGATGCTTTGCAAATGTATTAACTCTTGTCTATATTCTGTCCACTCTTCACTCAGTTCAGACGGCAATTCATCATCCCAGCCCAGACTACATAACCATAGCTTTTGAATGAGGACTTTAGCAGTGATCACGACTGGTGACAGCCATCCAAACGGGTCGAACAAACGAGCGACGTCGGAAAGTATGGATCTCTTCGTTATAGGATATCTCATCTCAGGTAAGTTTACTGTTATCTTGAATGCATCATCTTTTCTGTCCCATGTTAAACCAAGAATCTTTATTATTTTATCTAGTTTTATTTCTACTTTGTCTTGTGTGCCTTTCTCACCCTGTATGTGTTTCAAAACTTCATCAGAATTACTGGACCACTTTTGCATGTTAAATCCTCCTTTTTTCAGTATTGTTTTTATTTCTTCACATATTGTCTTTGTTTTTTCTATATTATCAAGTGCCAGCATGAGATCATCCATATAGAAAGATGTTTTGATTATGGCTGCACTGTTTGGGTAAGTATGTGCCTCATCATCAGCAAGTTGATTCAAGGTTCTTACTGCCAAGTAAGGAGCAGCAGCCGTTCCAAAAGTGACTGTTGTTAAATCGTAACTTTCAAGTTCTTTTTCAGGGTCATCTCTCCAAAGTATGCGTTGCAAGCTCGTGTGTTCTGAGGTCATCTTTATCATTCGGTACATCTTCTCAATGTCTCCGACTACGCATATTTTGTGTTTACGCCATGCTATGATAAGACTTCGCAAATCAGGTTGTAAAACAGGTCCTACCATCATAGTGTTGTTTAAAGAATATCCATTAGAACCCTTTGCAGACGCATCATAAACCACTCTGACCTTGCTTGTCTCTTTGTCTTCGCGTACTACTGCATGGTGAGGTAAATAAATTGCGTGTTTATCATCCTTTGCTTCAGATTTCTTCATATGACCCATGTCTTGGTACTCTTCAATTACCTTTGTATACTCTTCTTTGAATTGTTGATTGCTTTCAAACTTTCTTTCTAAACTCTTGAATCTATTAATTGCTTGTTGTTTCGTTTCTCCACATAAGTTAACTGTTTCTTCAATAGTATGTCGTAACGGTAAGTGTACCACATATCTTCCGTTATCGTCTCTTCTAGTTGTTTGTTTGTATATTGCTTCGCATCTTTCTTCTTCTTTTGTTAGTATTTTCTTCTTTTTGTACAAATCTGTTTCTATTTCCCAGAACCTTTTTAGCAAGTTGTTGTCTTCTTCTACCATATTTGTTATGTGCAGTGAAATGAAATTGTGCTGATTGTCTTCGCTATCTCGTTGGCCTGAGAGTATCCACCCCAAACGTGTCTTCTGAGCGACTATTCCGTCTGGCAATTTCACTAACCCATCTTCAATGATCTTGCAAAAGATGTCAGCGCCGAGTAGCATGTCAATTTTACCAGGCGTGTGATAGGCAGGGTCAGCTAATTCTAATGTTTGGAGCTCTGGCCAGTTGATCATTATGCTCTTCGTGGGTAGACTTTTAGAAATGGTCTTCATAACATAAGCCTTCACTTGTATAGTTTCTTCTTTGTTGTATTGTGACTTAACTGACAGGTTGACTAAGTGTTTGATTTGTATCGTTGTTCCTTCTCCCACTCCAGAGACCGCACCGTTGATATTAGTCCTTTTCAGGCCCAACAGTTCAACCACCCTTGCGGAGACGAATGAAGCCTCTGACCCTTGGTCAATCAAAGCACGAAGCAGGTGTGTATTACCGTTACTCGCTGTGACCTCGACCTGTGCTGTTGCTAGTAAAACCTTTTGACCAGGTTGTTGATTGGAGAAGTGTGCACTTGTAATGTTCTGTTCTGGTTGTATGTTCTCTTCTTGATTTGTGTCCTTAGTTTGGTGTAAAAGCGAATGGTGTCTTCTTCGACAGACTCGGCATGATGTCTTCGATCTACATTTGTATACACTGTGATTCGGTATTAGACAATTGAAGCACAGGTTTCTATTCTTCACAAATTCATGTCTCTTATCAACTGTTTGTTTCGCGAATTCCTTGCAACTAAAGATATAGTGGCCGCCCTCGTTACAATATGCACAGGTTTGTTGTGAGTTCATCGACGAATGTGCTGACTGCATCTCTTCATGTTCACTACTTTCAGATGTCACGTGAAACGATTTATGTGTTGAACTCTTCTCTCTCGCAGTAGTCGTTGTGATAGGAGCTATAAGTTCTAAGGTTCGGAATTTAGACTCTAGAAACTTCTTCATCTCAGACCATGTCGGCAACAATTCAAAATTATCCTTCTGTGCATGTTGTTCCCAATCTTTTAGTGACTCTGTATCCAATTTCTGCCCAACCAGAAATACTATTACTGGATCCCAAGAATCAGTGCTTATTTTTAAGTTATTTAGGCTTGTGATGCATTCTGAAGTTGTATCAAGTAGTGTTTTTATTTGACTTGCCGACTGAGTAACGATTTTCTTCTGTGCGAACAATCTCTTTAAAATCGAGCTCACTATCATTCTTTTATTTCCAAATCTACCTTTAAGAATATTCCAGGCCTGTGCATAGTTGCTTCCAGTTGTTTGTATATTTCTTAACAGCATTTCTGCTTCTCCCGAGACACTAGTTTTCAAATAATGTAGTTTTTGTACATCGCTTATTGACGTGTTGTGTACGAGCGCTTCAAATAAATCTTGATAAGTAGGCCAATCTTCATATCTTCCCGAGAATGTAGGTAATTGTATCGTAGGTAATTTGGCGAAAGGTTGTTGTTCATTTTGCGTAGATGTAGACATATTTGCAGAGTCGTTGTTGGTCCGCGTCTGCATTCCCATACTCGACAATAGATCTGTTAAGTCAGCTCGTAATCCATGATACAATTCCTCAACTTCATAATATTCCTCGTTCAGAAAATACGGAAAAGTGCCCCTCTGGTCGCGCGGTGTGCACCTCGTAAGGTTGTTATGAGCTTGCTTGAATAAGTTCCAATCATCTTCAACTGATTTCATTCGTATTTTGATGTATCCTTCAGTTAATCTTTGTTTTGGACACTTTTTGATGTTAACTTGCGCCTTCTTCAGTATCTTGGCTACATCTTCTAAAGTAGATAAGAACTTGTATTGTTCCGCAGTTGGTACAGTCATTTTTCACGTTTTAAATCACTTATTACACCGCAACACGTCAATCGTTAAGTTATTCACGTAAAATCACAATTATCACAAGTACGTAAACAACTGTTCAATAAATGCAAAAAACGTCCCGTCTTATCTAAGGAATGCGGCTCCCTATTGTATTCGCGCTACCGAGTCTTAGCCGTGCCCGCTTCCTATCCGGCTCGTAATGGCCATTATGTTCAGTACGTTAAGGTTCTAATTTGTATGCGGGCACGGGTGTAGAAAGGATACACGTCCACTCGCTTTGATTATTTTATTGGTACTACTGTATGACTCGAAACACAGATATTTTTAAAGGAATGAATGAATGTATCGGACAATTCTTATTTACTTTAGCAAATTTTATTTAAATGAGGCCTTAGCACCCTCAAAAAACGTTTCAACTAAATTCTAACATAATTAATAGGTAGGTTAAATGTTAAAATGTTAGTTGTAAACATGCTTGCACTTACACAGTGATGGCAAAGTCGAATATCTGCAAGCAGAAGAATGGCAGCAGGTGGGCCGGCTTGCCGCGCGCCGCCCCATATATCAGCATGAGGGTGATCGCCAGGGTGCACACTGTAACCAGTGCACCCACATCCACATCATCTACAGTTGGACACACTCACTTTATTAATTCATTGAGAGAACAACTAACGAAAGAGAAGCTACTGGTCAGACACACTGGGGGAAAAACTTGTTACAGTAAACCCTGAACTTAAAGTTTACTCAAAATTAGTGACGGACAGATGGGACTCTTGAGTAAAGGCAAAAATAAATAGAAGCGTTAAGTGACATTCAACTAAGATACTGTTACTTAAAACTAAAGTACTCACGGTAAATCAGGCTATGGTCTCTTTGTTGGTTAGAATGCTGTGGGAAAGGAATGGAACTTGGTGGAGGTTCAACATTAGACAGGGGAGTCGGCAGAGCATTATTCGGCCTGCCAACATCACTCCAGTCTGCAACGGGCAGCGAATCACGCTCCAACTCTTCAAGTAGGCGAGGGTCACGCACTATTGCTGCTAGAAAACCTAGAGCGATGAGGTGTAGCATCTGATAAAAAAGAACAATGACCAATTATTGATTGAAGAAAAGCATGAAAGTTAATCATTAACATAAAAAGGTTAAAACTTAATTCATACATACCAGGTGCCATGTTCCTAGTAGAATAGTACCAGTGCGGACATGAAGGCAGAAACAGCAGCGCCACTCGCTGCTGCGCTCACTACCCAACTTGGGGCGAAATCTCAACATCTAAAATTTTTTATACAAACGTGTGTAATTGCTTGAATGAAACAGGCGATTGATAATGTATTTACAGGAAACATTTGTGATCAATTTGCATAAAATTTATAATAAAGTATTTGTTTGATGTTTATGATCTAAGCATCTACGCGCATTGGAGTCATACCATTAGAAAGTGAAGTAAGGCCTTGTTGAATGCCGAGACGCATATTACTTTAACATGGTGTGTGTATGGAGTACTTTAGACTTGGTAACGATGTATTTACGGGGTGAATTTCAACAATCAGAATGTTTAAGTACAGTAAATGCAATGGAAAGCAACTAACCAAACAATCAAATAATTGTACTTTTACTAATACCTTTTGCTTTATGTGGTTACTGCAGTGTCCAAGAATGAATCATTTGAAGAATAATTGTTAAAAACGTATTTAATTTTCTATTTTCCCGTAAAATATTGCGAAATCGAATTACGTCAATTAAATAAATTCGCTTTGTGACTTTTTGTTTTTTTTGTCTATGAAATACTTTTTGTAGTACGAGTTTTACGGCTTTTAGACCATCCAGCCAAACGTTCTATGGTGTTGTCATCATTAAATTTCAGGGAATTACACATCATATTTTGCTTATTCATTTCTTTCTTCTTTTTTTTTTGTTTCTTCTTTTATTGTTCTTCTTCTGTTTATTTTTCTTCATCGATAACTCTTCAAATTTCATGGAATGTAGTCAACACATATTAGTACATATCTTCATAATAGCTAATATTCTGAAGCAGAGATGGCAAGAGGCGGAGAATTTCATTATTTTGGTAGACCTTCACTATGAAATACTATAATAATGAATGATGTGATGGAGATAGATGTGTGAGTTTGTGTGGCTTGGGGCAGCACAGCACTTGTTGGTTGGGTTTCGGTTACCCAACGGTAGTCCAAGCGATTATGGATGGATGCGCTGGTGAGGAGGCACTTTGGTCTTTTTTATTGATTTAAAAAAAGGCACTGTCACTGTCTGTCATTGTCAAATTGTCAATGATCAATCTGTCAAAAAAGGAAAATTTGGTTGGCCAACCAACTGCTTGTGGTATTATTTTTTGGACAAATACGTAATTTGCTTAATAATTAAGTAAGTAATAGATTTGCATCTAATTTTTCAGCTATCATGGATAAAATTCCAGATCAAATTGGTTATTTGGTGCTAACTGAGGACGGCGCCGTTCTTGAATCCGGCGGAGAGTTGGAAAACGACGAGCGTGTCGCAACTATTATAACTGATCTCATCACTTTATCAAGCAAGTGAGTAATCATAAATAGCATTGGCGTAGCATACATTGTTTAATATTTTTTTTACTATTATTGTGGCAGCAATAGCTCAATGCACTTAAGCTCAATTTTATATTTCCAGGGTAGATCCTACTGCGTTTGCTCCTAATGAGCAATTCAAGAAAATAACAATAACATACGACGATCACTGGTTTGTGATTTGCCTATCTAATAAGAAGATTTATGTGGTAAAGAGAACTATACCCTTATCAACATCTGAAGGAAATGCTGTGAATGTTTGAATATTTAACAATTGAAGACTTAAAATGGGGCGAAATTTGCTAATGAGTAGTTTGGAAAATGCTTCTTTCAACATCATATTCCAAATTTTATTTAGATGTGTTACCTTTATTATAAATGCATGGGTAATAAGAAATGTTGGCCATGAAGTCCTTGGGATTATGAATGTCAGGCTATTGTTATTAGAGAGTACTATACTATTTTTGAGCAGAGAGCCTTTCATTAGGGCTTGTTTGGGACAAAAAGATGATTTTACTTGGAGTCATATAATTAATCAAATATGGCTTTCAGTACCAATTAGTTGTATACTGTCCATCATATTTGTTTACATTTGGTTGCATGTACTTCCTTTGGGCAACCCTGAGTATGCTTTTCAATATACATTTGGCTGCTGGAGTGTTGCCCTTTCTTGTGTCTTAGAGCTTTGTTCTGCAAACATGGCTCTAGTAGCACAGTTATTTTGCTTTGTCAAGTTGAAAGTAGCCTTGGATACATTTCACATTTTTATAAGAACCACATTATTTTTATCAATTTTAATATATGATAAGTCATTAACTCTAATTGCATTTTCAGTAGCGCAAGTGGGTAGCATTGGAGCAATAGTTATTACTTACTATGTTTTCTTTTATTGGTACATCAGAAATAAGCCTCTGTATGCTAAAGGTGCACTCAAAAGCAAGATTGTGCCTGGACCTGTTTTGCATAGATTATATGATAATATGGAAGACTTTCAGTTCACATCTTTGAAAGATTTCTTGCCCAAATATTTGGGGACAATGAATTCAACATTCAGCAAGAAATTGAGTACACTCACTATTAGTTTTGCAAAACAAGGTGTTGTTAAACAGCTATTGACAGAAGGTGAAAAGTATGTGATGTCAGTAAGCCCAGTCATGAGTTTTAGCGAGCAGGCAACTTATGATGTAGTCAATAACTTGGGCAGCCTGGCAGCCAGATTCATATTCAGACCCATTGAGGATAGTAGCTATTTCTATTTTACTCAAATGGTGAGCAGAGAGTTACCACTCCACAAGCAGGACAAGTACAAAATTCAAGAGTCATGCACAGTTTTATCTCAAGTTTGTAAGACAGTTACTTCTATAGGTTTAATAGTTTTAATATTTGGGCAAAGTTATTCAAGAACCTTGTTGATGGTATATGGAGGAGAAGCATTTGTAGCTAGTGGACTTCCAGTGCAGTTGCTCCGTAGTCATTGCCTGGCTATAGTTTTATTGGCCATAAACGGAGTCACTGAATGTTACACATTTGCAACCATGACAAGCGCTCAGCTGAACAGCTATAATTATTTAATGGTGTTTTTTTCTGTTAGTTTCTTATTTTTATCATATGCTTTGACTTATGTTTTTGGACCTGTAGGATTTATTATATCTAATTGTATCAATATGTTTGCTAGAATAATGCATAGTATTCATTTCATAAATAATAAATACAAAGGTACGGATTACAAACCACTAGATGGACTATATGTTGGTAAAATATTCCTGATAATCTTATTTATAGCTGGATGTATCTGTAAACTATCTGAAAACAAGCTTTTACATCAGTCTGTCGCAACACATATATTCATTGGGACTGTATCCTTAGTTTGTGTTCTTTTTGCGTGGATTTACGAAAATAAAGAACTTTGTATTCAAGTGTATAATAAAGTTTTTAAAAAGGACGATATTAAGAAGCATTCACAAGATTAGCATACGGTTATTATTAAATTAATGTAAGATAAAAACTTTTATAAGTAAATATGTTTTGTACTAAGTAAATTATAATATTATGGATGTTATATAAATAATACAAAGTTAAGTTTCAATTATACATTTGTTTTAATTAATTGTAGTTGACTTACTAAATAGTTTACAGACAGTAAAACTTAGTAACATATATTATATACTATTTTACATTACATTGGGTAAAAGAAGATACCTTTCATTTGTGCTTCACAAATACGTTTCACCTCATCTGCAAAAAAAAGTGCATGTACGTCTATCTGTTGGTATGAATATTAAACAATAATATTTAACAGGTACATATGTTATGGCACATTAACTTCATCCATATTTATTGATTCTTCTTCTTCTTCATAGCGTGTCGATGGTAAATCAATTAAATTTGTAGTGCCCAGTATTTTTTGATTGGTAAGCATAGTTTATTGTCGACTGTTATCTCACCCTACCGTGCAGCTAATGATTGTCCAATAGCAAGCTTCCTTTTTTCGATTTAGAGAATCAGCACCCGATTTCACGGAGCCGATAACTTAAGGGCTTCAAATAGTCCCTACTGGTTTAGTCCGATTTCCGATATCGAAAATCGGAATAACCCGCCCTACGAGTCAGGTCAGTAGTCAGGCGCAAAGAGCCCGCGGGACAACTTTCCATAATAAAAAGAGAGCCGACGGAAGGAAGAGCGGGACAACTGTTAGCGTTGCCTGCGACCGAACGTCAAGGAGCGCCTACCCAACGCCACTTAGAAGCCGTAATGGTGCCTCGTTAATTAAGGTGCTAATTCTCAGGCATTATTATATTAGTGGTCATTTAGGACCACTAAATCACTGCTTGTATTCTTGGGCAGTTAAGCACTAAAGAATTGATAACAACTAATTAAGCAAGCCAGTCCAGCCACAACAGCTATGAAGTCTTTCACATGCATTATATTGTTTTAAACTTTCATGGTCACTAACATTAGAATAGTTAGATACGGGATTGCTACCATGTACCTTATTATTTATGAGCTTCCGATATTTCGGCACTGTTGCAAGCGCCATGATCACGGCGTTACTCCGTGATCATGGCGCTTGCAACAGTGCCGAAATATCGGAAGCTCATAAATTTTAAGGTACATGGTAGCAATCCCGTATCTAACTATTCTAATTTCACATGCATTGTTCAAATATTTGTATAAAAAAAAATACCTGAAATTTCTTTTAGGTTTGCATTTTTTTCTTGAATCACTACATAGAATTCTCTGTCGTTGGATGATTTGCCAGTAATCCAGTATTCATCAGGAGTTTTAATTATTACTTCACCATAGTTCCCCAGACTGAAAATAAAAAATCCAAATAAAGAAATATTCACTCTATTTTACTAAAGTCTATTGACCACGAAACAAGCATAACAATTATACCTTTTCCTATCTGCATGGATTCCAGCTATTATACTGAGGACTTCAGGCTTTATTGTTGTTGAAGGGATTAACTTATTTATTGGAGGCTAGAAAAATGTTGGGTATAAGTTTGATAGTATCAGCTTATTCAAGTGAATTAAAAATTTAAGTAAAGTAAGGATATTTTAATACTTACAGATGTTTTGAATGCTAGATTGAGTCTGTTGAAGTATACAAATTTATGTTCCGAGTTTGCAAGCTGGGCAGTTTGCAGTGCATGTATAGCACATTGCTCACTGATTGTGGATGCTATTGTTGATAACTGAGGTCCAATAAATGCATCTAATGATCTGAAGGTTTCTATTTCTAATTGTGTGTTTACTGAAAAGAAATAAATGGGTGTCTTTTTAATAACAGACTGCCAGTTATAAACCTACCTGTATCTATTGTGACTACAATGACATACCATCAACAGTGAAACAAACTGTTGCACTCAGAGTTCTATAGATAATCAAATAATATTGCTTTGTTTCTTGTTCATCTTCTCTGAGGACGTGAACTTTGACCAGTTTTCTTAAATCATCCTGCGTGCGTATTCCCTCAGGGGGGCTGATAAATCTTCCATGCCTTTGGGCTGCTGCTATAGCTCCCCCTTGAATCTCTTTCTCTACTTGTTTTGGTAGAAGTGTTTGCACTAAATACTGATATAGTGTAAGCATATCATTGGTGGAAAGACCGTTCCTAGGCAAGAGGAAAGTTAATACATTATTTCTAAGTAGTTTTCAACAAAGGCTAGCAAGTCATAATATATTAAAGTATTACCATATTAGCTGGTCATTATAAACAAATGACACACATTTGAAATCAGGATAGTTGACTTCAAGCAGATCTATGAAGCACATGACTTTGAAGAAACAGTTCTTATCCAGTGGAAGGTAGCTGATACCTTGTATCACATCAGAAATATCGTTTGTAAGATTTCTTGACATAATGAACTGTAAGTAATAAGAATATTGTGTTTAGGGAAAGATCATGTTCATCTTATTAAATTATTATATGTTCTTAAATTATTGACTAAGTTGGGTTACTCACTGGTGTGAAAAATTCATCACATGTTGAGTATATGTCTTCAATAGGGATGTCTTTGAAAGGTCCCATAAACATTCGGAACATTTTGTAAGCTGATACTAGTAAATCATTCATCACAGAAGGGTCCAACTGAAATGAAAACATGAGTAATTTTTAAAACTTTCTATCTACCTAGTGAGATAAATTTTAAGTAATTGATAATACACATGTGACTATGTATACAAGTCCATAAATAAAGAAAAAAAAATACACATGTGATTAATAACATAATGTTTATATCTTACAAATTCTGCTCGGCCTTCCCCAATTGCTGACACTGCTTTTGTTGTGTATGGTATTCTTACAACCTAAAACAATATACTGTGTTTAAGAAGTCCAATAAAAACTGAGTTAATGTTTTAGATCATAGTTTAGTAACCTACCAGAACCATCCAAAACCCCTTTTCTGGTTGGTAAAAAATGTATCTTTTTGTCTGGGTCTGCAGTGCTTCACATGGCTCTGATGAAAATGTGCTAAGGAAAAAGAGACGAAAATGACGTTAAGAAAAATATAGAGATGTTTCAAATACAAATGGAAGGCAGCCAACATTGGTAATATTACACTTTTTTATACATTAAATTAAATAGGTACTCACGACATAAATTTGACAACAGCTTCACAAAGACCTACTTGAATTTTACGAGCATCTGCACTGATTTGGTTAGGGTGGAAGAACAACACCCTTTTTATTTCCTGAAATTAAAGTATTATTATTATAGTACACAGTACACTTATTTTTTTATCATATTAATCCAATTCATCTTAACGCTGAACTCATACCGTACTCGTACCTCGCCTTCTCTAGGACCAAATGAGGAATTAAATATGAAAAATGAGTTAATTTTTGTTTTAACATCGATCATTTTGGAGGAAAAACTTAAGTTTCAATTTTCAAGATAACCACGAAGGAACAATTAAGTGATCATATTACATAGTCTTTCAATTATGTCCGCGCAATCAAAAGGAACATGTTATTAAAATAGTCCTAAAATTATCACACAAAATAATAACAAGAATCAAGAAGTGATCGTTTCACACGTAGTAAAACCACCTGAAACCTTAGATGAAACCACGGCCTGGAAACGGCCATAGAGATGACGTAAAGTTAGTCGGCACAACGCATTATAATCTATGCGAAAATCAGGATCCACTATTTGGCACAGACTATATAGAAAAAATATGTCAAAGCGCCGTCTAGTGATCAATATAAGAACTAAAAGAAATGTCTCTATGGAGGGTTCCATCTTTAGGTATACTCTCCCTAGACCTGGGGGAAAATCTTGGTGAAAGGAGAATTTTGTAGTGAAAATATTTACGAATAATTATGGATTTACTGAAATAAAATAAATAAAAAAGATGAAAAATAATCATTTTAACAATCAGAATTTTAGGCGAACTGAAATCTTGTTAGAATCATTAGTAATTTAAAAAAATGATACTAAATCAAAAGCTGAAGTATTAGATATCAAGTATTTTATGTCTCTATAGAATATTCAGGTGAAAAAATATATTTATACGTCAAATTTTGGTGATTTGTCAGATAATTTATTTATGAGTCATTTTATGGTTAGGGGTAAATGTAATCAGAAGTGCTGGCAGCCCTATCTGTCAATGATTGAAAATTTCAAAATGGCAGTTTGTCTTTGTTTACTTAATTTAATTAATTCATTGTATTATTTAGCAGTTCCGTGATGCTATTACAAATGAAAGACTGTGTGAAAGAGCGTTTAATAATTCCCGTAAGTGATTAGTGTAAGACAGTATCGGTTGATTTCGTACAAGGATCAACAATGTGGATTTGTTTATTCACGTCAAGGTTAGTACTAACTTAATTAATTTATCGCTTAACATTCGGGCTGATTCTTATCTCTGATGCCTTATTTACTAAGTCTATTCTTCTAGTCATACCGGCTAGTCGGGTGTCTGGGCCGGTTTTTATCGGTTTTGAGCACCTAACCTAACCCAACCTATAGTAGATGAAAATGTGTGTAAAAATTTCATCCAAAATGCTCTGCTACTGGAATATTTAACTAAAATCCTAGCCCGACACCCGACAAGTGAGGACAAACTCTTAGGAAACAGTATAATGGTAGCGACTACAGAAGTTGTGAAACTTAGCGGAAAAGTATTTGTTTACATTATGTTTATTTATTTCACACAGTAAGTGCTAGGTAAAATGTTATAATTTAAGTAATTTTAGATTGTATTAGTCGACTGTCATCTCACACCTTGTAAACGTTTATTGTGTAGGTTGGCCAACTTCATTGCAAGAAAGAATATACAATACGGAACAAGATAATATTATTGATTTGTGGTTCCTCATTATTCACACCTGAAGGAATCTGTTCAGGGCAGGGAGTTGAAATATTTCTTCAATTATGTAAGTTGTTCAAAAATTAATGTTTCCTATTCTCTGTATTGAAAAGCAAACCTATTTATTACCTGTTAGAATAGTTAGTATTAAAACAAGTGTCAACACATTAAACTAAAGCGAACAAGTCTAGGTGTGTAGTTTTCCAAAGTAATAGTATGTTTAGAGTAATAATTACTAGCTTGTATTTTACTTTTTGCAGATATTATTAAAAAATAACCTCAGTTTTGAAAAACATATTTTTTTACTCCTGCCAGTTTAATTTCATTAGTGTGTTGAGTAGTTCAATAAATTGTTTTGGTTCTGATTTGATTATTATTTTTATGCTAAAAATTATCAAAAATATATTATACAGGGTAACAGTTTATACAGGGTGTAAAATAAGTATGAGTCAAATTCAAGGAGGTGGTTGTCAATCGAAAATAGATTACAGGTAAAATATTTAAAAAATTTAAAGAAGATTATGATAAAAAAAATCTTTTTTCAAGTTTTATTTTTATTTTTACTGTATTAGAGACCGGACTCTTAACCTTGAATTCGGCTCGTACTTTATTACACCCTGTTAAGAATTTTAGGGATCCGTGGACACTTTGTACCTGATATCTACATTTTTCTTTCTTATACAGAATGTAGATAAAAAGTACGAGCCAAATTTAAGGGGGTGGTTAAGAGTTGAGTCTAGAATATACGAAATAAAAAACTTTTTTTAAACGAGATGTTTTCGTTTGTATGGGGAAAATGCCAACACCTTATACATGACACTATAAATAGCGTATGTAAAGCTTTTTCATTTTTAGACTGATTTCATAAATTTTTTGGGTAAATGTAACATAAACGTCTAATGAATGCCTAATAAATCAGACAAATACCAATCAGTTGCTTAAACAGGCCGAAAGCGGAAAGCAAAATGGCATTTGACATTGACAGATTAGGTAAAATGACATTTGACATTGACAGATTACCTTTTTTTTTGCACGATTTGACATATTTTTGGAGTAAGTATAGACAGGAGGTGTTGCCAAGGTTTTTAAAACTTTGTTATTTTATTACTTAAATTACCTAAAAATAGTGATTAAATTAAAATTACATATGGTATGTCTAATTACCTGTATTTTCAGCTATTTTTAGAGATACCGTACATAGTCTTGGCATTTTTTCAAACATCTCCTTTTTTAATTTTTCGTTCCTTGAATGCGGCTCGTACTTTTTTTTTACAGCCTGTATTTGAGATGGTTGTATTATAATTAACAAATAACTTGGGAACTCATTATTTTTTCAGATGAATCCATTGGACAACAAGAAAATTTTGTATTAAGTTGTCTTTGTTTAAATTATCTAATTATTTTTGTGGAAGTCTTTTCTTCGGCAAAATGAAAATAAGATTATGCGACTGTGGTATTCATGGTACGTAATAATAACCCACAATAATTGTCATTTGCTACTTATTGAACCTTACTTTCTCTTAATAAAGTTTTAAAGTAACTTATTAATATCAAACTCAGACTCATAAAACTCAGTTCCTACTTTCGTAGAGCATTTTTTTTTCAATTTTCATTTAATACATAGACTTTAAATAAATATCATGCTATTTATAATAAATATTGAAGATGCTGTGATTTTGTCTTTCTGAATTAATAATTAAATTAAATATTTCTGTGTTAAGGTTTTTTCCCACTACACATAGCATACCATGACCGTGCTAGAAACGTGACAGGCAAATAAATATTAAATATTCTTTGTAATATTTAATATTTATTTGCCTGTCACGTATAATAAAAAATAAAATGCTTGTAGTATTGTAGAGTCCTTTGTTTAAATTTCCGGAAAACAAAAATAACTGTTGTTTTATTAACGATATATTTGAATGAAAAACTGTTCATGTAAAACTTGATAGTATTGGTAGAAGAAAACATCTTTCATCTTTTTACCGTCTTCAAAAAAAAGGAGGTATTGAATTCGACCTGTATGTATGTGATATAGTTCAAATTGAATAAAATTCGAGTATGTTGATCTATTAAGGCTTCGAAACAAGTGAGCAAAGTTTCTAAAGTGTATGTATGTTTGTATATTTGTGTATATGCGGATTTCTCGAAAATGAGAAGTCATAGCGAGATGATAATTTATTAGTTAAAGCAAGTATATTTCCGCTTAAGGTACAGTGTGAGTTTCATCATAAAACTGCCCAGTAGTTTTTGAGAGGGTAAATAACTAAAAATCAAGAAATAAAAAAAATTACAAATTAAACCTCTTATAAAAAGCAGGCTTTCATATTAACTGACTTTTTTGTAGTTTCAGTATTTTTTTGGTTTTCAGTAACGTAGGTGTATTTAATTCGTTGTCCACATCACTGGTACACTTATAATGATTATAATAGATTTGAAGTCAAAAGAAACGAAAAATAGATCAAGGTTATGGCAAATAGTAACTTCAAATTATATGTAAAACCCATACTATTATTTTACTACAATTACTGCTTTCTATGTATTCATAATACAAATTTATTGGAACATAAAATTTTCAGTGTATTTAATTAGCTGACCACCACTGTATGTGATATGTTGGAATAAGATAATATTTGAGTATAATATAACGCATTCGTCTTGTATTTAGAAAAAACTATTTTTTTTTTGGAGTCAATGCTTGATATGTGTAGATTAATGGTGTACCTACAATAAATAAGGTGGCTTGACAATAAATATTTTTTTAAAAATCTTATTTCTTAATATTTTTTGCTTTACACTATTATCTCAAGTAAGTCTCTAAAAGAAAGAAATCAGGATTGGAAAAAAAATAAACTTTAAGTCAAGAAGCTATTAAAATTGGAATAGTACATAATGGGGTCAAAGTTGTCGCAATGGATCTCCCCCATCGCCTCTTAAAAGGATCCGGTCTAATTACCATTAACCCTGATAAAAGTGCAGTAGTCAAGATAAATATGCCTTAAAGTAATATTTTTTCTAACAGGGCTCAATCTGGACGTGTCATTCATCAGTTGAAGAAACCAAGTCCGAGGTGGTGCTGTTCATCGACCAACTATTCAGCTTAACAGTTGAATAACTGTGTTAACGGCGCGACGGGCTCTGTCTGAGCAAGGAAAATACGAAGAACATCTCTGATTTTATCTGAAAGCTATACAAAAAACTATCTCTTGCCATTTGTCTTTATAAAATCAAAGCATTGCGTTTGTTTAACCCCGACGCAACTTAAAAAGAGGTAGTATAAGTTTGACCGTGTATTATGTCTGTCTAACTCTGTCTAATTGCTGCAATGTCTATCAAAATGATATATCTAAATATTATGTCTAGATATTATGCGAAATAGGCGTATTTTTGGCGTATTACATTTAACGTCATAGCAATTCCGTATTGTAATATTCAATCTGCATTATATTTTATTGTATTTTTTTTAACCAACAATTATAGTTTTTTCAGTGTTTTTAACTGTTTTTCTTTCAGGATTTGTCACATTAGATGTGTTCTGCGGTCAGGTCAATGTTGCTCATAATAATGTGGGCTGAAATCACTTTGACCTGATCGCAGAACACATTCAGTGTGACAAAGCCCTTCCTGAGCAAAAAATAAATATAACGGTTTAGTAAGTACCGTTAATAAATACCTATTGGATAACGATAACGTTACATTAGTGAGCAAGAATATAATCTATGCCAGAGAAGCCATAATGTGAAAAAAATTTATGTCATTCTTGGTGAGCCAGCTGTCTTTACTAACTCAGGTGCCCACAAAGGAGCGTTTCCTATCTGTCTTTAGACATACTCTTACTAATCTGTGGATGAAACAGCCAACAACATCAATCAATCAGTACGGCTGACACACACACATGACAGGGCTCGACAGATAGACAGTGACAGTGACAACTCACTTTTTTTAATTCTGCAAAGGGAACCACTACCGTACAGCCCTCTTACTCTGGACACAAAACCCGATCCAATGAATATAGCCATCCCTGTCACACGCATGCACAGCCTGGTATGAGTGACAGGGATGGCTATAACCATTGGATCGGTATTTTGTGTCCAGAGTAAGGCCTCTGTACTGTAACATATTACCTACCTACCTTTAAGTAGGAACCTTTTTTTTGACACTTTTGTTTAATTTTTTTAGGTCTACTTCACCTTTTGATGAACTTCACATCTGCTTCTTTGTCAATCGCTTTTTAGGGTTCTGTAGTCCAAAAAGGGGATCTCCCTTGTTTTGTCGAATAACGTTTGATATTATTTCACTTCACAAACATTCAAACAAAATATTTAATTTCATTTGATATAATTATAAATATTAATCTAACCTAACTTAGATGACACCAACCAACAAAGAGAGTTATGAATTAATGATGTCCCAACAGATGTCCTAGAAAAAAAATGTAGTAAGGGAGTCTCCGATTCTTGTCTTTAAGTTAAGGCTAATAAGCCCTACCTATTCCTATCTCTGGTTATGACGCTCGTCAGCGCTCCTTTTTTGTCATTAAATTCAATATATTAAAGCGATGTTTAACGAAAGTTGCCCTATTTGCTGTCTTTAATATAATGTTAGTGCTGTTAAAGTCTTAAAATTTAATAAACAATTTAGGTGAACAGATAACTATAATAAATAGAATTATGTTAAATGCTGATTATGCCAATTAAAATTAGATAAAACAAAAATTAGATGGAAGGGAATGATTATTAGGTCTAATGATTATACCATTTAAATGTTAGCACCAACGTTGTTATATCAAACAAATATTACATGTCCCAAAAATATGAAAAACAAAATTATGTTAAGCAATCAATATGTTAAGAGTAAGATTAAGATTAGTAAAAATGAAATTATATCAAACGTTTTTCGACATAACAAGGGAGAACCCAAAAAAGGAACCCTTACAGTTTCGTTATGTTATGTTATGTCACAATCACAATAGCAGCATAGATATGATCAATTTAGAAGGAAAACAAATTACAGAGTCCATAAACTCAAGCAAAATAATTTTCATGTTAATCTTAGCTTATAAAGTTTAACTTCAAAACTAGGAAACTTAAACTGAAGTACGGACAACAACAGGTCAAGGTAAACACTCCAGTATCTTATGCTGTTGGATATTGAAGGTATATTTTTCAACAAAAATGTATAGTCTGATCTGATGAGCTGGCGCTGCACAATATTGATTTTGAATTTTTCTTTAAGCTGTAAAAATTAAAATTGTTGGTAAGTCAGCGCCATCAAAAGTTGTTACTTCTTTTGTATCATAATTTTGGTTATTTTTTGTCAAGGAAATCAAAACCTTATTATAATTCCATAGGGCAATATAAATGCTTATACATAATACGGAACCCCTTGTGCCCGAGTCCGAATCGCACTTGGCTGGTTTTCTTGCGAGTTGTCATAGCAACGAAATTTTGTTTGTAAACTTGGTAAACTATGCGTTTAACAAAAAGTTGAAACGATTTTCAATAATTATTTTAGAACTAAACCGTTTATTTGTGTGTTGTTTATTCATTTTAAAATCATGGCTATACGAAATCCTAGATTACCACTATTGCCTGGGTATGGGTCTAATCCTTTGGTAAGTTAACTAGAAGTTTTGGATTGGTAGCTTAGTAGTTCAATGAGTTTTAGGGCTCTTTTGTAGGAAAACCCTTTCAAGCTGCAGGAAATTCAGTAATTCTCGCTTTTGTAGGATAGGTAAATAATATCGTTTACACATGTTTTATTAATGTTATTCTGTAACCTTAGGAAACGAAATTCTGAAAAGTGGAGTGTGTCACGCTCGCGAAACCCATTCTTCTTCTCTTCTTCTCAGCCTTTTTCAACCATTATGGTGTAGGCCCCTCCTTCAACTCCTTCCATTTGTCTCAACTCTGGGCTCTTTGGACCCAGTTCGAACCAGCCACCTTCTTTACATCATCCTTCCAGCGCATGTGTGGTCTTCCCTGCGGGCGCTTCTCACCCCACGGGTTCCACTCGAGGAGGCGTTTACACCACAAATTCTTCTTCCGGGCAACGTGTCTAGCCCACTTCTACTTTAGATCTAATAACTACATTTTTAAGCCAGCAGCGAACTGCTAGAAAAATCTTGATAAGTCTTACTGCAGTTCATTTCCTTGGCACATAAGATACCATCAGATATCGGTCTTACTTAACTCAAAATTGACTTCGCCCTATTCAGATTGGCAGGAAAAGCTTCGGCGTGCGTCCTATCTTCACCACGATAGATAAGGTGAACATGTTGGTGGACAAGACCGACGAGACTAGCCGCGTTCCGTCACTGTACTGCCGCAAACAGGCGCCGGAACTGCCCGCGTGGATTATGTATGACAAGAATGTACGTATCACTATTGTTGTTCGTGGTCACGTGTAGACTAAGTATTTGTTTTAGAATAAAAACATTTTAGTAACCATCTGTTAGAGATTTAACGCACTCATGTAAACAAAAAACTAGAGAAAGGCTGTTCTGGCTACTTTTAAAATGGTCAGACAGAATGTGCTTTTGGAAGGGATGGTTTGTTTTTATGACGGAATCGGAGAACCTAATGAATGATAGTAGAAAGAACGCAGCATTTACGTGCTTGAATTAACTTAGTATTTATTTTAGACTAAGACTCTGCTTTCACGCCGAAAAAACGCGTCAATAAAGCTGTTAATGGGAATTGAGAAAACTTACTTACCTAATATGTGCTTTACTTTCTAGATTTTGCGTTTCCAAGCATTTTTCCAACAAACTCTGCATGAGATGCGAAGTGGAGCGTCTGTTTTCCGCAAAGTGAACATCTTCTTCTTCTTAGAAGATGGCACTATCAAAGTCACGGAACCGCGAACTGAGAACAGTGGACTGCTACAAGGTGATATTTCTAAAGTTTTTAATGTTATTCATTTTCCATTCTTATGGTCCTCGTAGCGCAGTGGTGGCAGCACTTTGATAGTGAATAGTGATAGCGAAGTTGAGCAACCTACGGCGCGGTCATGTTTGGATGGGTGACTAATCCGACCATATAAGTGACGTATATCACGAGCATCTTCATGCTTTAGAAGCAGTTGGTCCCGGCTAATATCGGTGGATATTAGTCGTAAAGCCTAGTCAGAGGCCCTATGCGGCTTGATAAAATCTAACAGCAAGCCCACCATACACCACTCCACCAATCCGCACTTAGCCCGCGTGGTAGAGTATGGCACATACCACCTCATACTTAGGTTAGGTCTTTGCCCAGCAGTGGGATACTTACAGGCTAACTAAACTTTTTTTCTTTTCTAAGTATGTAACTACATTTTGCAAAATATTGTGTTGGCCAGGTACAATGATTGCTCGTCAAAGAATACGCCTCCCGAGTAGCTACGACTTGTACTACGATGTACTCGATCTAAACATTGGGAGGGAGGTCACATTCCATGGCAAAGTTTTCAAGGTGCGTTTGGTATAATATTTTCATCAACCTTCTAATCTATAATATCGATTTTACTCATTGATATGTTCACACCCAGATGGGTTTTAACATTCAAGATAACTCTAACGAAGACTTAAAAAGAGCAATTTTTCAAATTTCTTTGAGGACTTCATAAATTAATTGATAAGTCATTCATGTCACAAGTGAGTTTGAGCCTACCTAAAACATGGGGAAGCCATTGAATAATCTCGTGTCTAGGAACATGGGTAATAAAAGTTATTTTATAAAAACTAAAATTACGCTCTATTTGCTCACATGAGATGCGTAAAAAACAATTTCCAGAGTTAGTAGTCACGCTCACGACACTTGCTGCGCACGAGTATAGCTATTGCGAGATGAAACACAGCATGAAATACACCCATAGATGGAACATACACGAAGCATCACTCAAATATCTATTTACGCAATTTTTCTTTTTAGTTCTTTGAATGAATTGACGTGGCGTTGAACATCAATTTTGTGGTTACAGATTGTCAACTGTGATAATTTCACGAGGGTGTTTCTAAACCGTCTTGGCATCAACGTGCCTGACCCGATTCCTTGGCCAGATGCATTAGAAGTAAGTATTCTCTATAAACTAAGTTTGACCAGAATTACTTTGCACACCTATCAATCTGGTACCACATTAATTATTATGATTTCAGAGAACACCATCCAAAGGCGGTCCGCCGAAGCATAGGCCTTTTAGACAATTTCTTGATTTTGATCGACAGGTCTTGCGGTATGTGATTAATTGAACTTCATTGTTTTGTAATAAAAATGAGTATTTATGCCTGTACCAATTTATTTAACTTACAATGACAATTTCTGGTTAGCGTTATATGTCAATTTTTTTTTTAATTCGGTTCCATATTTGAATTATTCGTTGATTTGTGTTTATTGTCGATTGTGAAACAGGCCCTTATACATGTTAGTTACTTTATCAGTTGCTGTCGTGATTCAGATTTTATGGTTACTGGGACGATCGTGACTCGGAATTTGGAGTTATGCATTACTTAGAAATACATTACTTTTTGGGAGACGATACCATCGAAATCAAAGAAAAAATGCCTCCAAATTCTGGCGTGGAAGCTGCTCCCATGTTTCTAAAGAGAATGAGATTACCTCGTGTGAGTATTATTAAATGCCTTAGAAGTCATTTCATTTAGCAGAATGTTTATTATATTTTCTGAACTGTCCTCCGTTCTATCGTAGAAAATACCGTCCCATGTTGAAATGACTGGAGGACCGAAAGTACCGTCGTACTCGCCAGCAGATTTGAGTATTGGGGCTGTCCTCAACGTGTACGGCCGCAAAGTGGTACTCACTGATTGCGACCCCTATACCAAGGAGTACTATCGTACAACTTACGGCTTCGGTAAAATTTTTTTTACTACCTCAATATCGTAGGCGCTAACAGTTGAATAGATTTTATTGATAAAGGTCTGGGCCCACTACACCGTATCATATCAAGACAGCGCTATGAGCGTATCAAACAGGAAAAGCAACAGGAATACACTCTACTATGCCCACTGAAAGAAAGGATCTTCAGCGTTCTGCCACACCGTAGAGAGATCGAGAACTGACACGCTTCGTGCATGCATACGCAACGGTGTTGACCGGTGACGGAACAGTATAGTGGGAACAGTGTAATACTTAGTTTTCAATACAAACACAATTTTTTTGCCTGACACGTTCCTAGCACGGCCATGGTATGCTCCAGGGTAGTAGGCAGAAACCTTAATGCTTACGTTTCATTTAGATGCTTTCACTCCACTCGACATTCCCGACGACAAAAAAGAATGCTTAAGCGCAAGCGTAGCAGATAGGCAGTTACCTCCTTGGAACGGATATGGTTCATATGATGACTCCGCTGAGAACTGCCGAACCGTGGAGCCTAAGGCTCCTCATCGAGATTTCATCAAGTTCCTTCATAAAGATCGGTATGTCCATATTGTCCATTCACCATTGATCATATAAGTTGTAAGTTATAGCAGTACCTGCTATCAGCTATGTTGGAGCCTATTTGTCTATGATTTTCCAGAGTTGGTTTTGATTCTCATGTTCTTCGGTTTGCTGCCCGCCTGATTACTGACGAGCCTGCTGATAAAAGACGGTACTTCATCATAAAGTATTTCTTATGCGATGATACCATTGGCGTGTTTGAATTGGGCGAACGAAATTCTGGGTTCAAGGCAAGTTTTCATCAATTTTATAATGCGTTAACTTGGTTCTTATGCTTTTTAAACGCATAATTTGAATATGTATTGCTTTTTCTCACAGGGCGGTAAATTTTTCCGTCGTGAAAAGACGTATTTGCCAGACGTGAATTTCTTCGTACCTAAAGAGCCACCTGCGTACACAGACAAGGACATGTGGGTTGGAAATGAGCTGGTCATCAACAAGCATTGCTTCAGACTTATAGCTGCTGACGAATACGCTCTGCGGTATATGGAGCTACATGCAGAGGAGGTATTATCGACTTTTTAACCGTTTTTTTCTCTTCTATAAGTGTTGCATTCAAGGTTGCATTACTCTATACGCCTAGGTTTATTGTTTTTATTTATTTGTGTATAAGTAACCTTTTATTTCCGGCGTCGAAAGTGCAAACACGTACAACAGAAAGCTCTGCAGTTTTTATTCAATTACCAGTGCAAAAGTGTTATATCGAACTCGTAGTGCATATAGATCTTTGGAAAATCGAACTTGATCAGTGCTCAGACAATATTTGAAGTGAAACCTTTGGTTATTTGTGTGATTTCACCATAAAGCAATTCATTCATCATAAATAACCTCAAAGTTGAAAACCACTCGCACACACACAAAGATCAATAGTGCCAACAAAACCAATAGAACTGTCACTGTCAGTAACATTTGACGTTGACGTTGACAGCCATAGACAAGACAACTGCTGAGAGTGTTGCCAGTACAAACTTATTACCCCACTAAAATGGAAAAACAAATTGAAGTCTTGCTCTCGAAAATAAATGATAAATTTGATGAAAAATTTAAAGAACAAACAACAATACTATCAACTGATATAACGAAAACCATTATGGAGGCTTTGGACGAAAAGCTTAATGTACTAAGGGAAGAAAACAACATCCTTAAAACTAAAGTGACCATTTTGGAACAAAAAATATCCTATTTCGAAAAGCAAAAACGAAGAAATAATCTGGTATTTTTCGGCATCGAAGAAAAGGAAAATACAGAATTAGAGCTAGTCGAACATATCAAGGACATTATACAGGAAGCAGGTACACATATGTACAGTCAAGAGATAAGTAATATCCAAAGGATTGGAACAAAATCAGAGAAAATCCGCCCTGTGATTGTATCATTAACTACATCATGGAAGAAACATATTATCCTGAAAAACAAACGTAGCTTACCTGCAAATGTGTATGTGAAAGAGGACTTCCCTAAAGAAATTCTTGAAATACGTAAACAGCTACAGGTCAAAGTGGATGAAGAGAGAAAAAATGGAAACATTGCTTTTATCAAGTACGATAAACTGATTGTGAAAAAACCGGAGACCAACAACCGCGAAAAAAGGAAAAGGGAAAAATCAGGATCACCAACCACCCCATCACAGAAAAAGATAAACAATAAGAATACCGAGAACGAACAGACATCTCGTAATCCAACAAGCGAAGTGATCAAACCAAGCATTCTTTCATTTGTTTCTCGTGGGAAATCAAGCTCGACGTCAGATTTGCCAAAAAACTTGTAAAGACCAACCGGAAACCACACAGCAACAACACCAATACAAGAAAAACTTCAATAAATCACCCCCCAACCCGGCTGGTCACCGTGGGGGAAGTAGACCACCACCCTCCAACTAACCTTCCAATTAAAACCACAAATATTAAAAGAAATAACTCACAAGCTTGGAAATTCAAAAACAATATTAATAGCGTGTCGAACAACGACAAATATAACCACAACCTCACTAGCAAAAGCAATCAAGGCCTTAAAATATGCACATTTAATGTGAGATCTCTTTCTACAAAGGAAAGACTTTTAGAACTAAATAATGCCATAGATAAAATAAAATGGGACATCATAGGACTCGCAGAAGTAAGAAGACTCGGATATACCATTGAGGAACACAAAGACTTCATATTTTGCCACATAGGACAGACAAAAGGACTATATGGTGTTGGCTTCTTAATAAATAAATCACTTAAAGATAACATATTAAGCTTTGTTGGTATCTCGGAGAGAGTGGCCCTACTAAGACTAAACTTCGAGGAGGGACCATTATCACTCATCCAAGTATATTCTCCTACTGAGAGTTCAAGCGAGGAAGATATCACAAAATTCTATGATGACCTACTAAGTGCGCTCGAACTTGCTGACAAAAACAAATTAATCATCGGTGATTTCAATGCCAAAATTGGACAACCAAAGCAACACGAGAATCTTGTAATGGGCAAATATGGTTACGGCATTCGGAACGATAGGGGCGAACGCCTCATACAATTCGCACAGGAAAACAAGCTAGCAGTGATGAACACATACTTCATGAAAAAACGCTCCAAAAAATGGACTTGGGTATCACCGGATCATAAAATAAAAAACGAAATTGACTTTATATTAAGCCCCGATCCAAAATCGATAACAAATGTGGAAGTTCTAAACATAAGCTTTCCATCTGATCACAGGTTTTTACGATGCTCCTTAAAAATTCAAAAACCTAAACTTAGCCGGAGAACATTCACAACCATGCCCAACAAATTAAAGTCCAAAACGGAGAAAGACAACTATATACAAAACCTGAAAACCAACATAACAAAATTGCAAGATACTCTAAGGAACAACATCACTGTACAATCTTTTAGCGACAAATTGGAAGAGGCAATCATAAATAGCCTTAAAACTCATGAAAAAACCCGAAAAAAGTCGAATCACACAGAAAAGATCATTAGCGAACACACACATAATTTAATCAAAAAAAGATCGGAACTCATGCATACCAAGAACAAAACCAAAGAGACCAGAGAGGAATTAAAGAAGATGTTTAAAGAAACTAACAAATCACTCAAACGGGACTACGCCAAACACAGAAGAAAAGTCATAGAGAAAAACATGCTTACTTTCAGAAGCTCAAAAAGGGCCTTTAAAGAACTAGCTACGCACAAAAATTGGATTCAAAGTCTGATTAGCGACAAGGGAGAAAACAAAGATAGGGAAAGTATAATCAAATGTGCTACGGCTTTTTATACTACTCTTTACGAGAAACCACCAGAAGATGCGTCACAAAATGATAAGGAAGATAGTTGCAATAGTAGAACAGAGGTAAACAAAGGAGATGCACCATCAGTAGACCTAATAACAGAAAATGAAGTAAGGACCCAAGCCAAACTACTTAAACCCGAAAAGAGCCCAGGCGATGATAACATCACAAATGAAGCCCTGAAAATCGGAGCGCCAATTCTGGCTGCTCTTCTATCGGAACTCTTTAACCTAGTTCTAGAAAAAGAGGAAGTTCCATTACAATGGAGTAAATCCAACATAATATTACTATATAAAAAGGGGAACCCGCTCGACATAGGCAACTACAGGCCCATTAGCTTGTTATCAACAATATATAAACTATTTTCATCAATCATTTTAAGAAGAATAGCTCCAGATATTGAAAAGAATCAGCCAATAGAACAAGCGGGCTTTCGACAGCATTACTCAACGATAGACCATATCCACTCCATAGAGCAAATAATAGAGAAATATAAAGAGTTCAATAAACCACTGTATTTAGCTTTTGTGGACTATTCCAAAGCTTTCGATAGCATTGTACACTCATCTATATGGTCAGCTCTAAGAAATAATAATGTCAACAAAACATATGTCAATGTCATAAAAACATTTATTCTAAGAGCGTAAGTAGAGTAAAGCTAGAGAAACCAGGGGAGGAGTTCAAAATTGGAAGAGGAGTACGTCAAGGCGACCCGCTGTCTCCAAAGCTATTCATAGCAGTGCTTGAAGACATTTTTAAAAATATTGATTGGACCAACAAGGGAATCTGGATGACTAACGGTAGATTGGCACACCTGCGATTCGCAGATGATATTGTCCTTTTAAGCGAATCGGCGACAGAATTGGAATCTATGCTGCAGGAATTGAACACTGAAAGCAAAAATGTTGGCCTGCACATGAACGCATCAAAAACTAAGATAATGACAAACAGCCAAAAGAAAACGATAAGTGTAGATAATAAACCGATAGAATATGCAGAGGAATATGTGTATTTGGGTAAACTAGTATCTTTCAATGCGAACAGCAATGATAATGAAATAGACAGACGAATAAGTACAGCTTGGAAAAAATATTGGGCTCATAAAGAGATTCTAAAAGGAAAGTACAGCCTCAATATAAAAAAGTCAATAATGGACTCTTGCATTCTCCCGAGCCTAACTTATGCTAGCCAGACATGGGTCTACACTGAAAAAGTTAAAAACAAAATTTCATCATGCCAACATGCAATGGAACGAAGCATACTTAAACTGAGGAGAATACAGAAAACAAGAAACACAGATATTAGAATGAAAACAAAATTAACAGATGCTCTTTCATTCAGTTTGAAACAGAAGTGGAACTGGGCAGGACACCTGTCAAGATATAAAGATAATAGATGGACTTACCAAACAACCAAATGGCTGGGCCCAAATGGCAAAAGAAATGTAGGAAGACAGAAGAAGAGATGGGCAGATGACATAATAAAGATAGCAGGAAAGAACTGGATGCATATGGCAAAGGATAGGGAAAGTTGGAAAAAGATGGAGGAGGCTTTTACCCAAAGCGGGATCACTTATGATAATGGATAAGAAATTAACTTATGTTAAAATACACAACATGTTTTAAGTGAAATAAATAAAGCTTTAATAATAATAATAATAATAACCTTTTATTTTGATTTAGTATCCAATGGCGAACATAGCTCTTATCATGGACAAGATTAGACGCACCTTAGCATCTAAAGAAAACGGGTATAAAAATTTCGTCGCTAAATACATGGAAGCTGTTTTGCCAAACAACAAAGAACTTATGAGTGTAAGATGTTTCAAGTAAGTGAACTTCATTTTACTATGTATCCTACTAATATTATAAATGTCAAAGTTTGTAAGGATGGATGTAAGAATTTTTGTTACTCTTAACGCAAAAACTGCTGAATCAATTTTGATTAAACTATACTATAAAGTTATTACACTGGAATAACACATAGGGCATTTCATAATCTTTTATGTATGAGATACAATTTTGTACGGATAAAGACGCAGGGAGCCACTAGTAAAAAATAAATTTCATTACAAGTACACCTAATTCCGATTCATTTCTGACAGACAAGCGCTAAAAGAAGTAATGTGCGAGAAAATGACTGAGCACGAGTTCTTGACGTTGATCCGATACTTCCGCGGTGATCCTGGGAAAGAAAAGAGCCCACGACGGGAAATGATAAGGTAAGAAAGATACAATGATTCAAGTAAGTTTCTTTTGTTTCTGTATTCTATACTCGATTCTATCATGACACCCTTGACTCCCGAAATATACATATATATTATACTTACTTTCTTTTACACTTTGTATAGTGGAACTTAGGATAATTATTGTTAAACCGCTTCATTGAGACTTAGTCTGCGGGGCATAGGGGCGCGGGGGAAGGCGAAAGCGCGGTGCGTGAAGGGCGCGGGCGACTGTATCGGCGCCGCCCGCACCCCTCACGTAACCCCGCTCTCGCTTCCCCGCCTGAAAGCAGATAAGGGTTATGATGCTTTAAAGGCATGTTGCGTTGAGACCATGTATTCGTTCGTATACGTCGTAAGTGGTGCGACCGATCGTGGTAATAAAATAAGCTAATGCTTTATACATTTTCAAAGATCGCTGGTGTTCTCTGACCTAACGCGTGGGCTCTGGGACGACCGCGAGCGGCTGCGAGAGGGGCTCCTTCATGCTGACGAGACTGGCACTGGTGTGCTATCCGTGGATAAGTTGCGTCAACTGCTGCGCGCGCACCGTCTGCCCATCAACACTGACCTCATGGACTGTATGCTGCAAGTGTGAGTTTTGTTTCTTTTGTTTTTAAATAGCTCTATTAAGATTATGATAGTAAAATACATGCTTATTCAAGTACAAAACATTTGAAAGTGTGATGGGCGCTTACTCGTAAATATAGTATCTGGTGCTCTCTGTACAGCGACGGCTTATGACACAACAACTATAATTTGTTTGATTTATTATACCTAGTAGACGACCTGCCAAATCTCTCAGCTAATGCACTTAAGCGGCCACAGTCGACACGCATATGTCAAGTTTTTGACATTTCGCCTCGATAAGTTAAATATTTAGATTTTCTGCTGCATCAAAAATCCTTTTAACTTATGTAGCTGCTATGTTCTTAATAAATAAAGCCTTATTGAAAAATTCTTTTCAATCAATGAATACACGAACATACGATTTTTGTCTCAGCTTTTTGAACGCCACCTGGTTGTTCGTCAGATAAAACTGTGTCGAGACTTGCACCACGGTACACATGTCGATGTTTATATTATTATGCTAATTTGGGTCAATATTTGCGTGTTTGATTTCAATAATACTTAGTTTGCCAGTTTTCATACCCAGATTATGCACTGCTATCCGTGTTCGTTCGTATTTCTTTAATATTTAAAACGTTTTCAGACTGAATAAAGATGAAAATTGTAACGTCCAGTACGAGGACTTGCTAGCTTTCTTGGACTTCAAGACTCGGCCAGTTTACAACCTCAGCGAGTCTGACTATGAGAAGGTGGTCAGACACGCGCCCCCACTTAAGGATACAGAAGTAAGTTGTAATGATGGAATCAAATTAAATAAAAGCTCAATCAAAAAGTTTTATTAATTTAGCAGCACTAGGTACTTAAAAGGTTGATAACCTGGGCTTACCTGGAGCAGCTGTAAGTTACATAAAATTATACAGTACTTTTCTCAAATATTGGATCCTTACTAGATTCTCGTTTAAGACACATTGCTCATGCCTACAGTGCCTTTTGATTCTAATTTTACTTACTAAGGTTTTTTCTTTTCAGTGTAAGTTATGGGCCGAGGCGGAAACCATGATTCAGGAAGGTTATGTCAACTGGAACGCATTCCTTTGTCAATTAAACCTGGACCACTTGGTTAAAGATCAGTCATAGATATCTAGGTAGGTGTTTTTTAGTGTTTGTTTAAACAATACATTTAGCTTTTTATTATATTTGCGCTAAACGTTTATTTATGGAACTCGATTTTCTGAAGATTTTAAATCAGTGTTGTATTGTTTTTATTATTTCGGCGTTGAATGGGTTCGTACCAAATATTGTGAACGCGATCAAATATCTCATAGCGATAAAAAATTAAGTGCGAGCCTGGACCACGAAAATAATAAGTATCTAAAACTTTGGGTCGAATAAGCTCTTTTTGCCTTATTGTACTTATGTACTTGATAGATCATGTAATGGAATAAAATGCATCTTGTTCAAAAATTTCTGTATTATTTTTCCTTCAATCACAATAAATACAAATGATGATAACACACATTCTAGTCGATATTTTCAATTTCACATTAAAATACTATAGGTAATGTACACATTCACTGTTGCAAACATATTTTCACAACATTGAAAATGACCTGTGATGTTAGGCTTATCATAAGACATTTTAACATTCTTGAAATATTTATTACACAAAAATTATCAACACAAATCTTTAATATCACAATAATTCACCGCATGGTCGACCAAATTGTCAAGAAGTTGTAGAAAATAAATAACTTAATCTAAAATTATTCTAAATGACTTTTTCTAATGTTGAATTTCGTCATCATATTTAATCATGATTTTATGACGTCTATAGGTATGGTTTTCATACAAATAGGAGTTAATACTACTTCTATCGTTTTTTATGTTCTGTGGTATTATTACAGTTGGTCATTTACGCTTTATTCAAAGAAGCGTAAATAATGATAGTTTCAGTTGGTCGTAGGAATTATTTAGATGGCACAATGTATTCACTTGTGTCTGTAATCAATAGATGTTACTTTATTACCGTTTAATTACGTCTGGTTATAATAATGATACAGAGGATTATAAATAATACATTGTTACTAGACGAGATATAAAATAGGCGACGATAACATTAAACAGGAGTTATAATTTATGACACTGGACGGATTCGTTAACAATGCTAAAGCTAAAGCTACTTAATCTAACTAAACATTTACATATTTACAATTTCATACATTTGTTACTTTAAATTACCTAGCTACGAAACAGATGACCTACCTTCTGTCCTATTTATAATACAAATAAACCAGTCACATAGTTGTGTCCTTCGTGGAGATCAGTTGGTTTAAGTTACTATCAACTATCAATCACTTGTGGCACTACGCAGTTCAATAAATACTATAATACTCGGTCAGGATCACCACATATCCTTTACTCTTTCCGCAGCTGGTATTTGAGGACGGTACCTGCAGAATATGTTTATTATCTATAATCACATATTCAACAAGTTATAAGAGAAGAAAAATATCATAATTATTTTTGTGCCGATAAGTAATTATTTTATTGTTCTACACCAAATTAATGCCAAAGAGACTTCAGCAAAAAACCTCAAATAGCACGGGCATGCCGAATAATGTCAATTGTTTATATTTATACCTTTATACACACATTTTTTAAAAGTTTATTGTGTTGGGGTTGACTGTAGTACATTACCTATGAGGAGGGATGGCGGGCGTAGAGCTTGTGGGACTGGTTGCAAGTGGTGACATTCTGATAGCTGTGCTATTTCCATTGATGCTAGAACCCATACTTGAAGCCGAGTCCGCCCTGAAAATTCGTTAACATAATATGAAAAAAGTCACAATTATCTTACATCTTCTCTCAAGCTTCTAAAAATTCTATAAACGCACCTGTCTATCTGTCGCCTGAACAAGGGATACCTCCACGGCGAGTTAGGTTTCCTCTGCTCGTGTTGGAAGGCCGGGTTGTCTCTGCCTCTTTCGCTCACTACTGACATAGAAACTTGACCCTCGGTATCCTTCGTTTTTGACGATAGCCTCCTGAAAGTATATAAATATGGTTACTCACTTCAATATGTGACACAAATAATAAAAGATACTGCTTAGGAGGTAGCACAGACGATTACCTTAAAATCCTAGACGGTAGTGAACTTTGCGTCTGAGGCCGTGCTCTTTGCCGGCTGTCAACAATGAGCACGTGTCTGTCGTACGGCGTATCGTAGTCAACTTCGAGTACCGTCGAGAAACGATGCGGCCATGCTAAGTCCAGAGCAGCGATCAGTAGACCCACCACCACGCAGATGCAACCTGGAATGTCCCAATGCAAAATCAACCATATAATGTTACAAGGCGACGTGTACTTCAGTGTAGTAATAGATACCTGCGATGAGGACGAGCCAGAAGCACCAACCGAGGGAGAAGAACAGCATGGCTCCGTCGAGCCTGACTATGAGGGGTGCATGTGGAAGTGAGGCCCAGTAACCGCCGGCGGCTGCGCAGAGCGTCACACCGAGCATCGCCATCGCATACGCGCCGTAGCGCGGCACCACCACTAGTAGTAGGTTCATTAGTAGCCATAGTGCTAATGCTGTCCTGAAACACCGAAAAAACTTAATTTATAAATCTTTGGCACAAAAGCTGTGGTGATTAAAATGTTTATAAGGCCTCAGGCCAGCCAGGGGTTTACAAATTGTTATACGTCTCCAACCCACTTTGAGCATCAACTATTTTCTATTGACCCCGGAAAATTACACAAGGTCAATAAACAATGTTTAGTCCTCCAATTTTTTTACCTAAGCCCTTTCACCCTATGTAGTAGGTCTCAAGCGAGCGTTATCGCTACCATTGGGATTAGTAGACTGATAAGTGTATATACAAACCCTAGGCCTGAAATAGACCATGGGGCAGAAGTTTGAGGCAAGGGGCTGAGGCTACTCATGATCCACTGATCAAGAATTTGTAGGCGTCTTCAGAAATAATTATTTAACTTCGTGTCTGCTGTCGCCGCTACTTTCAAATATACCAGAGAAGAGTCGAAGTGGTGTATCCCGCAGCTCGGTACTTGGCACCCCAATCGAAGCCCTCGTGCTGGACTGCGAAGTGTTCTGCCACGGAGAGCACAGGGTAGGGTAGACCCCTCGTCAGCCCCGCGCGGTACCACTCTTGCATGGCACCTGCTTCCTCCCATCGGAACTGCTCGTTGTAGTCTACGCCAGGGTCGCCGATGGATGTGTTCCCCCATGATAGGGCTGGAAATTGAGAATGCAATCAATTAAATTCTCAGCGGGTAAATACATCATAATTATTAGTTAGTAAAGAAGGAAGTATTAGAATTTATAAGCAGGAAAAGTTAAGTCACCAAAACATCATTAAGAATTGGCGCATATTTTTAGTTTTATTATTAATACAAGTTAAAAATGTACTATACTATACCTTACATAGAATCAGGTCAAATCAAGAATATATTATGCCCAAATAAGAAAACTATGTTTCCAAAAATATTTTTAGGGGAGAGTACCTTCTCTACGACAGTGGTGAAGACTGCAGAGTCACTCTGGCTGCAGACCGCTTGCAACTGCTCGCTAAAGAAAACCATGGGGACGTCTATATTCAGTAGTGGACGTCCTATGGCTGATGATGATAATGATTAATATGATTTTATTTACCTGTCAATGAGACATTAACGTGTCCAAGCCCAACGTGAATGGCGAGCCAGCAGTCGAGTCGCTCGGCGGAGAACGCGCGATATGCTGCGCGTGCGACGCGCGCCCCCGCCACGTGCCACGACGACCCGTGCTCGCACACTGGAACACATACACACTGGAATTAGATCTCCATGTTGTATTGTCTGGGGCTCTATTTTTGAATCACTCGCTTGATTATGGCGTGTAATTTTCGTTCGAAAACTAATTAGATACCAATTAAAAGCACGCAATATAGACTTTATTAGTACTCACAAAAATCAGTTATCTTTTTTTAAATCACTCCCATGTAAAATTATACTAATTCTCATTGGAAAATCGATGGACATTAATCAATTAATATAACACGCCATCTTGACGCGAGCGATTCAAAAATAGGGGCCCTGATCTACTATCACATGGAACATTGATATTCTTAGAAACTGGGGTTCTGTTTATAAGATCTCCGTCTGAAAGGTTAGGCATTGGTAGTCTTTCCCGCTCAGGCTATTTGTGACTGATGTACCTAATGTAACTAAGTTATTTTTGAACATAAGTTGCTTTATTTGTTTTTTTTTATTAACATTGTTTTTTACCTCAATACCTGACATTTAGTATTCTAAAACGAACTTAAACATCATCATAAAAACGCTATGAAACGTTGTGTGGAAAGATACTGCCAAATACATAAAAGCAAACGCAAAAAACGTATTATATTATCGTGTTAATCAATTACTTTTTTGTAAAACTTGTCAACATAATTATCTCCCAGATTGTTTATTACTTTTCTGATAGCTTGGTATATGGCTTATTATTGTAGGTTCTTTAATTATACTAATAAGTTTAAGAGGTATAATAAGTTTTAGAATCAAATTGCCAATCTAAACTTCTAAGATAAAGTAGGTAGTATTTTCATTTATTTATTATGATTATGAAACTCTACCTAACATTGAATAGATAGAGGTTTACTTTGTGACCGTAAGGTAAAAGGCATACTGATTATATTTGTTATAAGTAATAATTATACCTTTTAGAATTTATTGTTCATTTATATCACCTTCAATTTGAAAGCTCTTTATCTAGGTGATTGCAAAATGATCTGAATTTAATAATGCCTGGCCAACACACAATACAGCTGAATGCGCGCAATTTGTTAAAATGGAATTAGATATTAATCACCTTCATATAAAGCTGCATTCATACTTAGTCACTCACAACAACATCCCGAAAGGAGATTAGAGTTAAGGTTTTTTTCCCACTGCACCGTACCATTGCCACAACCGTGCTAGGAACTTATCAGGCATGAAAAGCAACACGATACACTCTAACTTGCCCACTGAACGGATTGCAGCGTTTGCACTCTTATACATCGTACGTACGAGAGGTGTTCCGAGAAATGAGGTACCTAAGTAAGTTCTTTCAAAACAAAAGGATTCGCTATGTTCGTATCGTCACTTTACTCATTTTCCAAACACATCTCCGGTGGCAATATTTAAACACTCCATGTTACAGCACAGCTTCGTTTTACAACTTCTAGCTAATACACTGAGTAGACTAACCACTTTTATATTATAAAATACGTATTCAAATCGATAAAAAAATATGAGTTATTCCGTTCCGATCCCCCAGATCTGATCCCCTGAAGGTTTGAATTCCGGTCTGATCCACTATGAACTTTGAAATTGGAATCCAGCTTGGTGTTTTTTTGTCTGAAAACACATTTCGCCATTACAACCTTATTAAGATTTCCATGTCAAATAAGTAATTAGCTAAATATGCGTTATAAACGGTTAATTACAGTCTTTGCAAGGTTGATTGACCGTCTGACAAACACGACTGTGACTGACAACAGATTTTAGACCAAATTGCTGCTATAACGCCCTATTGCTATTCATATAACGCTATTGCCTAAGGCTCCTCTTGTAAATTAGTGTAATGTATGCTTCAGCAGTAACAGGGTATAATTATTAAGTACCTACTCAATTCTATTATACGATTATATTTATTGAACTATAAGTTTTTGCTAGCGACGATCGCACCTGATAAATAATAATATGGTAGAGTTAGAATGTATTTACGCAAACTAGTGATTCACAGAATAATTAGTTGTATGATATTTTACGTCCTACATGATCCTCATAAACATAAATTAAGTCTCATCTTAAATAAGGAGGTAGGTACTTATTTGGAGTGTATTACTTCACTTAATCCAACTGATCATAGCAATTTAGGAAAGTTCGTGTTATTCGTAGCTAAGGTCGTACCTAAAATAAAGATATAATGAAGCCGGTAATTGTTTAATTTGTCACAGTAGCCGAAGTTGCAAAGCAACAAGTCATTTTCCAATAAGTTATTATTCATGGATCTAATCATTTATACTTGAGGCAATCAGTCATTGGAAGCACCGAGCTATAAACCTTGGTACCGCAATTAGATTTTATTGTGGTATTATCCTTTACCTCACTCATGAGTCTGAAATGATGAAATAGACATAAGTTTTCAACGTTAACAACTGGTGTAGTGTTTCTTTTGTTTTATTCTTAACTAAGGTATAACTGTAATAATTTGACTGATTGATTGATTGAGAAAAGCAAATATTCATTTTAAGTCTGGTGACGGACTGGGTACATAGAATCTGATACGACGGGATCAGGATTCCTGAGCATCCATTCCTTATTCAGGAATCGATGGTGCTGAATGAACTACTCAGGTAGGTACGCAATATTTATGACATTGACATTTTCGTTCCATGCACTACATAAAGTCGTAAGAATGTTGACACTTCACAAGTTTGTGATCAAAACTAGATTAGGAAATTAGTAAAGGCAGACTTACCTAGAATCACAGTTCCCACGAAGAGGCTCAGTGTAACTATCGTAAAGGTGGAGAATCTCTGAAATAGAAAAAAAGTGAATGACAGTCAATAACTTGTTTTAACATCATACTGCAAAAATGATACACAAGAGAATTATAGAAATGTAAACTGCATTTTTACTGATAAATTGGTAAGAGAGGACAGATTTAATGTTAGCCATAACATACTTACTATGTCTTATTTTTTTAATTCAACGTATTTTTACTTTTGGTTTAATATTTCCTCATAGTTTACCTCTTTCTTGAAACCTGCTTAGATGAGGACGTAGAGTGTGATCGCAGCCACGTCTGCCGCGACTGCCATCCGGTTGTGGTAAGAGTAAGGTAATATTATTATCTAATAGGGTAAATAGTTCATCTCTTTCCTAGTGCCAGGGAAGATGGCGAGCTAGGCGCGGTAGAACATGAGCGCGACCAGCAACAGCGCTATCGCCGGCACGTCCGCCGTGACTGCAGTCCGGTTATGGTAAGCGTATAGTAATATCATTGTGCTGTCTGATAGCTCACCTCTTTCCTGATGCCGGGGAAGATGGCGAGGAAGGCGACGTAAAGCGTGAGCGCGGCCAGCAACAGCGCTATCGCCGGCACGTCCGCCGTGACTGCCGTCCGGTTGTGGTAAGCGTATAGTGATATCAGTGTGTTGTCTGATAGCTCACCTCTTTCCTGATGCCGGGGAAGATGGCGAGCAAGGTGCGGTAGAGCGTGAGCGCGGCCAGCAGCAGCGCGAGCATAGGAACGGGCTCGTCCGGGTTTGGTTGCGTAAAGTGACATTATTAAAGTATTATCTGATAGCTCACATCTTTCCTGATGCCGGGAAGATGGCGAGGAGGGCGAGGTAGAGCGTGAGCGCGGCCAGCAGCAGCGCGAGCATAGGAACGGGCTCGTCCGGTTGTGGTTAGCGTAAAGTGACATTATAAAAGTATTATCTGATAGCTCACCTCTTTCCTGATGCCGGGGAAGATGGCGAGGAACGCGAGGTAAAGCGTGAGCGCGGCCAGCAGCAGCGCGAGCGCAGGTACGTCCGCCGCGACTGCCGTCCGGTTGTGGTAAGCGTATAGGGTCGGCCCGCCTTCCTCGCGGAACGCGTCAAACCACCCCTTCATCGCTCACCCAGCCTGCAACAAAAGAATTGTATCGTTAGGAGGATTGTGATTAATGACAAATTCTAATCTACCAGTATAACTGGGACATACCAAATGAAAGATCCTTGTATAGCTGAGTAGTAGACGTTTCGGTTTCTTTATGATGTTATCATGGCTGCAGTTTAAGAACCGTTTTAGACTTCATAATCTAATCAAAGATACGAATCATTGATATTATTATTTAAAATCAAAGAATAAATGAACGTATGAAAAGTAAGCACCTGGCTATTTGTTTGGTGACAATTATCAAGATCATGTAATTACAGCAGGGAGCGCGTGTAATTGTGCAGTAGGTATCATAATTGCGACGTTGTGTTATTATTATAAGGACACCTATTATGCTCTAAGCTAGGCGTGTGTAATATCTGATTTTTTCGATATCGAATCAAAACTATATATCGATATTCGATATCAGATATTAAAACTATATATTTTCAAAACTATATATTGGCGTATCGATGTGTATTTCGTATCATTGAATCTAAAACGATATTTCGAAAACTATATATTGGCATATCGATGTGTATTTCGTGTCATTGAATCTAAAACGATATTTTGAAAACTATATATTGGCGTATCGATGTGTATTTTTTTGTATCATTGTATCAAAAAAATATGTTTTTCTGAAACAGTATATAGTTATATCGTATCATAATATGATATCATTGTTGTTGTTTTTCTTAAATCTGTTCGGATTATGAACTTATTACTTAATTATATCGAAAACTAGCGGACTTTGTTTCGCCCCGGCCCCGTCCCGCACCAGTCCCGGCCCCGGCCCAACCCAGCCCCGGCCCCGTCCCACCCCAGCCCCAGGCCGGTCTCACCCCAGCCCTGGCCCCGTCCGACCCCAACCCCGGTCCCGTCCCACCCCAACCCCGGCCCCGTCCCACCCCAGCCCCGGCCCCGTCCCAGCCCAGCCCCGGCCCAGTCCCAACCCAGCCCCGGCCCCGTCCCACCCCAGCTCCAGGCCGGTCTCACCCCAGCCCTGGCCCCGTCCGACCCCAACCCCGGTCCCGTCCCACCCCAACACCGACCCCGTCCCACCCCAGCCCCGGCCCCGTCTAAGGGGTATGAAAAACCTGTTCTTCGTATTCATATCTGTTCATCGTAGCGCAAGTGCCTAGCTAAGCTAAACCGTATTGCATCGGAATACAGTTTGATATTCCTATATCTTTGAATCATGAATATCGAGGCATATCGTATCACATCGATGCGGCGATATAGTGTTTTGAAAATATATAGTTTTGATGCGGGGCGATATCGGATATCACGATATTGATCCAATATACGTTTCAATATCTAAATACGATTTGAATCGGCCATGCCTACTCTAAGCGCTTAGTTCCGGTTGTTAGAAGCGACTGTTTAACTGAGCGTTGCGCGTGCGCATTCAACAAGATGCCGCCGAAATAAGTGCAAAACAAACACGACCCGCATCGCTTACCGCGTTAAATGCTAATCAGCGTTTGTACTTGACATAAATTGCGATCTTTTCTGCAATGTACCTACGCTTTATGACGGCTATCAATATAGTAACGAGTTGTGACAAGGAAAGATGAATGAGCTTGAGCGTCTGTGTAAATTAGGCCTAGGTACTTATGCCTAGGCTTAGGCTATTGTGACAACATAAGCCAATACTGAAACTTGGACATAATAATAAATGAGGTCTATTGTTATTATGACTTTGGGAAATTTTGACCTCTGCCTTGCCCTTTATTGAATTAATGCAACGTCAAAAATAAAATATTTATTACATGAATTTTAAAGTAGCATCATTCAAACAAGTAATTGATGTCTTATACCAACAAGCTTAAAATATTCATCGGCATCTTGCAAATGAGCGTTTTAAATGTAAATTCGTGTCTTCTTCAGTCATTACTTTGTTGAACATGCATTGAAAACCCGAAACACGTTTAGGTCAGTGTTGCAAAAAGCTCGATTGGCTGACGCAGGCGCATTGCGAAACGCGCGCGCAGCTGAGTTGCCGCCTTCGGAAAACGGATGTAGTAGCGAACACTCCGCTCTATGGCAATTCAATAATTCACAATAACAATGTCAAAAGGATTTCTTGAGAAAGTTGATAAAATTAAGTCTTGCCAGAGGTAAAGTTTTTCAGCCCTCTCTGTCAAAAATTCGTTAATGGTATTACGTTATCCATACTACCTATTTAATGCGTCTCCTAACTCTGATGGATTTAAAAAAAAAAAGAAACAATAGAATTTGACCATCAGAGCAAATTAACCGAGATTAGCCACCTGCGCGGAAGATATTAGTTACTTAGTGCTCAAGTCTGTGCTTAGAATATCACTCAACTTCACGCTCATAGTCCGGTGAGACGGTAGTTTCAAATGATCAAGTGAATGGATCAAAGGCTTAGTTGGATTAGAAGTACAGGCGCACAATTGTACCTTCAAGCGGCTAGTTGGACTTAATATTTTACAAGGTACGAAGATATTATTACAACATAATTTTCTGATTTCAAGCTGTTTGTAAGTTATTCATAGACCAAAAAAAAATATATTACCCATAAACAAACTCCGGGAAATTCATTTAGTAGAGCTACGAGGCTGTTCAACGGTGTGCATAGTGAGCACTTCGCTTCACGGCAGTTAAAGTATTAAATTAATAATTCGCATGATGCTGAAAAGATTACGCATTTGCACAATAAGCTCAGCCGGGATATTACAGCTGTTAGCAAATACTTGGATAAATTTATGAACTGTGAACACTTGAGGTTGCGAAATTAAGTGTCATTGCGATCATGGTTTTACTTTGACTGCAAATATTTGTTATGTGTTGCTGATTTACATAAAAAAACAGACACAGTTGAATTGAGAACCTATAAACGGTATTATAACTCTCGAAAAGTCACGAGACTTAGCGAAGGTCGATGACCGATTAGATTTGATTATCAGTTGCAAATAAACGGTCGAAAATAAACACGAAAGCTGTTTTTTTTATCTATACCTAAAGCTAACTTTTAAGTAACAGTTTTTTGGTGATTTTGTGCAATTTCGCAGCAAACATTACACCAACTTATGTATCCGACTAGGTAGTGTTAGTTGTTAAATCTTTAAATTCCTTCAAATTGCTGCTCATCCTTCATTAGACAACCATAGCCGCTAAAAAAAGAAGTCACAAATCAGTTGCTTCACAGTCCAATTAAAATTTTAACGAAGCGTTCAGCTGAATCAACGCTTTTTAATTTTCGTCACTCATGTAATTTAATGAAGACACAATCATTTAAAATAATTAATAACAGTACACTTATTAAGACACGACACTTAACTCGACCGCCTCTAACGCAACTGTTTTAAAACATAATTTGTGCGCGCAATCTATACGAGATACAATGTAATAAATAATTATGATTGACCTCTCATAATCATGGTCAAAAGTTCTTGACACATATAGGAGTCAGGTGTCGGAAGTATTGTATTGGTATACTTGCTGTGTGGGTACACAGGTAATTTGTCTGTAAGTATAACCGGAAGAACAATGTAGCTCAGGTATTTCATTCGAGGCTGTGTATTTTGCTCTTGTACTTATTTACACTTAGTTTATATATTAATTTTGCTACCGTATTTTGAGCTTTAATTCGACCGCAGTAAACTCAACTGTACCAAATCATGTGCATTTTTATAGTACAACTTAAAACCTTTACAAAGGTGAACTGGTCGCAATTAAAAGCTTATTACTGGCATGTGCGGTGCGCACATATGTATACATATATAGTGCACGTACATACACTATACATATTTTATACAGCACTGAGGCCGTGCGGCGCTAAAACGACATAACTAAAGCTGGCAATTGATTTAATTCATAATTTATGGTCATAAATATGTATTGACACATTTTAACATAGTCGGTCAGAGTATTATAGTTCGTGAATAGATTTTAAGTGCCCATTAAAAAGTGTTCTAATATGTAGATCCACCATCCAGCTTTTATACATTATAACTATGATGAAAATGATTATTTTGTGACCGCATGACAAATTGAATGATTTGGAAGACAAACGCATATGATATTTATCACCACTTTTAGGTATAATATATACATAATAATATATTGTATTCAGGGCCTTGTTTCGTTAAACTGTATCTACCAAATAAAGTCATGAAAATTAAAGTATGCAGTACCTACATCATGAGTATTGCCTCTATCCTCTATCAACTGTTATGTAGCAGGGAAACCCTTAGTTAGATTAATAAATAATGTTAGCAAAATCCAAAATCCGTTTTAATGTCGCCAGTTGTGGCGAAAATACCCTTAAACATATAAGTCTATGACTGGTAGCACTAGATAACACAATACATGATCTAGTTCAAAATGGCCGATCTAGCAGACGACTTGAAGTTATGTCATATAAGGAGTCTGCTTATTAGCATAGTTGGTGCGGAAGCGGTTCGCGTCGCTTTGTAAATCACAAACCGAGGACGCGGTCTGAGATTTGGCATTTAAAATTTTGAATAACTAATAAATGTATTTTAAGCTAGCACAAAAAAGGAGATATTTACGTTTTTATGAGGAAAATGCCAATACATTGTACATGACACTAAAAAATAGCTTATGTAAAGCTTAATCATTTTTAGAATGATTTTCGTTCGTAAAATATACAATTTCTACTAAAATCCACAGATGAATAATATATGTATGTAGATACTAAAATCTAGCAATATTTCATGATGTCTAATAAATCTGTCTAGTACCTGTCAGCCAATTAGCTGTTGAACAGATTAAAAAAGATCGAAAACCTTAGAAAACGGAAAGCAAAAGAAGCAAAATTTTTTTTTCTTTAAAAGTTTAACGGCTGTGTTCTAAAATAATTGTTAAATAATAGTATATAATTAATATAATTGGCACTTTCCTCTTGGTACATTTTTTTTACACTACAGAGTTGGAGTTAGATTTTACAAAAATATTGCAAAACAATGCATTTTTTGGGGGTACCCTAAAATATTGTTGTCAAAAAGGCCATTGATTTAGATGTCTCAATCATTTGTGAGCTTAAAACATTTTACAGATCTCGTAAAAATTGTAATTTCAGGAATTGGCATGATATTTAATGAGCGAAGACGAAATTTTCAAAAAAATATTAAAAGTGAGGGTATCTCGAAAATGGTGAGACTTTTACTTGAAAAAAAATTTGGCATATAATAGGCCATAACGTGACCTATTTGCAGTTACAGGATTATCCTTCGCTTTTGGGACACCTGTATAAAATGTATTCAGAATGATCTTTGTTCAGATTGTGGATATTATTATAGTAAATTATGCAAAATGACTAAAAACGTAACTAAAAGATAGCTCGGTAAAACGTAACTTTAGATTCCTTACTAGGCTATGCGTCATCACATCACTGCTAATAGCTTTAAAAGTGTATAGCCTTTAAAACTCAACGTATATTAATCGTACCTAAGAACATCTTACGAGAGGCAAATTATGGTTTAGAATAATTGTCTCTCGACAGCCAGCTAATGGCTTCCACACAGATGGTCGTAATAAATGAATCAAACACGTAGCTCCGTACCATTTTTTGGTACGGAGTACCATTTGTTGGTAATAATTCGTTCCGGCAGACAATTGCTTAGAATAATTTTTCGGTTGCTAACAAATTCGTTCCGCTTCCGGTGCTTGAAGCAAGACCATGGTCATTAGAGCTTCAATGTCCTTCTTTTTTTTACAGGATTTACAGTCTCTTTTAGTACTAGATTGGGTACTATAAGTACCATAGTGGCTTTGTTTAAGATGTAAAGATTGTGCTTCTGCAAATGTCATTGTTAGAAGATTTGCTTGTACCTAACTACCTACTTCACTTAAGTTATCTACACTTAAAAATATAATTCCTTCTTGAAATGACTTATTTTGAAACACCGTACTAGTTATGATGATAAAACTTTTTCGTAGCTTTTGAAACCTTAAGGGTACTTTGATTCCTGCAGTTAATTTGAAAAAATTAAAATATATAGAGACTCTTCATCTTACTTTAAAGATTATAGTTACAATAAGATAAACTCAGTCTCAACTAAACACGTAAAACAAAATTAGAGCCTCAAACAGCCATAATTACAGGTAATATAGAGTTCCGGTAACACCAACCCGTCATTAGACCGACAAAAAGTATAATTGTAGGAGCTGACGTTCAATTTCTGTTAATCTATCAATCATTAATTTTATGTTTTATTGGCAACTTGCACCCGGAAACAAAGGCCGTTGAGCTCATGGGAAGGTCGAAGCTGCAGACTGCATTTAGGTGACCTTGGCCATATCATGTTGGTTGCTTAACAAATCTGCAGGTTGTATTGCATACTAATCGGAGCATTACAGTTAATAGGTAACAATTTTGATTAAAATTGATCAATTCATCTTCAATTTTCGCTGTTCGAAATAAATGTGCAACTATGTTTAATAGTTATTATTTTTATTACCTATTTCTAAAAAAAATATTAATGAATGTGCAACATTTTCATGTCAAGAAGACTCATTACGTAGATGCTTTAATGTGCATTCGGAAGTTAGCTGGGTCAATGAACTTTTAATAAGGTCACACCGAGTTGCAGGTATGATTTACAGATACGTGGTGACCTTCAACACCTGTCAAGTTTGATACAAAGGTCAATTTATAGTGCGTATTATACCTATTGGCTTACAAGAAGGCGATACTATTTCCTTACTCTTTACTAAATGTTATGAGAATTCTTTCAAATTTACAATAATTTCTTAAACAAATAAAAATTCGTTTGTGTTCAGTGAGGCTCAGAATATTTATCTGAATATCTAAGTTATTTTATATTCGTACAATATTAGCGTCCATCTCAGTAAATCTACCTACACAAAGCTCAAATGATAAGGTCATGCTTATCTCTCAGACATTTAATCGAGATTCCTCAACGGCAAATGTGCATACAGCAAAACTATGTTCCTTGATTAAAATAGCCGCCATAAAATATTCCATGCACGGATCATAATACCGATTCAATTGTGCCTCCGTAAACGTACGAGTATACAGGAAAATGGTCCATTTATAAGGTAATGGCAGGCTGCGATGATGTTCGAGTAGAGATCACGGCCGGTCGATGTCAGGGGCGTCGCGAGGACGACGCCTTGGGCTGGCTAAGGGCCAGTGTACGACGATTCATGGCTCGTTCTTATATTATATCGAAGTAAGCACTGTTCGGATCATCCTGAGTGACGAAGGCACACTCAACAGCAACTAATTTTGTTGCGTTTTCAAAGCCCGGACCAGTTAAACAGTAATACACACTATTCTGTGTCGAAATAGCACCCTTTGCTACTAATACAGCCGAATTTAGAGTACGCCTATGTGGATATAATGAGAGTTCCTTAATATGAGTGTCACACCGATTTTATAAAGCGTAAGAGTTTGTTTGATTGATAGTGCTAAATCTAGGAACTACTGATACGATTTAAACAAATCAAAACTCGCGAAAATGTTGCTGCTAGGGTCATATTGTGTAAATAATTATATGAGTAATCTCACATTTAACTTTACGTAGTTTGTACACGACTGTTAGTGCTAGCTAACAGTCGTGCCGCAGGTGTTTTCAACTGGGCGGGCTCGCGATTTACTTTGTAGTGAATGTCTTATTCTTCTTTTATTTAACAGCGACGAATCAGTTTTTGTAAATGTTATTCGCGGGCTCTAACAACATAAGTCAATGAAGTAAATGTTACTTTTTCAAGGAAAGCTCAATATCAAGGACGAGGTAAAAGGGTACTATGATGGAAGGAAGCGGTCACTTAACTGTGGTTTTGACGGAACCTACCTTACTTCTTTTACCTACCTGCTTTTTTGTTCTGATCCTGTAGTTGAAACTTTTTCCGTCTAAAACTTAAAAAAATATACCCACCTGAATTGATGAAATGTTACACAGTAGTTACTGTGTAACATTTCATCAATTCAAATATCATTACTACCTAGGTTGTTATGTCTGATACAACAAGTTAGGTACTGAGTGTAAAACATCAACTTAAAACAATTTTGCAGAATTACGTCGTTTAAGTCAGAAAGACAATTTTATATAAGCAATAAACTCAAGGAGTCAAAGGCCAACTTACTTAGATTGTAAACCAGCGTTAACCTGAAAATATCGAGGCAGGAAATCTAGATAGTTTTAATGTGAGTAAAGGTAAACAAAATCTTGATACGAGTATTCGTTAATGGTTACCAATATACCACCGACCTTATTCAAATGTGAGGCTCTCTTGACCTCTATAGATTATTGATCTACATGCTTAGTCTACTGATCTAATATGCTGCTTAGAATTTTAAGTATGGTGTATAGTATAGCAAACATGAGGTCAAAGTTTTGTACTCACATTATGTAAGTTATTAATTACTTTGTTGTGAAATGCGGCAAAGGTGTCAGGTGACTGAAGATTGTAAAGGCAAGCCTTATAGAGTTATTTATCCGTACGTCAACTTACTGCTAATTTTCAATACAGAAACGTTAATTGGTAGGCAAATAGCTTTGCGTAACGCAAAGCGTTTAGGGACGATGTCAAAATATTTTTTTTGTAAGTTCCTCCAGCCAGCACGCTGCGGAGTATGACAATTTGTTTTGTTCTGGTTGCTCAAGAAACGTGGTTTGTGAAACAATGTAGTGCTCAGGCGGGCTACATTTCGACGTGATCTTTGAAACTGATCGTGAGGCCTATTAAAACGGAGTTATTGTTCACGCCCGCGCGAACCTTCGGACAAACACTAATTGCCTCGTACAAAACATCGTAATCCACAGATTATCGCGGACTTGTCCTTGTGAAATATTTACCAGCTGCGGTTAGCGCTGCGGCCTCTTCGCTGCCGAGGGCGAAACAAATTAATACCTTCGAACCCAATATTCACCTTGGGAAATCAGAAAATACATGAATTAGTAAAAATCGTGTGTTTATGCACAATTGTCTAAAATAACAACAGCTGCTTACAGCCTTGGAATTATGCATAAACGGGCTGCATGCATGTGTTTTATTCGCTAAAAGGTAAACAGGTAGGTAATAGCAAGCCTTTGTAAAATACACTTAAGAATCCAAAAATGTTTTTACTCTAATGTCAGCTGGGAAATAAACAGAATACTTATTTGATATTAATACCTACACATTATTGAATAATATCTCTTTTACTCTTGCATTAATGCGTTGTTATCTTTACGCATGTAAAAGATTTGACTAGCAGAGGATGCTTTCAGCATTAAGTCTACCCGTATTCACGACTTTTTTTACAATAAAGTCTTAAATTAAATAAAAAAAAAATCGTGATCTGCTCATATAAAGAAGTAAAAGCAAAGTAACTATTTTGCCGGGTTGGGTGGTGCAACGAATTACATAAGTGTTCATGGATGCTGGCTCCGAGCAGATCGATCTTTGGGAACTTGACCTTCAACCACGTAACTTATCGAACATACTCCGAAGTGACGTAATGACAGGCTGAAATATTCTTAAAATATTGAGGATACGATTTCAAAATGTAATGGTAGTAATGATATATGAAACGGTGGGGAGGTAGCTTAGAACCAGGAGAAAGACATAGGATCCTTTTTATCCCGTTCAACGGGGCCGGGGCTGGGGCAGGACGGGGCCGGGGCGAAACAAAGTTCGCTGGGACCGCTAGTAGGAGATATATGCCTGAGTACTGAGCTATGTTTTATACCGTAGTCAAATTATCTGGCTAATGAGTTCTGCAAACCATCAATAACTACAAATGCATATATCTTTTTAATAGGATATTTGAACAGTCAGAAATGTATCGTTCGCGCATTCATTTTTCAAGTGAGTGGCGACGTTAGCGCCCGGATGGCGGCAGTGTAACAAGTTTGCATTGAATCGTGCTCGAGTTCAACCTTCTTAAATGACAGCACGGCATAAAAAACAACGGACACTCGGTATTCGAGCCAAGGTCCTGTAATGAGATATGTAAGGTAGATAGCTCGGTAAAGAGAATTAAGAGAATTCCGTCTGCTTGAACAGATAATGTCTGTAGGTTTGATTTAAGCGTGCTCGTACAATTAATTGCTGCCGGAGTGTGTTGGCGTGGAGGAAACTTTGCTCACGCTTCCCAACTTATGAATGGCTAAGGCAATCTCGGATTAGGGTCCACGATAATACGATGACATCATGAGCTTATTATTGTATCAAGTAGTTGCCACCATCACGCCTTAGAGATTTAAAAATATAGTGTTTGTGTATCGAAAACCACTTGTAACAAATGCGTTTTACCATCAGCTGCAAAACAATAACTGTTACGACATTAAGACACGGTTACATCCAAATTAACGTGGGAAAAACACAATCTCCTCAGTCGATCTCTCGGTAGGGGTACCAGGCTCATGAATGACTGCGATCGCTTCTTTTGTTAATGGCTAATTGCTGCTGGAACCATGTACATTATCAAATACGAGTTGTATATTTTATTACACGTCAGCGGATATGATTTATTTTTATCATGCATATTTAATCAATGTAGAGTTGGTTCATTTAAACGCGCGCTGTTTAATAGATACAGCTGAAACAATTAACCAGTATGAAATAAATAAATAAAATAGCATATCTGATTGGCAACGATAGTATCGCAGTACCTAAAGTAAGAAATAAGCACAGAGAAAGTGGCTCTTTGTTTTAATCTAGTCTGCCATCTTATAAACAAAACATGTTCCGATCTATTGTAAAAAGAAAACAATAGTACACTTACAAGAATTGGTTTTGTATGGCCTATAAGCTTCAATCAACAAAATATTTGACTACAATTTTCTGAAAGTAAGATCTTCTTATGTTTTCAAATTCAAATTCAAAATCTTTATTTCAATTTAGGTCATGAAATGACACTTATGAAAGTCAAATATACAGTAAAAAAATAAATAAAAAGAAATGTGCCCTGATAAGGGACGAATCATGTCTCCTTATCTTATATCTCAATCGTCTAATTTCATGGTGCATTTAATGAATAATCCCCTTTACTTCCTTTAAATAATATACGAGTACATGCTTATTTTGAAACATATTTTTTTTTATTGAAACTTAAAAAAGTACAATTTACGACCAAGTCTTGAGTAGAATAAATAATGTTCACTATAGCAAGTATCCTTTAGCAAAACGCTATGTCCACATAAACAAACGAACATGGACCAACTGTGCGTACAGCACTAATATCCGTTAACTTTGAAAGCTTCCCTAATCGAGTGTTGAAGGATACGCGCTGTTTTCTCTTTACTTTGTAAAGGGTTAGGCAACTGATCCATTTATCATCGTCAGGCTAGACCTGGCTAATGGGCAGGCAATTAGGAGCTGTGCGTGATATAGGAGCGGTGGCTCATGCGCATAGACATGTATCTAAATAGATGACACTAGTTACTTCAATTGTTTGAAAACGTTACGAGAGCAATGTATTGTCAGATTCCTCTTTGACTATACAAACTGATTGAATTAAATAAACCGCTTTGATTTGTAAACGGCGTCAAAGCAAGTGAAGTTAAGATGACCAAAAGATACTCTTTTTGCACAAATGACAGACATAAGAAACTAAATGCAAATAGTGCCGAAATATCGGAAGCTCATAAATAATAAGGTACATGGTAGCAATCCCGTATCTAGCTATTCTAAATGCAAATAGATATTAAGTACAATTTACGTCTTATCGCTGGAAGTATTCTCTCCTAGAAGTAGAGTTTCAGTGAGTAGAGTCAACTGAGCGTCATTTGACGTCATTTTATTTATCGGTTTAATTTGAACATCGTGTCATCTATTTACTTAAATGCATAATCTGTGCGCACGCGTCTTGTGCAAGCCGCGCGGCGCATCGGCGCATGTACTTAATCATAGCTGTGCTCTTGTTTGGTTATCTGATGGTTGTTAAACGAGTTGTATTGTGGTGCATTAGACAAGTGCTTACTGGATTAATCCTGAAGTTTTCAGATAATATAAAATGAAACCGGTAATTTAATTTGTCTCTATTGCAGTCTTTTTAAGTTCCAATTTGCGATGCGATTTTGTCTATGCACCATTTACACATTGCTCGATTAGGAAAAGTTATTGCAATCGGGCCACAAAACATGAAAAAATGATAACTGGCAAAGAGCAGTAAAACGGATAGGTTTTATGTTAAACGTAAACAGTATAGTTGTGTAGGACTCTATAATAAGCTATGACGTTGTTGATGCTAACGTGAGATACTGCTCTCAAACTATTGTATCAAAGTTCAGACCAAATTGAATAAAGATGAGCAATCTAGGTGACACATATCGCTGTTATTTCGACTTCGCAACGTTTAACGGAGCGTTAACTGGTAGCTGTGATTTTTCCTCTTCCTCAATCAGCGTGTTTTCGTCTCGTTTGCTTGTGAGTGCGACGTCACGAGGTCGCTCTAAGGCCACGCCGAGTCTCGACTGATTTGCATCTGGACGTACAGCCAAACCAAGTACATATACGAGTACAGTTTGTAAAATAAAAGCACAATGAACAACTCACTAAACAGGAATCTCGACACTTCCTAAACGTCATTGTTTATGATTTTTGTTCGAGGCTAATGTGTTAGTCAGTTCGGAATTCAAGGCGGAATTCGTTGTTGAAAAGGAAAACAAAAAGGAAAAATATTTATTAGGCATTAAAATAAAATAAAATCATCTTTTTATTTTGACAAAAAACTAAATGTTTTAACCTCATTTTAGCTATAAAGCACAATAAGGCAAAATAATTTAAATCAGATCATCTCAATATCAGTCCAAAAAGGATAAATAAAACACGATATTCGGAAGTATGTTTTTAACGTTCAGGTAAAATTAGGCCCTAAAACGATTAGTTGGCGGAACGGTCCCCATCATGTGACTAAATATGTTTTTTCCTTAAACCAAATGCACGACAGAAACCATTGTGATGGACTTGGCTCGTCCTCATCTACCTTATGAGGTGAGTGGGATGTTAACCCAAGACGACAAGAGGTCGTCATTGTCATTACATGATATCTATTTTTGAATGACTCGCGTCAATATTACGAGTGATTTTCGTTCGAAAATCAACGAAAATCACGTGAAATATTAAAACTAGTACTAACAAAATTAGGTTATCTTATTATCACTCCTGTGTGGATTTTACCCGGTTATCATTTGAAAATCAAACATAAATCGACGAAAAACACACGCCATGTAGAGGCGAGTGATTCAAAAATAGGGCCCCAGGGCACAAGTACCTTTAACAGGATGATTAACTATGGCATCAGTCACGTAGCATCCGCCTGTCAAAACTGCCTCTGCTCCGTACGATGACTTTAATTTAATAATAGCTATCATCAATAAAACTCAGTACACGAACAATGATAGTAATAACAGATCGTTGACTACACGGATTTGTTAACTGTTTTATTGTGTTGAGCAGATGACAATGTTTCATAGTTAAAATGTAATGTGATAATGCTTGTTAGGATAGTAATCAAGCCGTTCGAGTTCTGTTTTACATATGGAAATTTTTTTTTTAAATTGTTTTGTATAAATAAGTGGTGAGCTGTGCGTTAAGTACATATCTATAAGATTTTAGTCCGTACGATAACAGAACAAAATATACGTATATGCCATAAATACTTAGAAGTGTAGGGAGGGCCACGTGTTCCTTCTGGTGCTTTATTTTTTAGGGTTCCGTAGCCGAATGGCTAAAAACTGAACCCTTATTAATGACTTGAATGAATATTCCGAGTAAGTTATCTTTGAGTACCAAAACTGTTTTTTGTTGTCAATCACTTCCGTATGGATTTCAACAGATTTTAATTTGAAAATAGATCATTAATCAAAGATCAACATACGCTATATTGACGGTGGTGATAAAAAATAGGGCCCCGGGTTTTATAGTCATATGTAGTAACATTGATACTATATTAATATTATAAGTATTCAAGCCTTGTCACTGACATGTAGATGTTTAATATTTTTCCAATATTTACAAGTTCAATAAATAATTTGATTAATAGTTGAATTTCAAGTAATTTCGTAACGTTGGGAAATATTGGAGGCCTTCAACCTTCTATTGTAAGCGCCTAATCATTTGCCACGTTATAAACTTGGGCAACAGATTAAAATTAGAACCGCGTGTTTGTGTTATTTGAATCATTCATCAAATTTAAATGTTCAGACTATGAGGGTGTGAAATAAATAATTTCAACTTTTCAATCATCGTTGTTAATAGGTAACTCTTAAATTAATAATAAGTTCTTATGATTATGTCAGAGACTAGTACTGACTAGTACTGTCTCCAGTTGGGACCGTTCAAGTTAACGTTAAATTATTTGTAGTTTTTTTTAGGGATTACAGGAGCTTTTACATGGTTGATTTTTGTTACATAATATTATAGAGCCCTACCCACTAACGCGTTGATGTCTTTTGTAGGGTCATTGAGCGTGTGTATTATTTAGTAATTATTGACATATTTATTGAAATACCTTATGTTTGCGTTTATGTAGAAGTACATGTAACATTAACTGATACAATTTTTACCCCACTCAGAATCTTTCTAAAGTGTATTCTTAGGTTAGGTCCATCTGAGGTAGGGCAGAAAATACAAGGCCAAAAAAGTTATAATCCACAAAGATGCGGCAGATTTCAAAAGCACTTGTGTGACAGCGATTTATTCGCCTCACAGTGTGCTGCAATGCGGTGAAAATTGAACAATGCAAGTGTGATGCGTCGCTAGAATTGGGAGCGATTGTGTGCAAAGGTCGCGCCGATCGCATCGACATCCTGTTTCGTCGATTGTTGACGGTTGACAGGTGGAGTTTACTATAAACTTGGTGGGGTACCGGATCAAAACCTTAATTTTACTTATTTTGATTGACTCTTGACATTTGGGGGTGTTTACCAACAGTTACCAACAAAGAATTCTGTTCGCAGACGGGTTAGGCTGACAGCTGTTACTCAGATACCTAAGTGACCTAAGTACCAAGTAGTATTTCGTTACAGTTGACAACTTTATAGAGTGTTGTCAAGATAGCTACTGGGTGAGTTGGTAGTTCTTGTCTGCAGAATATGAGACAGTGAAAAATGTTTTTTTCAGGAATCGGGTTAGCCGTACATGTCCATCAAGACTTACATTTCAGATCCAAACAAATTGACAAACATCTTCTATATTTCAAAAAGTGATAAAACTGTTTCAAGTATAGTAGGTTTTGGTGCGAATATAGGTGCCATTAGCAATTGTAATTTTGTCTCGAATATTTGTTGAATACTTCAACTCACCATCTGTTTGCCGGCACTTACTGTCTACAAATAGAAAAACTGACACCTCATGACACTTTCTTTGTGGTAACCGATAATGTCAACACGGGAAAGTTACGGAGGTGAGGCGAAGGAGTGCTGTCTCATAATGATCTTCATGAACCAATACACGGAAATTTACTGAGTATTTATGTATGATTCATTGCTGCAAACTTTTTGAGTGCCAAAATCGATAGCATTGTTACTTGTGATGGGATTTCAATATCCCAGTTTGTCAACAGAACGATCTACATTGTAATTGCATATTTTAACTAAACATATGACACAAACATTATCATCCTATTCCAAGAACTTAGTTAAAGTTTAGTTAGTTAGTAGCTAGTAAAGTTAGTTAATTATTAACAGACCAATCCTACTACTATTATAAAGGCGAAAGTTTGTATGGATGTATGGATGTTTGTTACTCTTTCACGTAAAAACTACTGAATGGATTTGAATGAAACTTTACCACAATATAGCTTATACATCAGAATAACATATAGGCTACAATTTTTGAGGTTTCTAATGTGAGGTCGTAAAAAAACACATTTTTTGCGCTACTAGACGGGACGAACCTGAAGTCCACGCGAACGAAGTCGCGGGCAAAAGCTAGTTTAACTATAAACTATAATGTCGGGTGACTTTAGTCTTAGATTGAACTTGGTGCTATCTTTTTTGAACTAAAGAGGGACGTGTTGCAAATATGTAGTTTTATGGTTGGTTATGATGATGTAAAAATACAAGAATACAAAAAATACATAAAACATTAACGTTTTGAACATAACCAGATATTGCTAAAGGTATTTGCTAAAGCTACGCATGCAAGACGCGGTATTTATGACAGTTTAGCTGTTTAATTGTGTGTGTAATTACCATTAACATGTAAAATTATAGCTGTGCAAAGAATATTTTCATGATTGTAATGCAAAATTTTGCAATAATTTCAACCACATAAGGATGAGGTTGAAATACAATGACTTTGAATAGTAAGAACTGCGTGCGCGGTACGAGTTAATAATAAAAAATATAAACCCCCCGACAGATTGTTTTAACTACCTACTTCGAAATCTAAACCTTACCCTAACATAATATGTTAAGTCATTACAGTATATACTTTCAATATTTTTAAAGTAACATGATACCAAATTTTGAATCGATCGTACATAATGAAGTTAGTCAGATCTCCTCATAAACTAGAAATATGCTAATAACCTTCAAACGGCTGAACAGATTTTATGGTTTTACAATATTTTTAACACTCATAGTGTCATATTTTATTCTTAAAAGAGGAAATATGAAACCAAAAATTGCGCACGGGCGGGATTCGAACCAGCACCTTTCTGGCTAACCGGGCCAACTGCTCTACCAATTGAGCTACCGTGCTGTCTTCATATTTCCTCTTTTAAGAATAAAATATGACACTATGAGTGTTAAAAATATTGTAAAACCATTGAGTAGCGAAGCGTTATCATTTCCAGGTTGAATTTATTCTGTAAAGAATAACTACTTGGCCCGCTGTTGCATAAACAGACGGGTAGATGGCGCTAACGTCACGCAATGACGTATCAATGAGACCAAGAATTTCGCGCGGTCGGACCGACAGCACGGTAGCTCAATTGGTAGAGCAGTTGGCCCGGTTAGCCAGAAAGGTGCTGGTTCGAATCCCGCCCGTGCGCAATTTTTGGTTTCATATTTCCTCTTTTATGAACAGATTTTCATAAAAAATCGTTAAGAACACTCGGGAGTCGGGATAAAATTTTCTATGACACAAAAAAATAGCTAAACGAAAATCGTTTCATCCGTTTGAACGCTTCGATACCACAGACAGACACGTTAAACTTATCACACTACTTTTTTGTATCGGGATCAAAACGGTACCTAGTAAGACATTTGAATGTTAATATATACCCACAATATTGCAGTTTACAGAATGAACGCACGACTGCCTGACTAAAACTGAATTTATCGCACTAAGTTCCGTGATAAAACATGTAACTTAGTTATTACGGAATCGCATTGTTTGAATATTTTGCTCGAATGCCTGGTAAACATTTGACCACCGAAGCATTTAAGGTGAATTGCTTGTAAACAAAAGACTTTTCATGCGAACACCGGTTGACACCATGTGCAACAACCGGGTTGGAACTTTTCAGAGCTGCACGTACCTTTCGTAATAACACAGGAAAGAGGTAACTCCTATTATGGCACTGGGGAGGTTGGCACAAAACATCACAATATACACTTTCAGTATACGGGTTGTGTCACTGCATTTTCACTGTGGGGTTAGTCGGGAGTAGCGCGCGGGTTGCATGCCTCTTCGCGACGAGGTTATTACTTCGCAAACGGCGGTAAATATCGTTCGTGTATTATCGGTGCAGGCTGAAGCCGAACTGAGCGGTTTATTATTATATCGCGGGAAGGAGCGCCGCACTCAAGGTTCCGTCGGCCGCGGCCGGCGCACGCGCAGCTCCTCGGAGCGAGCCTTATCTGCCGTCGCCTTTGTCGTTCACGATTCACTCGCGAACGAATCTCATTACTGGTATCCGTTGGAAATCAACACGAATGTTCGACATTAGAAAATAGTTCTAATCGTGACTCAAAAGATATTTGAGAGAAATATCTAAGCATCAGTAGCATACTAGAATGGTTTTATTACACAACTGTAGAACGCACGTTTTCGCAGACAACAACTAAGAACGAGACCTATTTCACGTATTTGTAAAATATAAACATACAACATGAAAAATAAACAAACAACCGCTTCTAATAACTCAAGTTAGTAACTAAGTAAAGTGAGCCTTGATAATTATAGACGGTATTGACTTTTAAAGGTTACATAACAAAATTACAAGTGGGAAACTGAGTTAACTTGGTAGAATGATGGATGATGCTACGAGACTACAAGATAAAATGCTACGAAAAGCTGTAGCATTTTGTCGTAGCGAAAATATTCCAAAAACATTTGAACGTTAACAAATGTTAACATACAAATGTATGTTAACATTTGTTATGTAACATATTAATCATGGTATTTCTAGTAAAAATACGCACATGCAAAGCACTGAGCCTATTTAGTTTTTACCGTGACTTAGAACAAACTCATGCATGAAAAAACACATTAATATGTCACTCAATAGAACACAGTATATTTTATACCTTTATTATATTGTATGCAATCACCATTAGATACTGGAGATGTGTTTTCAAAATATGGCGTGTCTTGGCATGTGCGGGGCGAATGGCGCGCGTGCTTGGTTCCACGTATGGTGGTGATTGTCACGCGACCCGACGCACATCCCCGGCGGTGTCCAAATTAAATGAATACGCCTTACCTTCTCATTAGGAATTTGCTGTGTTCTAACACTTTAAGATGTATTTTCTTGTTAACACTGAACGCAAACGCAGAATATGCTTGAATGATTAGAGCAAATGTCATAAGTACGGATTTAGTTTTACAGGTCAAAGGGGCAGTCATTAAGATAGCATCACCTCAGGCACTAAACCTTTATGATTGATTGATTACCCAAAATCTAATCATCACACAAAACCCAATATTGCATTTACTTGCCAAAAGCTTGATAAAATTGATATTTAATATACAATACACTGAAGTGATTAATAGAATCATTGTTGCAAATTGTTTAGCATACGTTCAGTAGGTAACCGGAGAGATGTTTTCAAAGGTATCGTGTACAGTCACGGGCACTGAATCGTATCGTCTACATACATTTGATTTGAGTACATATTATTATTGCAATAACGTTCCGTGACTGTATTGTGTATTGATAATACGCGTGCCGTGTCGCACGTAAGCAGCGGTGTGTGAACGCAAACGCTAGACATGATCAATTGATCACACCATCAATCTTATCATTACACTGGAAATGCCGGCACCGCGATCCAGGTTGGGTTTTTACGGGTATTATCAAATCAGTATTATGCATGAGAATATTTGTAAATGTTTAATTATAGCGGATACAAAAGGTACCACATTTTAAGGGATAACCTCACGTTTGTTACTTATATAGTTTAATTTGTTTTTTGCCTAAAAAGTAACTAATGGCCTAGGTATAAGTAAAATATTTTATTTATTTACAAATCATATACAATCATTATTACAAATATCACTTACTTAATCACAACACGGAACCCAAATTGTTAGTTCAGCAGGAGGCAATAGCGCAATAAAAAATCAATGTTAACAACGCACCAAATAAATACCTACTAATCAAATATCAGATCATATCAATAACTTATGTCGACATGCAATACCATTCCAAGTCATCTACGTTGCTGATAGCATTGTCGGAAGTGAAATATTCCTGACTGACCTTTCCATCTGATGTGGTGCGCTCACCGGCAAAAAAACACCAGTCGTGTATCTAGTTCCTTTTGTACAAGGCCAGTTATTATTTCCATTACGAATTAATTTGAATCATTAGTGTATACGAGACAAAAATACATCCAATGTCAATGCATCTTTAAGTTTTATTACTGTTTATTAGGTGTTAAGGGTGCAGCTAGATGATTGTATGGTTCTGGTAAAATTAAAGCGATTTTATTCATGATCAATATCAATCACTTTGTTATCTAGCCACTCACATTATAGCACAACTATCTGAGCGATAAACAGGATACTTCAGGATTTTTAGAGGGATTATTATTATTATTAAGTATTATTTACACTTGGCACTTGGACACTGTCATCTTGTTTTTGCAGTAAAACCTATCATAGATATAGGTATATTAGTTATGAGACAAATAAATTGTACGTGCATTTTGATTACCTACACAAATTACTTTTAGACTCATCGATGATTTTTTAATGTTGGTTGACATATAAATAAGTTCCCAGAATCATTATGATTCTCACAAAATGTTTTATCGTTTTTATCTAAGGTGCTTGTCCAGTTGTTGCAAAACTTAAATATTATGACGTTTTTAAATAGTCCTAAAACGTTTGTTCTTCCTCTAAGACTCTGTTGAGGCTTGGTGTGTAAGGCTCGTCTGTGCACTGGTGGAAAAAACGACGTCCAGGAGGCCGATTCTCGCATGATCGAACTTATTTCGTGTGGTAATTCGATTACGAGTATCACTGTTTAACCGAAAAAATCAAGTAATATATCTACGTTAAAAAAAAACTACCGCCCGAAATAAATCAAAATGCATAGAAATCGTGACCCGAATCAAGATATAACTATATTTTCTTTGAAAAAGAAAATTCGATCAGTGAACTTTTTTCGTATACGAACTACACGAGAATTGACCTCCAGATGTTGACGGATCTAATTTGCTTTGGGCACCAAATTAATCATAATAACTTATCGGTGTGAGTGTAGGGAAGCGTAACAGGTCACGACTCTTAATTTACATCGCGAGTCTCGAAACTGTCATGATGAATAAGTCCATGCACAACCCAGGTGGCCCAACCAAGAGCTTTGGACGACTTTACTTTAATTTGATTCATAGCTTAGCCATCTATAACTTCACGTTTATGGTGTAGCTTCATAGTTCATTAAAAACTCTTGACTTTCAGGGCCGGAAGTTCCACCCGTTCTATTGTCTCTTGCTATTGCTAATACTACAGTTAGATCATTGTTTAAACGCATATTTTTTGCCGTTTCGTAATAGTACCTTTAACCATGTCTTTGGGCTGACCTAGCTGTGACATATGGGTTTGTTCCCCATAGACATTTACTAACTGTGTCAAATATAATTTGCCGACCGCATTCGCTATAGGCGCGGAGTTAGGTGGCACGCAATAGCTATAGGCCAAGATAAATCGACCACTGGGCCAGATTTATGAACCGATAAAGCATTTACATACACTTAAAATATCAATGGTACAAATGGAAATAACTATAGAAAAGATATGAAGCCGATTACTGCAATCTTAACATTCGTAGTAAGGTATTTGCATTAGCATACCTCAATGTCTTGCACTTTATTTGTATTGATGGATACTCAGATATTATAGGTAACTTTCATGAACTAGCTTGCCTATCATTTGCAATCTTACAGTTTCTCTTCTATTCATTCTGTAATTGGATTTGTGTAATGTACGAGTATATTGAGAAGATACAGTTGCACAATAACGCAGCATCGCCTTAAACTAAGAGCCCTATTGAAAACAGGCAACATTACATTACTAAGTTTATTATTTGTTTTACAGCCAAATAATAGAATAATTCGACATCCTTGAATAAAGGAAGATAAAATGCATTAAGACGAGTTAAAATTCACTTATTACTCACATATGAACATCTACTTGAATAAAAGCGTCCAATCGCCAAGATTACCTGACAATTTATCGGACATCGTACACTTATACCTGCAATAAATAAAAAAAAAACGTTGGAAGGCCAAAGCAAGCATTAACTGATTGAAACGAATTTCCCACTTAAGAGTGCTCAATGCTGCATGTTACTGTTTGTATAGTCAGGGGCAGAAAATGCATCTAATGAACGCTAGAGTCACTTTGTCTGTGAAGGCGTTTGTTGAATTTTGTTATCCTTGGTTTTGATAATAATATGCCTAACATTTTCAAAAAATTGTAATATTGATTGATTTAAGTAGGTAATTGACTTCCGCTTCTAGTAGCACATTTCAGAGTCATCGAATGATTTTTATGTGTCGTAGTGTACATGACCTTAGGTTCGTGACGAGAAGATGGAATTACATTACAGTACATTTGTGTTGATGATTATTGTTCTGCATGGATTGTTAATCAAACGATTTGTTACGAGCTATAAAATGTTGTTGGCATTAGGAGATTTAAGGTCAATATGGATTATGATAAATATTTAATATCCGTCTTTAGAAGTATTGTATCATCATAAGCCTGAATGTAGATTTAATAAATATGTCATTACACATACCGATGAAAATTATAAACTTTATTAAATCCGACACAAACCAAGTGAATGTTATACTTTAAACACCGCTTTTCTGTTGCTGAGCCGCTTTAAAGGAGTGCCAATTATATTTTTTATTTTTGTTTTTCACTACACAAACTTAATATTATAAATTGGACTTGTAAAAAGCAACGTGTGTCGGACAAGGAATTGCCAATTAATTTTCCTTCGATCTACTAAAAGCTATCATACAGGTTCTGCAGTGGATGCCATAAAACAGTTTTTGTCGGTCACATGACTCGTCGTCATTTGAGTGAATAAACTTTGGCCGGATACGTAGTACTTCACGAGTTTTTTCACGTTAACAATTTCCATCGATAAAATTTCCAAATTAATAGGGCCATAGATTGAACACGAGTTATTAGATGACGATATTTTTATAAGATCAATTAACAAATGGCTATTTTCAGGTTCAATGACTTGTACGTTCGTAAATAAAAAATAACATGTAAATTTACCGTATTTGAGAAAAAACTACGATCGTTATGTATATTTGGTTATTGAGATCGAACGATTTTGTTACTTATGTATTCAAATGAAAACACTAATTAGTAGAATAGCTTCCTGATATTTGTAATTCGTGATTATTTAACATAATATACATACAAACATACATACTTAAAGACATAATAATGTATTGCGGCGATTATGTTCATGGCAAATAACTACATAAACTACCCACACATATTCTAGGCTACGATTACGAGTATTGCCGAGAACGCCTGATGCGGATGCAAGTTAAGTTGTTAGAGCATTCCAATAACACAATTAACATTCAATATGAATTATGATGTATGAGATACAAAACGGAACTGTTAATGAGTAATAGGATAACATCCTAGTCAGTGTTCACCTTGAGATCGCTCGTGGCGACCTCTGCCGACCTCCTATGTGATCACAATGAGAAGGAAAACTGTATTGCTTTAGGTACTTAGGGTACCTGTGACTAATGCGTAGAGACCACTGAATAGATAATAGAGACCATAGAGCCATAGGTGAGACACACATATAAGTACTTATCAATGATTAACTTTACTTTCGATTAAATTATGTGTGCCACAAAGAAAGCGTTGTTAGATACACGCACAATAGCATGCGTAGGCTTAAACATAGAGTATATTGCAGACACAAAAATATTATATTACAGAGGCAGCATAAAGAGATGGTAGAGCCTTATTAGGACTTCAGCGTTATTATTATGATTGCAATATTTTATAGCATCTCAAAATAGATAATTAATATCGTTGCGTTAATATTTCGATCGGCATGCAAAAATCAGGTCTTGCAACAGCCAGATCCTATTTCTTAGTTCGTGGTGTTTGTTGATTTATGCGCATCCAGTAGCGTGCTGTATTGAGTTCCACCAGCCATTGCTATTGTATACTCACGTTCTTTACACGCTTCTAGTGCTGAGGCCTGTGACAAACGAGGGCGCGTCTTGTCGATGAGTTTCGCAATTACTGCACTTGAATTAATATGCATGCCGATCGTCATATGTTTTTTTAGTTTTGCCTTCACTACATACCAAATTTGTTTACAATTTGGCTGTGAGGTCACCGAGATTAAAACCGCTTGCAATTCCAATCTCGGTGCAATAGGATTACACTACAAGTAAGAGTTTCCTAGACAAATTTAAATTTCTTTCGATTGACACTATTTTGTGCCTAAGTGGCTCAAAAGAACATAGCATCACTTAATCTCGAGTCATTGACACATACTCCCACAGAAAACGAGATAAGGTCTGTGCCACCTAAGCGATAGCTAGGTGCCATACTGCAAGGTCCACTGCGACCGGTTTTTAGTAATAAAACGAAACTGGAATCGTGGCGACTATCGATTCGATGTTACGGTGGCAACACTACCGAGCCAGTCACGCACTGTGACGTCACGCTAACACGAGTTGCCACTCAGGTGTATTTAGCAAAGTGTTTTCCCATACTTTATTGAGTTACATACTTTTGCATCGATACCTACTTCATGACTACCAATAACCATTGGTTATTCATCAACAACCAAACACTTTCAAGAGACTGAGAAATTCAGGAATAGTCTAGTTTTGATTTTATGTATGTACACTCTATACTTACCTTTTCATTGTCAATTTCATTGCTTTAGTTTGTGCAACCGATAAGAGCTTTTATAAATTGTCTATAACCAACATATTTGGAGTATCTGTATACCCCATCAAAGCTCCTTTCGTTGCATCGGCTCGGGCAAAATATAGCTTTGATGACGCTGGCCAACCCATTATAGTTACCTGATATGACTGACTGATCAACCGATCTAAATATTACCAGTCACGTTGTTGTAGCCTGACATCGAAAGCGATGTTCGGACATATTCGCAACTGCGATCGTGTTTGACCGCACCGTGCATTGCCTAACTATGGATGCCGCTACAAGTGTATACGAAACGAGGTGTGTGACATAATAATTGAATAGACATTTATCCTTTGCTGCTAATACTACATTCATTGTTAGTTTACATGTTCATTAACATGACAGGTCCCTTGTCTGTCTTCTTAACTAACATTGCGTAAGTAGAGAATCATCATTGTCAATATTAATTACAAAGTTATGAGAATATTGTTATTGAAATAATAGAAACAGCGCATACGACCATAACCTTATGCAAGACATGTGTAGAAAATTAGTTATGGTACAAGCTCTTGATTGACACGATGACCTTTGCCGAAATTCGCCACTGTCGTAAACCCTTGTTTCGAAAATCGTCTAATATCTAGAGCTGTTGCAATTTGTTAATTTATGCATGTTGATTTATCTACGATTTTCCGTGAAATATTAATCTATCATTATTTTTTACTACATTGCTGTTCCGACTGTGTACCTTACTGCCTTTGACAAATACAACATCAAAGTTGCCTTATAATACGAACTGTGACAAGTATCTTATCTGGTCGTTGTTTGCTCATACAAGCATTGCTTACTTTAGCTTTTAGTCTGAACAAAGAAAGTGCAAGTGACAATCGCATGTGTGGAGTGTGCGAATGCATTGCGCAAGTACAAGTTTCTCTCATGGGCGAAAGAAACCAAGTTGGGTAGGCTTAAGACTCTCCACTTAAGCCACAGTTTCCCCCGCCTACGTAAGTTGGCAATGTAATGTGTGAATGACAGGTGGATTTAACGCCAGTCCATTGTTTGGGGAACCCGAAGCATAGTCTTTATTCTTTATATTCGTTGCCAAGAACGCCAATGAAATGCAATCGATATCTACAGCTTATGTTTTGCATGTAGATTCGTATGTAAATGGTTAATTTTAATTATTTAAACTACTCATTTACATATTCGTTGATGTAAATGTAGATATTTTAATAACCAGCAAATGCTGTGAGCATTCGTGACCCATAGGTAGCGTGAGATCACTTCCGTAAGTGACCTTTAACTCGTAGCACGTAGCATCCACCGTTTGAGTTAAGGCTCTCATGACCGCTATGCGCGTTGGCTCTTTTCATCCAATGCCATCATAGATCCAGTTGATTTCATCGATCATTGACTAGAAGGTTCTACGCGTAGAAATGTTATTGGCAGGTGCATGACAAATCATAATGTTATGTAATTCAACATACTCGTTTGTCTGTGTTGTAGCATGTCTTTGCTAGCGCCATTTAGATATGTTTCTTTTTCAGTTTAGAGACTTTGGTTTTAGGAACTAAATTGCTTGACCTCTCACTTACTCACTTTTGAGATTTGATCGTAGTATCACAGGAATTAGAAAGCGGTGCATTAAAAATGCATTCGATGCGTTTGTTCATTTGCTTTTTCTTGTGAGCATATAATATCTTCCACAATTTGAGCTAAGTTATAAAACGGTAATACTTTCTGCGGTTATGACAGACGCAACTCTGTGGGAATTTAATCGACGTCGCATAAAAGACTGTGTGTGTTGCATGAGATCTGTATTAATGAAAGAGATAATAATTTGTTAATTTACTAAGTTTACAGTATAAAACGTTTCAATTAGATAACATGCAGTCGTAGTTTTTTATACTTCCTTGACATCCACTGAAGTGTTTATAAAATTCGAGCTTTTGAATTCGAAACCATAAAGAAAATGATGTCAAATCTTTTTGTTAAAATGTGGCATCGTTTAACCTCAGTAAAAAGCAGATCATGATTTATTTTTGATTGAGGTTGAAACAATACAGACTGACATCATCAACTTAACCACCAAACAGTCTAGCACCGGTAAGTACCCAACACTTTCTTCGCTTGTTCCTATTACATAACCATAGTTGCTATTGCTACGCCGCGCACACGCCGCCACGGTTTATGGCCAATATCTGTTTAACGCTGCATTGTCTGAATGCTTCTGGGAACACCACCTAGCCCACTTACCTATATCTCTTCGCGTTTTGTATTTTAACGCTAGTTGATTGCTCTATTAATACGTATAACAAGCAGTACTTATGTAGATGGACAAGATGTGAGAACTCTTTTGAAAAATGTAGTCGACTCAAACGAATAGGAGTGTATGAGATCCTTTACAAGGCAGTAGTTACCTCTGTTTCTTGCTTAATTTAAGCTAGCTTTTATCAAATTGAAGTTTTAAATGGTTATTTAACGATGTTGATGTAATGTTCCATTGCATGCCTGTACCGCTGTAACATTCTTTGTTCAACACTCTTTTCCGCATAGTAGGTATTTTAATACTGATAAACGATGGACGATAAAAACAAAAATAAAATCTAGATACTTAAAATAAAAAATAAATAACTCGGAATACATTTGCATTATTAACTACCTGTCTTGACTAGTTTTCCAAGAAAGGTTTGAAAGAGCCATTAAGGCTTCATAAATAGATGCGTGCGCGCATTGCTAATGTTAGCCACATTAAGACGCGATCATCTGTGATTGCTTCCTGCGCCGGCGCAGGGCTCCCAAGGTGAGTTCCAAGGCAAATCATAGTAACGCGTTTTGGTGTCGAACATGTTCTAGATTAGGATTTTCCTGGTAAGATTTAAAGGGCAACGTACTTCGTTTTTGTTCAACGGTAAAGAGAAATAATGTATGCTCGCAGCAATTTGACCAACTTTGAGTAGCCTACGCCTTGAACTATAAAATCTTGTGGATAAATAGGTGTTTTATCGAATTTTGTTTGTATATTTGCTTCATCACGATGACTAAAAAAACCTTTTATTGGTCTATTATCTTACCAGCTGTTTTTTTTACTCAGTAGTCACGCTTCTGACACTTATAATTTTAGACATTGGGATGTATCTGTTTTATGATTGAGGTTTTTTATGTTCTGTGATTGAGTATAACTTTAATTGGGTGGTCAAATTAATAGCTACTTAGGCCCTTTTGAGGCGAGTCACGGACGCAAATCAACGCACGCGCAGCTGAGCGGTGCGCACGCACCCGGACCTTAGGACCAACTCTGTAATACGATAGACATATTCACAAATCTAGTCGTCTCTATCACGCATACCTAGGTTTGCAGTGCAAGTGAGCGTGATGGCCTGAGCCGAAAATATGAAGAATATATAATATATCGTACTAGTAGAGCCCCATCACACATTAAGTTCCGCACAATAGGTCCGAATTATATAATATCCATGACCTCGTGCCAGCGGTTACCTCTATACAGCGTATTATATTATTGTCTCATTATAAAACAGCCTCGGGCAGACATGATCATTTGTATTTCCGGGACCAATGAATATGCCGGAGATGTCCAAAATGATGTTTCTGCCGAACATCTTCATCAAATTGCTAAACAGTGTCTGTTACCAACTATTGGTCATTTTTGATACTGGATAAAGCAAATTATAATGCAAACTTCTTATATACTAGCTGGTAAAACGCTAATGATCTCTAGGAACTCTCAAGTAGAGTATGTTGCAGGCATTTGCGAGTGGATTTTACAATTCAAGCACAGATTCTTAATAAGTTTGCGGCAGGTGATGCAAAAATGAAATCTTTTAAAGCGTCTTTAAAGGGATATTTGCGATGCCCACTTTGATTTTCATATTATGTATCAATGTTTTTAACTGAATTCATCATTGTTTTTGATTAAATATTCCGTCATAGTTTTCCTGATCACGAGTCAGCTGGGTTAGGGTTAAAGTTAGGGTGCCGTTTTCACCTTTGCCTGCCACCACCTATAAAATTTTGGAAACTTCTAGCGCAAACTGTTTATCGAACAATAAATTACTTATTCAGATAGATGTTGATTTTATTGACATCGTCGGTCGTGTTTACTGGCATTGAGGCTGTCGTTCCGGCGCGCGCTCAAAACGGTCATGACTGATGCGGATCTAGTGCGGATCGCGATTTGTACGCGCAGACACTTTTTACTATTACCGTAATAGCCTCTTTACTCTTATTTATTTACATTTAGCCACGCATTTGCACATAGTGTTTAAGATAATTAAAGATGAAATCGTCTATGAACAGTCTGTTTCGTTTATTTTTACAGAATGATAGGTTTACATGATTCAAATGTTGCATGCATCTACCCAATAATACAATAGATGGATTAACAATATTACATTGCAATACCAATTTGAACTGAACAAAAACATAGGTTGTATCTGCCACTCAAGCGTTTGTATGGCGAGGGGTACTATACCAGCTTTTGATCAATGTCGCTGTTGATGAAACACAATAAGGCAGAAACATGCAATGGCCACAAGGCACACCCAGCTATCAGTTGAAAGACAAAGGCGTGTTTACACCGGCGACCTTGTCCGGCGCACCTCATTGACAGACGAACGCTATGCAACCTTGATGGAAAGCGGGCTTTCTTCAAATGCCCATCGCAAGGTTTTGTGCAACACTAAAATACGTTGGCTGACGTTGCTTTTATGCAATTATGTACTGAAAAACGTGCTCAAAATATGGTTTTTGTTCTATGCTAATAGCATAGGCCAATGACTTAGTGGATGAAATGGACGGCGTCAAACACGTTGTCTATCGTTTGCTATAGGCCATAGGTAAACCGAGGCACGGTGGCGGTAATGCTTAATAAGTACATAGGAAATAGTACTACTTAGGTACTAATTAAGGGACCTGCTTTCTTTATGTAATAGCGAATAAGTATATTATTAAAGGTAACGTACTTCCAACTTGCTGTGAATATTAGTTATCTAAGGTGTAGTTTTCGTCGGTAACATTCGTAATGAGTTCCCATAGTAAATGACTGGCCGCGTTGTGGTCGGAGCACGAGAGCTTGAGTTTGAGCAATGGCTACGTAAATTAGATTAATGAGGTGGCACAACTAACTCACACTTAACAAGGACACTCTGACTCGACTGTTTGAACTTTGCGCCAACTTACATTCAGTATTTACGGGTCAAGTGTTCTTTGTGAAAATGTTTATAATTTTCTGCCGCGCAAATGTTTTCAACGAGTCAGGTGGTAGAGTTTAGAATCAGTAAGACTATGGGGCATATTGCGATCTTGCTTTAATCCGTTCAAGTGCCAGGCAGTTCAATTTCTACTCAACTAGTTGTGTCACCATATTGGTAATGCGATATAACTTTAAAAAAAACTATTCCACTCACTCGTGTAGTGCTATCCCATGCTAATCTGCTGAGTAGATTATACGAAATTGCAATACGAATTTGCTAATCCGTTCAAAAGCAGAGCTGCTAAATTCAAAGCAACATCGCAATACGCACCCATATTTATCTATCATGGTGTTTATTTTCAACATAGAATACTAAGTTAGGGCCTAACCTTTAGCAGATGTAAACATTCTCTGAAATACCGAATTCAATGTCTTTTTCGGAGATCGTGAGGCAGGCTGTTATTTTGTATTTAACGGAATCCAAATACTTGTTTAGTTAGATGTAACTTATAACTATGCTTTATCTAAGTACAACATATGACGTATATTTTAAAGAATTTAGAGTTGGCACCCGCTGAGACATTATGCCTGTGCAGCTGTGTAATTGAGTACAATTAAACTAGCTTCTAATCATGTTTAACTCTAATGAAATTTTCAGCTTAGATAAAGACTAGCGTAGTCGATGAAATAAGAAATATTAAGTTAGGTGTTGAAATAATGAACTAGATAAACCTATTATGCGAAATATTATTGCTGTAAGTAAGTTCTTCGTTTCCGCCGTCTTGTTGACACTTTCACCTTAGCAAGCTTACGCGTAACTTAACGTGAATGTCAATAATAACCGACGTTACCCTTGGGTCTTAAACAATTTTCCAATCGCAACGATCGTATTGCAACCAAGTGTACGACGGCCCTATCTTGTCTTGCCTCGTATTTTTAGGTATGGCTCACTCTCTCACTCGCAAGGTCGTGCTGGCATGACTGACAGGGACGGTTAATGTTAAAAATGGCTGAGTCTTATAGAGTAAGACCTTAGGTGAGGAAATCTCAACACGGTTTTACCTTTTGAACACCATATGACGCTCGAAAAATCAAATTTTTGTTTATGTGACATTATTGAGTAACAAAAATGTCTAAAAGAAATTAAAATAATTCCAATTGTTTTAGATATTTTTAAATACAGTAGCTGCAGATACAATCAATTAAAACAAAAAAAATGTCTCAGCGTGCCAGCGTTCTGCCTGCCATCTTGTGTTCGACAGGTAAAACTGTGTCGAGACTTCCACCATAGGACTGCGTTCCGGTGTCAGGGTTCTGCGGTCTGTTGACACTTTCACTCGGGCCATACCAGGCTTTACGTCATCCCGCGCGCGCCTCGTAAATTATATCATCACGAAATCAGCTGCCCGATTACTGGCACACTGCACTGCACTTCGATTCTTTTTTTTCTGTGGCCATGATTTGAGTTTTGTTGACTGGTTTTGTTGAACTTGATTTTTTGGTATTGATATATTCTGTGGTATGGGTTTGAGAAAGCTAGAGGTAGTTTCATGTGATAATTTAATTAGGTTTTAGTAAATGATCGATGCCTATTATTGGGTCAAAGTCATCTACTCTAGATAACAGTTGATCTCAAAATTTAAGATGTGATACATGTATCAAAGTCCATAAGCCCTCTTAATCTGCAAGTATTTTAACTAATGACTAGACGTCTTTTTAGATATCATCATAGGTTTTAGAACCTGATTTAATATATTGTAGGCGTTTCGCAGTTTCAATCTTAAAATCATTAAATACCGTTAGCATAAGAGTAAATTATAATTAGTTTCAATAATAACGGTTCATCAAAAATTTTTGTAATAATTTAATTGGAATGTAGTCGTCATCACGAATTCGTACAGGTTTATAAGCTTTAAAACAATCGGTCCGGGTTATCTCAGGCAGAACAGTTCATAAGCTTTCATTTTCGTCTACGAATCAAGAGAGCAAGCTGGCTATTGTCTTACGCTCCTAACTGCTACCACTTTACGCATCACTTATGCCATTGGCCACAGTTAAGTCAAAATCTCGAGAGTTCTTCACATCCGTGGTTTCGTAACCACCACATCGGGAATATGTAAATCGCTCGTAAGTTTTGGTTCACGGCACATCGAGATCATCTGGCTTTGTGGCCAATTATTTTTTGTTACAAGTTTGGTAAACTGCCTGCACAAAGTGCATACAAGATTCGGTTACCGATGTGCGATAAGAAAATGGTAAATTAGACAGTGTATGTACGTACAGTCGATAGGCTGCGAAGAACCAGAATTTTTATGATTTGTTTTTCATTGAACACTTGCGACATGTCTTTGATCATCTTCTATTGAACTCTTGTTAAATTACAATTACAGCAAGGGAAAATAACTAAATTCGAAACAAAGCTTTTGTTTTAGTTGATCAGCAAAAGTTATTTTCACTTAAGAACTTTCAAAGATGCTGACCTGTCCATTTTTCTTTGACGAGCAGGTTGCATGCTAGCGAATCTTATGAGCTGTTGAGCGTGCATTACGCCATTAAATTAATCAACATAACAATACCAAAGCATCCGAATGGGCACATTAAGGAGGATCCTTTCGCTTTTAACGAGTTATGAACTGAACATATCAATTTACTCGCGGAAGATGGGCTTTTGAAAGCGGTGCGCGGGCGCAGACGACCTTTTTGCACACTCCAATTACTTCTCAGCGTCTACTCACCCAAGTAACGATGAGCTCTTGTACTTTTCTCTTTTCATTTCCACGCGTTTGTTCCGAGTCACCGACGCACGCCACTCTCCATTTCACAATGTTTACATAAAACCTCAACTTGTAACACTAATAATCCACAAATCGTCCGATAGCGTCATAAAGCCTCCATCTGGAACAATATTAAATTAAAAATTAGTAACGCATTCTACCGCGATACGTGAAAGTTGGGTGGAAACGGCAAAAACTGTTGAAGCTTTCAAAAACATGGTTTCTGACGTAATTATTATGAAATTTTAAGAATGATGATTGAATCATCGTGTATGATTGTGCTTCTTTTGCGCGAGGGCAACGTTCAAGTATAATGATTTAAAAAAATGGGTCATATATTGACCGTTAAAATTTTCATTAAAGTATCAATTCTCCTTAAATTTTATTCTATAATATCATAGTTTGAGTACACGGTAAATTATTGCTTTATCGACAAGCTTCGTGACTTCAATACTGACGTTGATTTATTTGTTATTTCGATAGTGTACACCGCAATTATTTTCAAGTGGCTTGTAATACTTAATGCCTGCAGGCCACAGAGCATTGTAAGTATATCCGCAAGTAAGTAGGTACCAGATATATAGATATACTATCGGTCCGGTCGGGCATACCTGCCGTGCTTGATAAATACACGCAAGAAAAATCTAAGTATGGTTTATGTACTACTAAAAGGTTATAAGAGGGATCAATCATTATGTCAAATCAAAGTTATTTATCGTTACAAGCACCTTTGTTGATCGCATTATAAATTGGTATTAGTACACCTGAGACCAATAAATGCGAGCAAATTAACTTAGTGCCTTATTTTTTATGCTGCACGTATGTTTTACCTTAACTAAGATTAGAATAATTCGTGAGAAGCTCACTGCAGTTGCTGAATATCTGAATTTCTCAAACAAAAGATTATTGTTTGTTTTATTACAATGAATTTGATAAGAGTTATAGTTATTGCCGTAAAAGGTAGAGTTCAATTATCATGATTGCTATTATGATTTGAATGATTGCAGCAACTAGTAGTCCGTAGTACCTACAACCTACTCATTTCTTATTCTGTCTCGAGATTAGGTGAATACGATTCAGTTTAACTTGACTAAGAAATAACATCTTCCAGATCCGGTTTTGACTTCTTCCAAGCCAAATTAGGAAGGACAAGATTCTGTTTGGTCGTATAAGAAAGAGATGGCCACCTACTTCGTTTTATTTGGCAACAGCCTTAGATGCTTGCCACTAGATGCGTCAATACACGCTTATTATGCTATTTCGAAATTCTGAATTTATGAATTTATGAGGGCTTAGTTATGATGATATTCATCTCCTAACTATTCTTACAAATATTTAAGAATCACATTAATAGAGACTGCGCAATAGTTTTTTTTTTGGAGAGAATTGTTTGGGAGCTTATGGTGTAATCTCGAGGGCAACACGAAGGTTTTGACAAAGAACAAATTGAATAAAAGCTTACGCAAAGCAAACGTTATGATAAAAGAAATGTTTTGTTGCTGTTTGAATGAGCGTATATGCAGAAACTGGCCACCATTATTTAGGGTCTAAAGCTTAAATTGTCTTTTCCAGTCATCGTCCGATGATTATTTTGACTTTTGTTAAATAGCAAGAGGTTAAAGTAATATTGGATCACTTCATCATAGCCATATGTAATCTGTTTTAACACACATGGAGGTTTAGGGACGTTGAACATACGCGAATATGTGATATGGAGGTTCAGTTTCGGCGTCAATTCAATTGCAAAAGACGGCCTTCATCTTTAAGCCGCGAGATCCTCGGTATTTCTGTGCAATCGCTAGATTCAAAGCATCTGTAATTACTCATTACGCTAATGGATCCCCGATCGGGGCCGTATGAATTATTTGCTTTGTCACGACTCGATACTAAAATCCGACGTAAGTTACTGTCCTCCCAGCCGTAGATATTAACAACGCTGCATCTGCACTTAGCGAAATGTGATACAATCTAATACATTGTTATAAATGGCCTCCATTTACCGATTGCATCTAATACTACTTTAAATCAATCTATTTATAAGTATAAGCCAAGTCAACTGATAAAACTACCATGTTAAATAATGTCAACGACGATGTCGAGTGTTTATTTATTTGACCAAAATTTTAAGACTTTGTAATCTCATTTATGTTCTGAGAAATTATTCTGTCTTCAATTTAGCTTAAATCAGTTTTTCGGTTTAATCATTTTAGGAATGCTTATCACACACACAGATCAATCTGCCTCACATTAAAAGGAGTTCATGAAGGACTACAAACAAAACAACCATTGCAGACATTGAACTATCGATTGCCAATCAAACATTTGTTTAACAAATCATTTGTGCCAACAATTTACTTGGATTTAGCAATTGACATACTTGTTAATACGTATCCAGCGCTGTGACGTGGAAGAGGGCTTACTCACAAATCATTTTACTTTATTTAGCTTCAGCCATCTCGTTTGCTCGCAAGCCTTGCAGATATGAGTGACAAGAACAGCATCGGCACAAGTTGTAAAAATATAGTTTCGGTCGTACGAAGTTGGGTCTTAATCTTGCGTAAGCGCATCCATCGATCACGCGGCCTTGCCCGAAATTCTTCTTCCACTGATACTGATGTCCTCCCAGACGTATCCGTCGACGGCGACACCCTTAGCTAGTGTTAGCCTGGGCTCTTGCATGGGCGCGAGCGTGACTTGCATAGCCAAATTTGGTTTTGAAAGTCCGGTTGCAAGAGGCACAGTAAAGAGTCCCAGATTCATTGTACTTGTACTCATAGGAGGGCTTAGGCCGAGACTTGCGGATTTGGCGTTTGGCGTCGAGATCTTCGAGCCGGGCTCGCTCATAATCTTCCAAACCCGACTTGACAGCAGTTCGCCATTCAATCCTCTGTGTCGCCAGCCTCTCCCACGAGTCAAACGGTATATTGGCAGCAGTCAGGTGGCGCTTCAACACGTCTTTGTAACGCAGGTACTGCCCACCCGGTTTGCGTTTACCTGAGCTAAGCTCAGAGTAAAATACTCGTTTTGGCAACCTGGTAGGCTCCATGCGCACGACGTGTCCGCACCAGCGAAGTTGGCCTTTCATTAAGAGGCACTCCATTCCTGTAAGGTTGGTTCGTCGTAGAACCTCCGAGTTTGGCACACGGTCCTGCCACTTCAGCCGGAGAATTGCTCGGAGACATTTAAGGTGGAAAATGTCGAGACGCTTGATGTCTTTTCTGTACAGACACCAAGTCTCCGAGGCATAGAGCAGCAAAGGCAAAATTATAGCTCTATAAACGGCCAGTTTTGTGCCAAGTTTTAGGTCGTGTGATTTCCAGACTCGTTGGCTCAGACCACCAAAAGCAGCAGCGGCTTTACCGATCCGTGCAGAGATTTCAGAGTCAAGCCGATTATCACTGCGCACTAGACTCCCAAGATACCGAAAGGTTCCTACTTCATCAAGTGGCTTGCCTTGCAGGTAAACAGCATTCTCATTCACAGATTTGCCTTTAGCAGGCTGTTTAAGAATCTGAGTCTTTGAAGCACTGATCACTAAGCCAAACTTGCAACAGGAACTTCCACTAACGCAGAGTTGACCCCTTCAACTCCACTGAACATTTTCTATTAATCAAACGTCAAAAAAGTGCTCTATTATGCAAATTAATGGACTCTCGCGTGCTGGGTTTATGTTTCGCAGTCTTAATAATTCACGCTTGATTCATTATGGAGGTAGAGGCCGCTCTTTGACTGCACCCGTTGCCATCTTTCTGCATAAACTAAAGGTTGGTGGCAATTTCATACTTTGTTGAGTTATTTAGTAAGACTAAAGAATTAAATCCACCTATGCATACATATAATATACGACTTAAGAAGAATGTATTCGACACTGGAAATTTCAAATGTCGTAAGGGACATTTTGTCGTAAGTACACTAAACACAGCATAGGAATCAGAAAAAAAATCTCTAGCGATCTGTATAGCAGACTTTGTGGTATCTTTTCAAATAAAGAAGTTATGAGGTGAATTTACTTTGTCGTAGCTAAACGAAGTGTAAAAATTTTTGTAGTATGGGTCAAATTTTACACTTAAAGGTATCGTTTGCTTAAACGCAACGTCGTATATCTCTCAACTCTGTAATCATTATGTTGTAAGGGACTATTTTGGTGGTTTATGCTACCTATATGTCCCAGGTGTGTTATTGGGAATTGTGATTATTTCTTGTTTGAAAACCAATCGGTACATAAACTTAGTCTTTGCAGTATAGATACTCGTTTACAAAGTACATTTAAAAGTCTGAATACTCGTTATTGGGTATAAACATTGTTCTTAGCCTGTAAAAAGATGATACTCATTTTGAAAGTTCCTTTTATATTATTGTAATTTACAATTGTTATTTAGTTGGAACTGTATTGCTATTGTTATTGGAATTGCCGATGCGTATATCGATCTCTCCGTCAAGAGAGAGATTGCTTGACACGGTCGACCCCAGGTAACAAAACTCGTCGACTACCTCCAAGGTTGCACCTTCCAGCAAGATGGACGGCTGCTAGGTATAAGGACATTTCTACAGAAGGGTCCTTTTTTTCTCAATTCGGTGGTTGATTTGTAATTTGGTTTTTTAAGTAATTAATATAACAAAAAAACAAGTTTACCCCACCCTGAATCTAAAAATAATGATTTGCCTTAATTTTGTTGAGTGGTTTTTGAGAAAAGTTAAGCACCGAATTGAGAAAATGAATTGAGAATTGATGTAACCTTATAAAAAATGTAACCTTATAATGTATTAGAATGATGAAAATAATAAATACCTAAAGCGTTTTAATAAATAACTGCTGGTCTATCGGTAAGGGTTTATTTTAGCTTTTCGCCTTTCTTTCTTGATTCTATGAAATATAAACAAAAAACTAATCAACATGTTTATGTTTGGTGACAAACACTGGTTGAAGACTTTCATCTTCAGACACTAAGGTAATTGAGACGAGAAGATTCTCTTACACAATTCCCCAAACGCTGCCCAGCTGAGTTGGATTCGTCGATTGACCTCTTTCTCAAAGTTGAACCTACTTAATTGGATTACTTTTCTCAGGTAGACTCATACTCGTCAACAACTTTAAGAATTTAGTTCCCAACAGATACTGGAGTAGGTACAACATGTGAGCTTGACATGATGTTCGTCCTTTCCATCCATTTCTTCGAGCATTGTGCCAAGGTTATCCAGCGTCTTTGCCACAACGACTATATCATTGGCAAACCGGAAGTGTGTGATGACATATGGATCCAAAACATAGTCTCTTACTATGGGCCTTATAATGAAGCTTAAAATCACATAACGAGCGATGAAGAAGGCTATGCTCAGTATTTCTCTACGAGTTCTAATCAGAAATGAGTACATAGAAAAACTAAGATAACGGTCATAGGCCTAAAAACTTGTAAGCTTCAGTGTCAATGGGCAGGGCACATAGCGCGACGAACTGATGGCCGTTGGGGCAGAAAATTTCTAGATTGGAGACCCTACTACCAAAGACGCAGCGTATGACGTCCACAGCCAAGATGGACAGACGACCTTGTAAAGATCGCAGGATTAAACTTGATGCAGACCGCTTGTGATCGGTCGCTGTGGAAAGCCGTGGGGTTGGCCTATGTTCAGTAGTGGACGTCCTTTTGATAATGATGATGTTTATTTTTAGATAGAACTAAGGATTAGTCTTTGTTGAAGTGTATTTGTATTGCTCTATATTTTATTGTCATTATTACATAAAATCGCCAATTTATCTATTCTCCTTTCTGAAGTTTTTGAAAGTGGAAGGAATGAAGGGATGAGGATTGTCATGTCATACCAAGATGTCAAAAAAAAGGCAAACAAAGGAAATTTATGGCAATTTCTTCACCGACAAGAGCAAAGCTCTTAGGTTTAAGAAGAAGAAGTTTTGTGTGTACACTTTATCAATCTGTTTAGAGAGAGAGTTTAACTAAAATTGGCCTAAATCTTAGAAAAAATAAGACAGTGCCATATACAATCTCCAGCATAATCGTTTTAAGAAATAAATTAATAGTGCCTATTAGCAAAATTCATAATATCATAGTGAAATCTCCATTCGGTGCCCATTTTCCCGCGGAATTGAGATCCACGGAATTGAGGAAATAACACAATACATAATATTACTTAAAAATATTATGAGTTACAGAAATTTTTACTAAATGTAACGGCAAAATGCAGTTAAACACTCAATAATTTTAGCACAAATCTTAAAAAATACTTCAGAAACATAATTGAGGTGGCACACCGATTTGAGAAAAGACCCTATACCAAAAACACCGAATGATTTCGAACCTCTGAAAATTGCTCCTCAATGCAACAATTCCCCTGTCTATAGTGCTCGGCCGCTCGGGCGCAACGGTTAGATGGCGGGAATCCATAGTGAGCGTTTCTTTTAAGCGTAGATAGTGCTATCTATATCTATACATATAATAAAATTGTAGAGGTCGAATTTCTGTACAATAAAAGAAAATGCTTAAAACCGAGTCAGGGGGATGTAAGAAGTGCAATGGGACTAATCTAGATTTTTTTCAAATTTCTTATTTCTCTGTTTGTCTGTCTGTTTGCTCGCGATAAACTCCGAAGTGACTGAACCAATTCAAATGAAATTTTGAACAGTGGTAGCTTAAGCCATCGGCCAACATTTAGGATACTTACAATACCTGTAAATAAAAGAGTTTCCGTGCGATGGTAAAAAAATCGAACTATAGGTAAAATAAACAACCTCAGTAGAACAAAACGCACCAAGTGTCACTTCATCTACCATAGGGTGCGTACCACTTGATAACCGCGTCAGCCCTTACCAGCGCCCCTTTTCCTATTCCACTGGGTCCGCGAATTGCGTATACGTTGTGGTCTTTATGTCAAGTGGAACAGCCTTGTGACCATTTGGGAGCGTTCATTTTCGTTTTACTATTCTGGAAAGTTGACCATTGCGAAACAGATTATATTAAAAAAAAAGTATGTCTAAAAAGTCATTGTCAAATGTCAAGTCAATATACTAAAATAAACAAAGCATTCCAATAATTGAATTATTAGAATTGAAAGCATGGAAGATTGCCTAAGTGCAATAGTGATATTATAATATAGACATTGATGGTGGCGCAATGGCCTCTCCAGTCTCCAGTATCACGTTGTTGCTGATAGCAAGGGCCCTGAGTCCATCACCTGTAACACCAAAGTTTGATAAACGGTATGTAGATGACGCTTTTAAAATTTTACTCGCCAGTAGTGTTACTGCTTTTCCTAATCACCTGAACTCTGTTCATCCAAAAATTCAACTGGTAGGATTGCAGAATAATTAATGAATCATTGATAAATATACTGAAATGAAGAAGTTAAGATCTTCTTTAAGAGGAAGAGAGGAGGAGGAACGAAGTTTCTTCCAGTTGAATTTAGAAAATCTCCTGTCATGCAGTTTATATTCAGAAATTGAGGCAAATAATAAACAATATTTCTTATCCAGATCATAATCTTAGCCACACAGTCTTTAGAAATGCCACCAATACATAGGTACCACGACCAAAATTTTGTTTCAGAGAGCGAGGGGCATCTATGATAACTGAAACCTGGCTGCTGAGCGTCAACATGTAAGGAAGGTTCTTCCAGTATCATATTATTGTATTCCCCGTGCCAAGGCTGCTACAGTGGAACAAGAAGATTAAACGATGAATCTTTTTCTATGACGTTTGATTAATTGTGCAGATTAATCCTTACTTTAGATTTTATTATCATTATAAACTAGCAGACCCAGCGAACTTTGTTTCACCCTCCGCTCCGCTAAGAAAGTAAGCAGTTACTTGAATATTTCTTTCATAAGAACCTTCTCCTGATAATAAAAAAATAGCCAAATTGGTCCAGGCGTTGTTAAGGTTATGCGCTTACCAACACATTTTGCATTTCATTTTTATATAATAGATTTTAAAGTAACTGTCTGTCTGTCATGCTTTCTCGCCAAAACTACTTAACCGATTTAAATAAAACTTGGCACACACATAGTCTAGAGCTAATTCTAATCATCTCTTATCTAATTTTTAATGCGAAAAAATGGCTGTAAGTGCTTGAAAAGGAGGATAAAAGGTTGTCTGGTAAAAACGTAGTTTATAAAAAACCGGCTAAGTGCGAGTCGGACCCGCGCACTGAGGGTTCCGTACCACTCTTAACTGAATTCGGGGTCCACTTACATTTCACCTAAAGAAAATATCATAATATTTTTGACAGCAAACTTTGTTTTTCATAGTGTTTGTATGAAAGACAAAGTTATATTTGCGGTTGATGAAAATGTGTAATATCTCAAAAACTACGGGTTCGGTTCAATTCGGTTCCGGTTTTTCCATTCGGCTACGGAACCCTAAAAATGTACTTTAATAAACTTTTATTAATACTTTATATCTTGCGTACTCATACTAATACTAAAGTATCTTATTTGTAAAATCATTAGCCATATTCAAAAATTCTACCCAAAGTAACTATTCCACGCGGACGAAGTCGCGGGCACAGCTAGTAAGAAAATAAAAGTAAATTACACCGAATTGAGGCACATGCCTCGGACAATATTTTAATGTGTCACTGTATTTAAACTAAAGGATTCAGAATCAATATTAACACTGTTATGGCTTCATCATTTATTCCTTGTTACAGGAATGTAGAAATAATAATGAGTAAGTTATTATTTTAAAAGTTATGAAACAAAAACGAGTAAATTCTGGGAATCGGACACTCCATTTTAGGCCAAATTCTGCCCGTTTTTGAACTTTCAGATTTTTTTAAGGCCATAAGTACAACCTGGCGGTCTTCTTAGTATGCTCTCCATCAGGCCAAGAGTTGTATAAATACGTGTGTTTTTTTTCAGACACGTTATTCAATTTTAAAGGTAATTTTTTTGCTCCAGTAGGTCAATCAGCCGGGTCCGTAGAAATGCCCATAACCCTGCGCTAGGATTACGGTCTTCTCTGCATTTATGGACATGGAGAACAGGGCACAAGCGTGGTGAAATTTGTCCAGTAGGACCTGGAGCTCTTGGGGAGTTCTTGCAACAAAGGCTGCATCGTCGGCAAACAGCAAGCTGTCAACAAATAGGTCCTCGCGATTACGGCGAGACTTAAGGAGGGCGACATTAAACAGCTTCCCATCCGCTCGAGCGTCACCGAAGGCAACTTTGAGCAGAAGCGAAAAGAATATGCCGAACAAAGTTGGTGCCAAGACGCAGCCTTGGCAAACTCCTCTACGCATATCAAAAGCGTCGGACGTTTGACCATTGTAGACAACGGTGCCTTTTATGTCTTCGTGAAAGCATTTCACCAACTTCAGCAGCTTTGGGGGACATCCTATTTTCTCAAGTGCAACATAGAGACCCTCTCTGCTGACCGTGTCGAAGGCCTTATTCAGGTCAACAAATGCGATCACCAAAGGAGTATTCTGCTCACGGCACTTCTCTTGAAGTTGCCGGATGGTAAATATCATATCCGTAGTGGAACGCTGGGAACGGAAGCCACATTGTGCCTCAGGATACACGCGTTCGGAAAGACTTTGCAGTTTAGTCAATATGACCCTTGCAAAAAGCTTACCGACAATGCTAAGAAGGAAAATACCACGGTAAGAGTTACAATCGCCGCGGTCACCTTTCACTTTGTAAAGAGTCACAATATTTGCATCGCGCATATCCTGTGGGAATAGCTCCTTCCACCAGCATTTCCCCAGGAAGTTATGCAATACTGGTAATATGCACTTGAGTTTTAGGAGTTCAGTGAGTACACCATCGACCCCTGGACTCTTACCACATTTGAGCTGTAATACGGCCGCACGTAGATCCCACACGGTGGGTAAATCATCGAGCTCAGTCATAATAGGTAGGTTCGGAAGAGATGGGCGTCCTTAGCATTGACCTAAATAACAAGCTAACAAAAAGGAAATTGATAGTTTTATCTATAACTATGGAAATAAAACAATTCTCAATACATAGATATATAAGTTCCTAATATTTTCATACATTTTTAACGCTACTTACTTCAGTGTCCTAGAAAAAAATATGACATTACAACAGAAAAAATCGAAAAATTTAATGTTGTGTGATAGTTACGACAGTCGGGTTGAATTTTAGTCTATGGCGTAAGAGATTTTCATAAAAATAGTCAGATTTTTTTGTATGCGTAAGAGACAGATTCTTCTGAAAATTATTGTGTAAGGGACACTATTTCCTAAACTTTTGAGATATTATATATAATACTATCTCAATGATGTAGGAAAAGCTTTTTAAAGTTATGTGTAAAAGAATCATCTAATTCGGATGAATATTTACTAAGTTACGATTTTTTTTAAATTTGGATTTTGTTTATCGGCTCTCCTGAAAAGTAGGACTTTGTCCCTTACGACATTTGAAATTTCCAGTGATCTTGTGTAATAGTTATTGGATGAAAAGCAAAAGAAAAAAAAAGCATTGGTAACCATAACTAGTCGTATAGTATGTTAGTTAGTTGATCCGTTTGTATGTAGTTTATCGAATAATAACATGTCATTTATTTATGTACTTTATGCAGAAATATATATTAAGTAAGTTTAGTTTAATCAAACAAATAATACATGTAGAGCAGATACAAAAGATTCGAGCCTTGATATTAGCAGGTCTATCGTTGGCAAATGAAAATATGGCGAGGAATTTAAAAGTTTTTAATCACTTAATAATAGACAATAATAATTATTAAGTGAGCGTGACCTTTGAAGGCTCTTTACAGATTTTGCACTTTAGAACAAGATTACTGCATTTATCAATGTTGAATGTGGCAGTGCAATAAACATTATAGCAGCGCATATTTATTTAGGCGAAACTCGCGTAAACTTATACGCATAACATTGAGTTTAAAATGCATTTTGAACGATGCAATTCTTTTAACCACAAAAGTGTTGTAACTTTTAAGGTTAAAAAAGTACATTAAAACGAAGTTAACATCGGAACTTATTATTCACAACCGACAATGATATGTCGAAACATGCGTAGGAATAAAACTAATGGAGTGAAGTTTACCAACTTACATATTACCGAAAATCATTCAAATAACATGCATAAGGTCACTATGTTAATTTCTGAAAAATGCTTAAAGTACAATAAAGCCATAAAAAATGTGTACATGGGTGTCATGGGTGTAAGATGAACAACGGAACCCGGAATTTTCAATGTTACATATACAAAAAGTTATTCTACATAACAGTGACTGCTATTTCAGAAAATACATATTGCTATGGTATAACAATACCTACCAACCAACATATTTGCTCGCCAAAGTAAAAAAAAAATACCAAAATTTCTCAAAAGTAAATTGATACTCCTGTGGCGGTCGACACGACACTGCGCAATGTAGCCACGTGGGTGAACAAAAACAATCGCTTTGCGTCACTATACAAATTGCTTGTGTTCTAGGGAACCTTATTAAAATGTATCATACATTCGTAAAAGAACGTATCTTTATAGAGGAAATAGCTCCTATGATATTAAAGGTGTATGGGAAACTTTGTTCTTGCCTGTTATCTTATAGCTAGAGAATTAAAACTCAGCAAGTATAATACGTATACTACGAAATCTGTCGAGTTAAACCTTGTCTAATGAGACGTTTGGTGTAAGATTTGTCCAAGATTAAGTATAACTAGGATCAGTTTAATTGAGTCTTAGCAAAGTAGGCATGTACACGTGAGAAACTATAACGCAGCGTTAGCACTAAGCGCTATCGGCGAGGCTGCATTTGTGGGAGCCGCGCGCGCACAATAGCTAAGGTAACACGCACACCTAGTGCCGAAAACAATTGCCTTAACAAAACAAATCAGCTGCATTATAATAACATATTCCTTCCCACGTCGACGCAGGCGACGTCATTACAAAATTTTAACCATGTGGCATCGTTTCTTTGGGATTGTCTACGAGGTCGTATTATTGTTTCGAATATAATAATAAGGTAAATTCATTGTTTTATATGTAAAGAAATCTGTACATGCTTTCAAATTACATTATGACGATGCAGTATGTGAACTTACAAAATCTAGTCGTTTTTGTTGATTTCTAATAAGCTCAATCCTAGAAATAGAGAACACTGAAATGGTTCTATTTATACTAAAAGTTCAATTGTGAATTGCTATTCCTTATTCACTTAAATTCAAAGTGCCTTGTGTCATTATTATACCAGCCCATACAAAAAGTTGAAGTCATAGTACTGTGAAACGATATCATGGGCCCTTTTCGTTGAGTAATTAATAAGTGGAAGCAGTGCTTTGCTCCACAAAGTGGAATGGGCACAAATGTCGAGAGTAAGATTTGAGATAAGTAAGCAATGCAAGTTCTTAATTGAAAGACAAAATGTCAAGATCGTTTGAGAGTACACTTAAGAGCACGCCCATCGAGATGGTATCAAATACTTAAGGTACAAATACAAATACAAATACATAAACTTACAACAATAATAAAATACAGTAAGTATGGAGATTATTAAAGGTGTTATTTTATTACTACTACAAAAACACCTAGAATGTGGAAATTATAATAATAATGATTTTTTACAAATTATGTGAGCTTGAGGGACTCTATATCTATACATTGATAAACATCTGCTAAAGTATCTTAGATCCACAACATATTGTCAGAAACACCTTATCATAAAAAAATATATAATATAGTACGTAGTAGGTACCAGAGGCTTTATTTTCGAATCACTCGCATCAAGATGGCGTGTGATATACTCGTACATTGATTAAAGTCCAATTTTGGAAAGAAAATCTGTTGCAATCCACACAAGAGGGATTTGAAAAAAAACACATTATTTTGAGAGTACTCACATCTAATTTCCGCGTGATTTTCATTGAATTTTTATTCATTTTCGAACGAAAATAACGCGCTATATTCGAGCAAGTGAGTCAAAGCTGCAATAGAGCTCCAGATCTAAATGGTTTTCCGTGGAACTGTGCACTGTTTCCGATAAGATTGGTAAACAAGTAATAGCAGTGTGACAAAATTTATATAAATACGAAATAGATGTGGTAACCCAAGCGAATTGTTTCATAAAATTGTTGTTTGAAATCAATTGCAGTAATCTAACTTAGGACTTGTTTAGTTTCCGTGGTAAATTTGTTTTGAATAGTTAATCGGGTTACTAAAAGAGAGAAAAGGAAATCAATATGGCGTGTGATTTTCGTTGATTAATGGTTTGATTTTCGAAAACGATAGAAAACCGGATGAAATCCACACAATTAAAAAAGAAAACTAAATTTTGCAAGTATTTCACGAGATTTTTATTGATTTTGCGAATGAAAATCACTTGTACGTAATATAGAAGCGAGTGATTGAAAAATACAGTCCCAGGGCCCCTATTTTTGAATCACTCGCTTGGATATTGCGAGTGATTTTCGTTCGAAAACGATTTTTTTTCTATGACTTTTGACACTACGTCGAACGAAAATCACTCGCCATCTTGAAGCGAATGATTCACAAATAGGGGCCCAGAGGCTTGAGTAAAATTGAAAGATAACTATTGTTATTGTTATTAACGTTTTGGGGGACTTTTGAGTTGTAACTCTTTTCCTTTCGTATTGCCATGAACTCTGTTCGAAATGTAAGGTCTGACCTAGGTTAAGCATACACTAATTCATGATCGCACGTAACAATTGTACGTTCTCATTGTAGGTAACAATAAAGTTCGCTGATGGACGATCTAAAGTATGATTTAATTGTATTCTCCCCAAGGGGATTTTGAGTAATATTTAATGGTTGTTCGGTTGGGCCACACTCACACTATACTGTAATTAAATCGGCAATAGTTGTTCCGTAACCAGTTATTGTCATAAATAAGATAAATGGATTCTAACGTTCCTTACCAATATGTTATGTCATTGTCATCAATTCATATCTTTTTGGCATTCAAATGTTAAGTGCACGGTTATGTACCTGCCTACCTATTCGGTTCTAGTAAAAGAGTGTGCACAAACAGTAGATAGGTATAGATGAATAGAAAATATAACTACTTAATTGGTAGATTCAAATAGATGGTATCAAGTTTTTTTTTGCCATGAACAATAAATCATTGAGTTCAGGTAAAGTGATAAACAAAAATTAAGTTACAAAACAAGTTTTGTGCCAGATGTAAGTAGTAGGTAATGAAATCAACGTAAAGTTTATAAATAAACATAATTATTAATTTTAGCAAGCTTTTCTTGCCTTGTAGCAAAAAATAAACATGTTTGAAACATGTTCGCAAATAATAAATGCTTGGTATTTATCGAGCAGTTACTCCGATCTGACATTTCGTAAAGGTCAGCATGAACCTACTCTTAAGTCGTAACTTATTAGCACGGTGGCTTGCCAAATTAAGCTCTAAAGTTTTTTTTAGGTTAATATAAGGTTTAAGATAAGTTTAAAAATGTTATTGAACGTTATGGTGTATTGTTTGTAAAGGTAGAGTTCAAAGTTTCCCAATTAGAGGAAGGTTTGATCCTTCTAGCAAGCAAGAGACATCAACGCGCTCATTCAGTGCGCTTGTGCATCGTATAAGTAAGCCGAGTTACGTTAATACTTAGGTATTCGTCATTATAGTAATTTATGTAGGGACAACAAAATGTTTAATTCAAATAAGAGCTGCCGTAAATTGTTTTAATTGAGGACAAGGATGTCGGCCTGGGCTGCGTGCTTCGCCCCACTGCAGATAAGAGCGAGCGTTAATCGATAGTCATTCACGTATTCACCTGGCGATTATCCTTGCCGAGTCATTCGGTGTGCGCGTAACGTGAGCGCCGTACTTCCGCCGGGCAAAGTGATTAGATTCACACCACTAGCACTAGGAAATGAGTCGCGATTACGAAACTCGGGAGGTCGCCGGCAGAGTGCGCCGCCTCCGCTGCGCGACCGCTGAAAACTAACTCGCTGCAGCTCGCTCGCTCGCGCTGCGCCCGCGACGATGAAAGGGACGGCCGGTCATTTCTTTCTTTCACTCGCGAAGCGAAAATTACAGCTTTCTTATCGAACGGTCGATAGTTCAATGAGTGAAGCGAGTTCGTCACACGATTGTGTCATGCGGTTCATGGTGAACAAGCTATTTGAGACCTATTTATAGTGCTCCATTTAGGTCTATGGTGACGACATGTGTGACACAAGAGCCATGTTAGGTGTTAACCACCTGCTCGACTTTTGGAGACTCTTTGAGATAGATTTGCTTAGGTATCAACCAGTCTTTGGCTTGAACTACTTTCAGAGGCCTACATTCCTTAATCTAGTTTAGTTTGTAGTTGTTTAGTTCTTCAATGTGTATTATTTGCAATAACAACTATACATTCTGAAAATATGTAACTATTAAAACGTTTAAGATATCCTGCTGAAATTCAGTAGTCATTTTATTTAAGTGTAATTAATGAGACGAAAGAAAATGGATTTTATTATACTTAAGATTAGAGCACACACATATTGTATTAAATCAGCCAATATAATTTCATGAAACAAGGCTTTCATCTAAAGATCGAACTTATCTGAATTCCCTATAGCCAGTAGACGTATAATAAGGAAGCAGAGAGGATGCGCTTGAGCAGCTTAGACGCCCAAGCGGAAAGCCCGCCCAATCATTTTCCTTTCCGCTATCATTTGTTCACGTTCTAGATAGAGCCGTTCTGTGCATTGAGAGTTCAAAAACGATCATGTATTCACATCTTGGGCCTCACATACATTTTGACTTCTTTTAGATTTGCAGTAAGCTCGGTGCCCTATTTACCATTTATAGACCATGACCTAAAAAAGTTATGTCCTACTACTACAATAAACTCATTATGTGAAGTTAAGAAATATTTTTAACTTAAATGTTTACGTTAAATTGAAGCTTTATGACAAGACGTTTATTTTTTACGACAGTCATTATTTTAAAACAGTCGGTCGCTGTACGTAGTATTATATTATCTGTGGCTGTACGTTGGACATTCGATGCTTGTCTTAAGCAACGTTTATTATGCCCTCAAACGGAATACTCGTATCTTTCGTCGATCGCGGGTTTTCCTACACATTTTTATGACTTCATCATTTTGTGGTCGCGTCATCCGCTGCCGTTATATCATGATGACAAATGTACATGAAAGATTTTATTTTCCTTTAATAATGACTTGTACTATGTAGTAAGCACTGATTGAGATATTACACATTGGCTGGTGATGAAGATGATTTAAAAATATATATTAGATGGATTAAACATTGGGAATGCAAGCACTCATGGCAGTAGAAGAGTGTTAGGCAGGTTCTATTGTATGAAGAAAAGCCAAAATCAAGAGTGAACAAAATCAAGAGTGCTTATTCAAATGAGATGTTACGTGAAAATTACGTTAACCTATATATTATTTACTTAGCGTAGTTCCAGCTCCATTAGACATTTCAATAGATGCCATTTAATTTTAATAATTCTACAACGTCTCTTTGTATTTTCCTGCCTGTGCTGTATATACATACCAATTCTTCTTCTTCTTCTTCTTCGAGTCGACTGGTAACAAATCACAATAATTTCGCCCAGTGTTGTGCAACGTTGATTGCGTTGGCGTTTGCCTGCTGCAGATCTTGAAGCGTACATGAGCTAGGACATTTGGGGCAGGACAGGAGATGGGCCATTGTCTGCACCGCACCACAGTCACACATGTCAGTTCCAGAGAAACCCCACCTCATCCGGTTTTCTTGGCATCTTCCAACACCTGACCGAAGTCTATTGAGAGACTTCCAGACAGCCCAGGGAAGATCACCACCCGGTGGTAGTGTCTCAGAGGATGGGAGGCGCGCATAAATGGAGCATACCAATTAGTAGGATCGATTAGTTACCCCTTTTTATGGATTTGTAGCTCCTATTTTAGTAAAGACACGACAAAATGCGCTTAAAGATGGAAGTGCTAAAATACCTCGTATAAAGTTGGTCATTTTCAATCGTGTAGTCTTAATATTATAAGTAACCTTAGTGTGGACTCATTGTTATTGTTCTCTGGCAATAATAAAATGAAATAGTACGGCCGGTGCTTAACTGAAGGTTGCGGGTCGCATCGTCAGAGTATAATAATTGTGTTGCAATGTGCACCAATTTGCAGTAAAACGCTAGGAAAAATTGGTGCAATATAATGCATTAGGCCAGGGATTGAAAACATTTTATTTCGTATTTATCTCTTTTGATGGTTTTGATATGACACTAATCACAAGCAATGATCATGCCTATTTCTACGTTGGTTTGAAAATTGAAATTTTGCTTGGGAGATATTTTTCAAGTAGCCGTACCCGCGCTCACTCAAGAGAGAAGCGAAAAGATGATATAAATCCTAGATTTTGAAATATTTTTACCTATCATAAAATACATATTTATAAGGTATGATATTAGGAATGAACTAATGCTTAAGCTTAATGGTCTGCTATTCTTTGACTGTTGAATTGGAAAAGTAATAAAATTTTTCTAAGAAATGTGTTAGTCGTAAAATTTCCTGGTTTCTTGATTTCCCAACCCTGAACAAGTCGGCAGGCTTTGTGGCTTGTGGCCTTAATTACAGGGCCCGAACGATTTGTTGGCGCCTGCATGATATACAGACTGCTGAAATAGCCAACATTATCTATCAGCCTAGAACTGTAGCAAAATACAAAGAGAGAAATAATAATTCCAACGCGGCAACGCAACCGTGTCATCGCTACCTTGCCACATGGAAACGGCGTTATTTTTTAAGGTTTTATGCTAGTTTTTGTCATGTTTGTCTTAGTTTTAATTTTTTATTGTTCCAAAAAATTAACTGTTGAGTTTAATAATTAACTATTGGAAAGAATAATATTTTTTAGATGTAAAAATACTCGTAACTGGCATGCATTTTTCATAGTAAAAATATGTTAATACAGAGTAAGGAATGCATATTTTTAAAAAGCTTGGAGCAGCTGTTACCTTGTCCAAATATGCATCCACAACCTATGTTGCCTCTGCATGATAGCCAATGCTGGATGACAGTTTCTTTTTGGTTGTCTAGAATAGTAAACAATCTTTTTATAACTTTTAAAATAATATCAGTGAATTAATTTAATTACCCATTTGATTAAAAAAAATCTCAACGATGTAGGTTGTAAGTTTTGTTTTCATCTTATTTTAAAATGTCATATCGTTACAACGAAGTCTCAAGATTGCTTAGAATATTAGACAAGCAATAAAAAACGGACTTAACTTACCTGTTCGTTCATGTATTCGTAACATGAATTGAATTCACACAAATTGAATTGTCAAAATGGTAAAATAATCAATAAATAAACACAGTCATATCCATTGACGGTAACTCGAACTGCTGGTAACTCGACTCGCCGTCCGCGGCGGTCGTGTGTAGTGAGCTGCAAGGCTGGCACTGCCTTTACGTGCCTTTTACTTCGGATTAAGAGCGGACCTCAAATTACCGCCATAAACAATCTGACGATCTTTAAGGCTCGCTGCCACCGACTATTATTTCTCACCACAACATACAATTGTCAGTCATTTACCTTCATAACACCTAAAATCAAATGCAGTTTCCTTGGACGTATTAACTATGGGAAGTTATAGCAATAACACAATATTCATACAAAACAAAATTTATTAAATATCTATTTACATTTATTCAATACGTGAAAATTCGATTAATTAACAATACTAGCCAATTGTCTATATTTTACATTATTTACAAATATTTTTTTACGTAAAATTAATATAAATACAATTGGTTTTAAACGTTAATTTAGATAGCAATGAGTATTTTGTTAAATAGATACACTAAAAATACGTTTTTGAATTTTCATTGTTTTTTGTACATTAAAATGCTTAGTTGATGAATTTGTACTAAATCATTGCAATGGACTTCTATTAAGCGATGTATCTAAAGACGTATTAACCTAAAAATAAATAAGATAAGATAGAGTAAAAACAGTGTGCACATAGTGTCTATAGTTTTGTAAATTGGATGATTCCACAATAATATGATTGGGAGGTACAACATTAGTATAACAACAATGACACGAGTTTTCGCATGACAAATTATCCAACCAAATAATTCATCCCTGTACTAATTTGTATGAAACGGAGTAAGAACTTACACTTAAGAATTAGTTATAGTGAAAAAGTTTGTAATAAAACATCTTTCATTGGGCAGTATCACAAAAAAAAAAACTATTAATTGGGCAGTGAACGGAATCTTAAGAACTATAAGTACTACAGTATTTAGTACTACAGCTTTAGCTGTGTACGGATATCCTATAGATAGAACTATCCTCATCATAACATAATTTTTTGACTTCTTTTTGAACAAACATTTATATTAATTACTAATTACCTTCGATTACTACTTACCTATCCTCAGAATTCCTTGATTTCACAACCGATACATGAGACGTTGTTTGTCTTTGCTAGTTAAAAGTTTCCGAAACTCTTTTGGGTCATTACTGAGTCTAGAAGTTCTTCTATAGAATATCACTTTACTGTTTCAAATGTTTAAGCCGCCCAAAGAATGCTAAATAAAGTTTTCAATTTTGGCAAAAATTTAACTTCCTAGTTCGACATTCTTTCTCTGCATTTTGTATCAAAATCAAAAAATTTAAATAAGCAATCTCCGGGTGGCTGAGCTATAGGTAAGGGTGTTTTTCGAAGGTTTATCCAAAGTTCTCGAAGTGGTGTATGAAGTAGGGCAGCCGGCGCGTGCGATTCACCTGCTCGCACGCAGACATTATCGACTTGGTCAACGGCCGCGGCCCGCATGAGAACACGCCGATTTTTGATACCTTGATGGAAATGTACAAGTTTAAGTTATTATTTCAGTGATATTTATAGAATCCTTGCTGTTATAATGGTCTATCTCCCTTTTTATAAGATTTTCATGTGAAATGGAGACCAACGTTAAGATAATAGGTAAATCTATTACCTGCCGAAGTGTCTTTATGTTCTTGCACTTCTTACATCCCCCTGACTCGGTTTTAAGCATTTTCTTTTATTGTACAGAAATTCGACCTCTACAATTTTATTATATGTATAGATGAAGGAGATATATGCACTTTAAATAATTGAGACGTTGGGACCTTGAGGCCCTGAGTGTTTGCCGAGTTGTCTACTCGTTTAATTAGTGTAACTGGAGACATGAGGGCTGGCAGCTACCTCGGCGTACGCATTAGCATGGCCATTCAACGGAGTAGTGCCGTCGGCCTTCTTGATACCAGTTTCACTGATGTAATTCGGGGATAGGTTCGTTTTTTTGTACCACGGGGAGTGATAGGTATACTCACGTAGCTATGTTTCTTCTGCACGAACTTGAGGAAGGAGGACATGTCAGGTCGGCCGAAGTGGTTCACCGCCTTCAGCCCCGTGAACATGGACGTGCGCGCGAGTCGCTGGAAGTGGTTCTCGCAGATGTACTATAAAAAAAAATATAAGCAGATGTGATTGTGCATATCATGTGCCTGACCACACTGAACAAGGATGACGTAACTGCACAGTCTATAGCACTAAACATTGAAATTATGGCTTTGTCGCTATCATGAAACATTTTGAGGTAGCGCACGAACACTATTCTTATTCAGAGTCTTTGTTCCTTATAAATAGTAGTAAATAAATAAATAAATACTATTTAAAATTTCTTTTATATGCTATGCCATCATCCGTTTTGTTTGTCCCTGAGAGTGCAATATTATTAGGGATAGTTTTATAGTCAGCCGACACATCTAAATAATTACCAGCATTGTAGTCCTCAGGTCGAACTTATGGAAGAACTGCGTAATGAAGATGTGTATTTCGAGGACGTTGGTGACGTCTTTCCGCTCCACGTCGCGTAGCACGTCGATGAACCATTCGAAGTGCTTGTGCGAAGGGCAGATCCAGAGGAAGTATACCTAAATGACATTATTAATGTTGTAAAATCATGGATATAAAATTTAAAAAAAAAGAATCTTGAATTTCCATTAAAGCCTCATATTCAATTGATTGCTGGTAGTGGGAAGCACACTAGCATCAAAATTCATGATCAACTTGGGCATTTTTCTAGATAGCATAAAAGGCATTACCTTTATATCTCGGGAACCCTTTTGAACCATGTGACAGGTTAATTCAACCTAGGTTGAAATCATTAGGGAACACCTAAATAAACCACCTAGTGAGTTAATTGTTGGGTGTTAGTTTTTTGTTACTGTAAGCTCATCGAGGGTTAAAACTCCCTTTTCTTTTGTAGATTGCTTGCCCGAACAGTTATACCTAAGAACTTAGTTATTTTGATTCGTCAACGTACCTTCTTGCAAGCGACTCCGGAGTACCTATTAGTCGAGGTCCCGAAGACGAGGTCGTTGAGGATGGAAGCGTAGGGCGTGACGCCGATGCCACCACCCACCATCACTGCCACCTCGAATTTGTACCAGTCCTGGTTGCCGCCGCCGAACGGACCTTGGATCCTGGATGAGGTTTTAGAAAATTAAACGTACTTTGATAAAAATACTTGTGTTCGGAATGTTTGAATCTAGTCGTCCTTGTTGTTCGTCTTGTGTATGCGAGTAATGATGGGGAAAAATATTCGAAAATTTTTGGAACGCTTGTTTGTCACTTAAAATGAAACGCACCTTAATAGAGGTTTAGAACATAAGCTAACTACCCATAGTTATCTCAAAACATCTTTAACTTTAACTCAGGATATGCGGTGGTCGGTAATCAAAGTCACAATGATGTAATTCGTGACTAGTATTTTCAGTAGTAGTTCTAATCATGAAGATAGTTGACAAGCTACCAAGCTTAATTATTGAACTGTAGTTAATGGTTTCCACATATAAGTAATTAAAATTAAAATAATTCGAATTCTTGACCTGGAATGTGTATGCAGACACTAGTCAGGTTTTAATGGTATTTGAACACGTCGCACCGTATGTGCAATTTTTGTTTGGACAAAATATTGTTATGGGCCTTAGGCGCGTGATGTTTGTGGAAAATGTTAGAGTTATATGACTGGTTTCACTTTTTGCAACTCGTTTTCTGTGAGATTAGGTAAAAACAACTTTTAAGCATACAAAATGTATTTGGATAGGTGTGAATTTTCTTTCATATTGAAAGAATAACGTTTTATTCACACTTACGTATGACGCCTACTTTCATTTTTTATATTACTATACTTATAACAAATTGTAACAACACGATAAAACACAAAAGTTTTTATAATTTTTCGTCTCTTGATAAATTTTACTATACTAAAAAATCAGGTTACCTTATCTTCGGCTGATCGTCAGGGTTGTAGTTGCAAGGGTCGAAGTAGTTCCTCAGCTTCCACGTCCAAGGGCCTTGCGCCTTGATGTGGCATGAGAGGAAGTTCTCATGAGGAGCTGATGTAAGTGTGAAGGAATGGAACTCCTCTTTCTTGAATGCGGTGCAGGCCAGCCTAACCCATTGACCTGATAATTTGATTTGATATAAAAAGAGCTAGGGTATTGAAGGGATAATATAAATTGGTGGTGGTCTTTCTATGTGTTCTTACCTGATAAGTATTTGAGATTAGGAGGTCTGTAGAATTTTATTTTTATAACATCTGATGGCAGCATTTCAGTCTCAAGCACGTCTAGTGCTAAGTATTTTGTACGTAGAGATACAACCTGTAAGAAATTCTCTCGTCAGCTTTTTTCAAAAACAGAAGTACCATATTGTTCTATATTGTAAGTACAGCAGAGCTAGCAGTAGAATAAATACCACATTATCAAGTGACTCGAAACAAAAGAAGATTAAATTACATTACTAAAGCCTCACAGTCTGGATAGATAAGTAAGGAGACCATTCATGTGTATGGTAAAAGTATTACTGGAGGACTCTGTGTATGATATAGATCAGTGCAGTGGGATCGAAAAATTTCTTATCATCACCAACCTTATCTAACGTGTAAATAATAGCAGGCCCCAAGAAGAAGATCCAGAACCTCGGAGCTCCAGTAAGTCTTGCCAGCCCATGGACAAGGCAGAGCGCATAAAGAGCGACGTGCAGCGAGTGCGCACGCCAAAACCAAGAGTACGCGCGCTTGCGAATCGTAGGGTGCGCGAAGACAAAGATGATGCACATTATTATGAATAGCAGCACTCCGCTTACGCCTGAAAGAAATGTAGCCGTTTAATATTCAACATGTCTACTACTACCTCTATTTAATGTCGTAGGGCCGAAGACTGCCTATTGTTGACAGCGATCGGTATAACAATTATAACCCAAAAAGCACTTCACAAAATCGATGGTTCTTGAATTGCTCAGAAATATATACTAATATTATAAAGAGGAAGGATTTGATTGTTTGTTTGTACATAATAAGTGTGAACTGATTTCATAATTAATTGACAAAAAACTATGTGAGTATGTAAAGAGCGCATACTCTTCACTGATCAAATTGGGCTATGTTAGCAAATTAGATTCTGATGAGATAATTATAATAATAGTAATTAAATCGAACACCGTGAAAATATTCACTTTACACTCATATACTCATAGTTACACAAGTTTACTTTTGAAATACATACCTGTAACAGTCTGAAAGACCCAATAAGTGATGCCAGGTCTGAAATCAGACGTGAAATGGACCTCCCTTGTAAGACAGCGTAGATTTTCAACAGGCTGCGTCGACACATGGTAGAAGTTGACCATGTGCCCCGCAGTGTGGAGAAGAGAGAAGAATAGTGCTGTACATGCGACTATCTTGTGGAACTGGATACTCGAGTCCAGGGGAATGTATTGCTGGATGCTGAATTCCTGGAAGTTAGGACTTTTGATAACAATTTTCAAAATGCCATCGTTGATTATTTCTTAATAGCTTTTGCCCGCGACTTCGTTCGCGTGGACTTCAGGTTCGTCCCGTCTAGTAGCGCAAAAAATGTGTTTTTTTACGACCTCACATTAGAAACCTCAAAAATTGTAGCCTATATGTTATTCTGATGTATAAGCTATATTGTGGTAAAGTTTCATTCAAATCCATTCAGTAGTTTTTACGTGAAAGAGTAACAAACATCCATACATCCATACAAACTTTCGCCTTTATAATAGTAGTAGGATGATTCTCGATTTGCTTGCGTTTGAGTGGTGACGCCTTAACCTTACTCTAATAAAAAAAACTTATAACGCCGATAGGAAGTTTAGGTGCTATTTTTAAAGAATTATAACAAAGAACTTAATACAAACATTGAAATATTTTTAGATAACTAGTGTGCACAGTTAGGTGTGCATGTCATACATCTCCGTTAGCAAGTGATAGCATCTGAAGATAGCGAGATAATGTGAACGTGTCAGGTGAAGAGTTCATCGTCGCGAACTTTTTTGTAAGCACGTTTTGTTAGATAACACGATAAACAGCTATGGGTTTCTCCATTCATACTTTTTTACCTGCAGGAAATAAAAGGTTCTTGACTTTTAATATACAAGTAGTGGTTATTTTATGAATTTAGATTTGATACCTCACAGTTCTTTGAACCATGCCCACAACAACAAGTTGTAAGAATATTAAGAGAATATATTGAAGAAGATATTCTATTCATTATGAATCTAAATGATGTTTTCCAAAGTAATACTTACTTTTAATTTCGTCAACAGATTTCTTGACATGGTCAAAAGCAGCAAACTGTAGCAGAATGACAAAGAAGCAGCAGATCCTCTCGTGATAGCTATTCCCACGCCCATGATATGCCGTAAGTCCAAATGTTCGGACATGAAAGAGTAGTGGGCGAAGCGTTCAACAAACAAACCGATGGTCACCACGTAGAAGACGAATAAATAGAATATATTTTGTCTATTCTCTTCGAGGAAGGTGGTTAGGTAGTCCCATTTGAGGAGGAGCCAATGCCTGAAAGAAAAAAACCGATACGATTGTATTGAGTATTCATATGTACTTTTGTAGAGATACCACACAATACTACTTTCTTCGAAAGACCTTTATAGTCAAAAGTTACTTTACCTAGATGAATCCATAGATGGCTCGATATGGAAGCTGGTCATCCTCGCCACGTTGGTGGAGGTGTCCAAGAAATTCTGCTTAGCTCCCTTACAGTCCAAGCCAATAGCTACAAATTCTCCTTTGTATTCTTTCATCATCACTTTGAAATCTGAGTACGTGAGATGATCTTTGTGTTGTAGCCCAGCATCCTAAAAGATAAAATTATCATCATCATCATCATACATCCATTTATCAAAATTAGCTTTAACATTTGCGAAGTTGAAGTCGATGTTTTACTGTCGGCAACTGTGTTCTCATCAACAAGTAGTTAGAAAGGTTGACAAGCATTTCTTAGAATTTAGATACTACGTATATTGATGAAAATACTAACCGAAAACATGCCATCAATCAACTCTGTGACATGTTCATCCCTCAGTGACGTTGTTCTGGCAATCTCCACCAGTGACCTTAGCATCTCGCTGAGTTCACCTTTATCGATGACTCCGTTACGATCGTTATCACACATATCGAATATAATACGGAGTTTGTCTTCAGTCGCACCGCGGGAGAAAAGGACTACGGTGTCCAAGAATTCCTACAAAGTAAAATTGCATAATAGTTTAGCATGATTAGGTTAATCTATAAAAATAAAAAAAATAACGCGAAGCAATAAAGTCTGATTTCAAATTCTATACCTGGAAAGATATTCTTCCATCACTATCCTTGTCGACAATGTTGAACATTTTCTTTACGAACACAGCATCAGCTTTCATGCCTAGTGCGCTTGCAAACTCGCTCTTTGATAAAGATGTCCTCATTACTATTGACTGTAAACAAATGAGTTATCATTTACCTAGAATAATCTAGATCATTCTTACATAGTTTAATGTAATTTTTTTAGTTTGTAGATAAGTAGCACTTTTTTACCTCTGGGTCAGCATCTTCGTTTCTTCTACGCTTTTCTCCAGGGGCCAGCCCGAAGGTGATTGCGTAAGCCTCTCTGAAGAAATGTTCTAGTCTTCTTTGCCTTCGCTCTCTTGTTTCTGCTGTTGCTAAAATGTGTTCTCTGTGACCCTGAAAGAGAGTACATAATGAAAAATTATTGTTAACATTATTTTCGTAATTCTATAGTAGGCCGGCATTGACTGTTATCTAGTTGTGTATCCATGCAAGCTAGCTTATGGATATTGTGAATAATTGCTTACCTGACTAAGATTCAGCGCCTTCTTGTGTTGAGCGAGGAACGTATCTAGTTTGACGAGAAACTTCCGACGCGATGCAACTGAATCCATCTCCAAGACAAGATCATGTTCTCGTGGGGCCCGAATCAAAACTAATGGTCTTTTGTTGTTACGGCTTTCCTGAAAAGTAGAGCATTCCAATATGAATCTGGTCTTTTAACTGTATAGTTGTTATTGCGACATCATCACATAAGCAAGTAACAGTACCTATTTTAATGGGATATAAACTTACTTGACTCTCTAGAACTGTGAGATGCTCAGTATGATCTAGTGGTACTGTCCTAAGCTTGTCTCCTTTGCGATCCGTAACGTGAAGCGCAGGTTCTGGCCCTAGCCTTAGTTTAACTAGTCTTTTTAGAGACGCATGCACCCATTCACGGCATACCATCTTATCTACTGATCCTAGAAATAAATCATTAACAGTCAATTACTACATAGTTGAAATATGATTCGATTGGCATTCAAGAATATGGTCTAAAAGTTTATTCACCTTTGTATTGCGCATTCTTGAGGTGTTCTTGCTGTATCTTGAGTTTGCGTCGGCGACTGTTTTGCAGCTTAACGACTCCGTAACCTGCGCCCGCACATAGGATTGGCACAAACGCGAGAACCAAGCAGGTGTAGATGTATGCAAATTCGTTGCCCTAAAATATCATCAATGTTACCAAATATTTCTGTTAGGCTAGTCACAGCAAGTATCGCTAAGCAAGACACAATGAAGAAATACTTTCTTTCAATAAAATTACCTCGAAATAGTCGTATCCCTTCAAATATTTGCAAGGTGCCAGTTTGGAGGCATTCAACTGGTAGGGCTGTGGGCACGGATCTCCTGAGCTCCAGTGGAACACATCTCTTTGAATATCATTTGGGCCAACTGCTGTACTGTTTACTATAACATCCCAGAGTGTGATTCTCCGAAGCTCTTCAATCTCATCTGGGGTGAAAATGCTGCAAACATATAGATCATGAGCTATTTGAATGGTATTTCGCTAAAGATACAATAAAGTGTATTGCTAGAACCTTACCCATTTTTATCGTTTTCAAACCAAAATCTATCAGCATCTCGGATTCTCGTAAATTGGTCAATGATGATGGCTCTAAACAATTCACCAGGATGACCGGTAGATTCAAGCATTCCACCTGAAAAATAACAGTTTTTACATTATGTGCTGATGTGTTATCCATTTTACATATTCAGTATAGTTAGTTTTTGTTAACTCACCAATGTAGACGTCTATGTTATCCAACTTTCCTTCATAAACTTGAATAAGCTTTTGCAACAGATCAGGATTGTTTTCAAATAATGGTGGATTGATCTCGTTGAAAGTTTTTATTTTTGGGAGCCCAAAATATTCCCTGCCAATAAAAATTAAATATATATAAGATATTTCATTTGTTTACTATACCTGGTATTCTTAATTTTTCACATTAATACGTACCTAGCTGTGTTGTAGTCTGGCAAACCATTATCACGACCTCTCATTATATTCAGAGCTCCAAGATCTCTTCGGGAAAACTCCATGGGTCCAAAAAGATTATCTCGTACATCAGAGCACAATAACGCATCTTCTCTTTCCGACAGTTGAGATGCCATACCCATGAGTATTTCTTCAATGGGCACTTGGGACACGACGTCCTAAAATGACAAATAAAATTGGATAAGACATCATTAAATTTAAATTAATATGCATCATCATCAGTCATTCATGAACTTAGAATGCTACTTTCGGAGTGCAGCTTCAATTCAGCATGTAAAAGCAGTTTACAATGGCATTTAATAACATGTACGTCAGAACCACCATCTATGATAGCGTTTATTGGTGATTTCTGAAATTGGTCGTGTCGTGAAAGAAGTTCATTTATATTCAGCCAGTAATTTTTTGAAGTCTTCTATAATGTATTTTTTAGTAATTTACTACTTACGTTGCCATCCCACCAAGTCTGACACAGTCTGATCGCATCATGCCCTCCAGGGGCGCGGCCGTATCTGCAGTTTCTGTCTCTGAGAAGAATGGCCGGTGGGACGAGCGTGTGGCCGAAACGAAAGGCAGCGGTCGCGAACTCGTGTGTTACTCCTGGAGCCACCTCAGCTTTGTAACCCTCGTACGGAGGGATGGGCACTCCGAGGAATGATGGCACGTACTGGTTTAAGATGATGTTCTGGAAATAAGAAAAAAAATGGATTAACATTCCTTCCCAAAATGCTGGCGTCAAGTAAGTATGTACTTGTTAAGTAATAGTAACAATGACATAGGCTACTTTGTTGATACAACGAAAGCTATTTCTATGGCTTTAGTAGTCTTGCTTAATTCTCAAATGTAGGCTTGACCTACTACATTAACTGGTGGTTTTTTAAACTCAGTGGTAAAGCAGTGACTGAATAGTACATCGCAACAGCTGCTTGTCACTCAATAGTCCGGATGCTGGTAGTTGACTCTAGCTGCCATCACATTGCGCCACCGCCACTATCTGTGTCTATGTACAAAGGTACACTAGTAGATCAGTATACCTGAAGACTAGCGATGACGATTCTCCTCGCTCTTTGGAACAGCTGCTCGTCACTCCAGTCCGGGTGCTGGCGGTGGACCCTGGCGGCTACCACGTTGTGCCACCGCAGCAGCAGCACGCCAAAGGTGACCATTGCTGGGTTCTGGTTGGTTCGAGGATCTCCTAGCACTGGGGACGAAAAGAATAGATTTATTTCTAGAATAGTAGAATTTGTCCAGAAAAATCTGGTTTTATATACAGGCAGTTCAAACAATTGATAGCAGGAAGTAATCCCATGTTCCTTGTCTCATCAACTACGGTAAGTGGTAGTTGGTTAAAAGAACATATTAGTTACTTTTGTAATTAAATTATGCGTGTGTAACAATATTTTGGCTACCTATTACCATGTAATAAAATACCTCTGTTAGTTACACAATTACTTACTTTTATTCTGTCAAGATTTTTTATCATGACTAATCGACCTTTATATCAGCCGAATGAACATAATGACAAGGTTGTATGTGATACTTTAATTACACGCTATGAGACAAATGAATAATTGCGCACATAAAATACGAACTTTCTCCCTTCGCGTGAGGTTCTTTTCACTCTATCGATTTCTCTAGGAATAATATGTCTAATGAAATTATTCACGCAATGTAATAATGATGTCGAAAGAATAAAGGGCTATAGCTTTTATCGCGAGTCTTACGGTCGATAAAAGTTATCGCACATTTACTGTGACGTTGATTGACAATAACCACACACATAATCTCAGTATTTAAATACCCACTAGTAGTTAGAGTCAATCTCAATGATCATAACAATTTTCTCCACTTTTTAAATTACGGTACACGGTTTACGTTGATAGTAACTTTACGCGTTGCATACATACTGTGACCAAATGTTTTGAGCCCCGGATACGAGTATATGTAGGTAGGTACTATGGAGGTTACCACCGCCTAACCACCTTTAGAACCAAAATCGCTTACACCTCGTCTTTTGTTTAAAGTAATAACGTCCGTTTTTGTGTGGAGTGTGTAAGCGATTTTACTTGAAAAATGGTAATGCGCCAGAGATCTTAACTGTCTAAGTGGAAACCATCTTTTGCACCACCTGTCAGTAGCACAAATTAGTCTGACATATTAAAAAAAAAACTCAAATATAGAATTTAAGCAACTTACGAAAGAGTCTTTCGGGACTGAGCATCCTCATATAATGCGGAACTGGATTGTTGAAAAGAGGCACTCGCTTGGTGTTCTTGAGAGGCATCCCGCCTTCGCTTGCTAGGCTTCCATTCTGAAACCGCAGATTAAAATTCGAGAAACGATTGACAATAATATTACGCATGAATAAATTATGGAGTTACTGGAGCGTACAAATCGGTTGCGGCTTTCAATCATGTGTCAGATTAAGTATTCAAGTGTCTCTAATTTTGGTGGACATGTGATGATGCTTTTAAAAATGTGATTTTAATAGTTTATACTTACTATTTGCTGAACTTATGAAATATTTTTGGTTTAATGCAACTTTAAGCTCACCAAGGATGATAGAGCTTTTAAGCTCATAATGGGCGAACGGTTGTTATAGTATAAGAAATCAGAAGATGTTGGAAAATGTTGGAAAATAAGACATGGAAAACTTTGAAAGATTTATAAAGTAATATAATAAATAATAATAAAGTATTCAGTAAGTTTAATTTTTTGTTACTCGATTTCGATGCATTAAGAAGGTGAATACCAAGGAAACTGTTAAACTGATAGTAAGTTTAAAAGTTTTTTGAAGGTAAGGTAATGAGTGATGTTAATATTCGTATAGAAATCGTACGTTAACTGGCTGCGGAAAACACCTCACTGCATTCCCCCCGGTTCGTTCGTGAAAACTTAAGTGTGAAGTTTTTAAAAGGTAACTAAATGATTGAGATGGTAATGTGAATATATTCGTATAGAAATGTACATAAAGAGGCAGGCCTGGCTGCGGGTGGCACCTGAAATGACCTCATTGCATTCACCCACGCCTCGCTCGTGCTGTACACGAAGCTGCCGTCGATCCACGACGTCATTTGGTTTATCTGGAACAAACGAAATAATATTAAAGCTGAAATATACATGCCTGTAGCTAGCACACCTTCATGCGACGTGCCATCTTCTTGTATGTAGGAAGACGCTTACTGGTATGTAATGTGAGGGAGTGGACGCGGGGGGCTCCAAAACTGGCACGTGTGAATATTAATAGTATGAATAGAGGCATGCAAGGACGCAAATTGCTAAACTTGCGCATGCCTCTAACTGGCATGCAAGCTACTGCCCCGTTTTACAGGCATGTGTATCCTCGCTTTTAATGAACGATAGGCAAGAATTTAATAAAATGGAATAACAGCCTTTTCACAATGTTTGAACAAATTCCCATTAGCGTTTTTTGTCCACTACTTCATACGAAATGAGGTTACATATTTGAATTGTTCGTTGGTTAGTACTTATTTGTCGATGGTGAAACAGGCCCCTAACCTGCGGAACTTAGTACCCACTTAGAGCTTAGTAGCTTAGATTTTAATAGTGACATAGACAGATAGATTAATTTATTGCAAACAAGTACAATGTTTTATGATTCTAAAATATTCTAAATTCATATCTAAGAATCAGCAAACACGAGGATCTATCCCGCCTTTCTTGAGACATAAATGGTGTTTATTAGCAGTTGCGCAATTCATCGGCTTTGTTCAATTTAATGGTGAGTAAAATGTCAAATTAGTTTCCAACTTATTTTGTTTCAATTTGCAATTTAAACAAGATTTATGAGCCCAATTATTTTCAAATCAAGTAAATTAGTATCTGCCTATGCGCAATGCTAACAAGTTGGCATATTTTCATACATAGTTTATAGCACGTCATTAAGCTTTATGCGATGGTACTTTGTCAATTAATGGAAGCATTAGCCATTTCAATTTAATTTAAGGGTCTTGCATACTATACAATCTTTGAATATGAAGTCGGTTAAAATAATATATTGTACCCTACAGCCAAAGAACACATAAAAGTACAGATTGAAGATGGATGTTCCGTCTTAAATGAAATAAGCCAGCACAACAATCAATTATATCTACATCTACTAGGCTTTTATACTTTAATTTAAATCCTCTTACTAATGTAAATCACAGAGTATTGAGTACGATACACTTGTCAGTCTGTGAGCTCTTTTAGATGAGTGAATCTGGGTTAGGTATTGCCATTACATTTTATTGCTTCGAAACCAACCTTCAATCGAATACGAATAAGCATTTGAAAATTTACATACATGTGTGACATAGTTTATTTATTTGCTCAACAAAAGCAAATTACTGCTGCAATACTCAGATAAATAAGTATTTATTTTATCAAACCCGCATTGATAAAAGCTTCCATTGTCAATGCAGGCCTAGTCAACAAAACAAAGCATAATGGTGATTGCTATGCTAAATGCACAAAGTGATTTCGGTGCAAAAACACTAATGAATCTGAGCATAGTGCAGGATGCATTCAAGGTTTCTTTTATGTCCCTACAAGCAACAAAATGTGAATGCATTTGAGATGTGCGTTTCAGTGTGTCACGTTTTAATTTGGAATTACGAGCAGCGTGCTAATGGCACGATAAGATTGCAATGATTACGATCATTAATGTAATGCGATTTTATAGTTCGAGGTCAAATTAGTAGCAGATTATCTTATTTCAGCGAATTAAAAAGTCAAACACTACTAGCTCCTCTTCTTTTAGAGCTGAAAGTATTATTTTTGGTTGGTAGGAGGTATTTTTTATTTAGAGGTATTATCTCAAAATGGAAGGATTCTTTCTCACATTCACACATTGAGTGTTTACATTTATGTTTTTGTATTGCAACTTAGTATGAAGCTCCGCTTATCAATCGCAAAAAATCTACTGCACTGCGAAACAAAATTGATACGATCGATTGATCCGCGCAAACTGGCGTGACTGAGATCATGACTTCTGTGTTGTTGATAATTGCTACCATCTTTGGAATATAATTAATTTTAGTCATGATGATATTCACTATTTTTGCATCATAGTTATTCAACTTCTTTTAAGGACAGATTTATGGATTTACAAAACTGAATGTAAACTAGAAAAGTGGCTAGAATATCATTCAAGCTATTTTAAAACCATTTAAAAACATTATAATGTAAAGTATGTAGTGATTTCCTGACTAGGGGCTGTCATAAAAATTTGGTACTTTAATCAAGAGGATATCACTAAGCGACCGAAATCAATCACAATATTAACAATTGATTTCGGTCGCTTAATGATATCATGATATCATACTATTTAGTTCTGTGTTGAGTTTGCGATGCATAAGAGATAACTTACTTGTTCTCTAGGGCTGTTAGGGCTCTGTCCAGTGCTTCTATCGTACGCTGCCCTCAAGAAAGGCATGTACTTGGCGCCGTTGCACTCCGGGTCGTACATGTGGTCGCACTTGTCCACGGGAATCCGATGGTGTTCTATGGGGCACCCTGACTCGGACGCCATCACGATCTCACCTGTCACCACTTGCCCTGAGAACATGTGATATTGCTTATAAGAACAGAATGTGTCGGTGGGGTTGGGTTTTCTTATCTCGCATCCAATGCGTAATGTCGGTAAACGTGTAATTATAGATACATATTGGTTTCTATTATGTCACTTATTTATGAAATTCACTTTTTGACCTATAATCGTAAAACTGGAAATTCTACTTAGGTGCGGCTAGATATTTTTCCATTTTAATCGATCAAATGAAATTAGCATTTGAATATTGTTATTTTGGCGTATTTTTTGAAGTATTACTTTAATTTGCAACCTAAAATACAGATAAATATACCTAAGGCATGAAGTACATTTTGTTGACTACGTAAAACTAACTTATTAAGAATACGTTGTATATTTTAGGTGATGATAGATTTTTTAAACATAATACTTATTTACATAAAGCATTAGTTGGTATACTCGATATACTGGACCTATACTGATAGTTCAAATATTACGAGCAAACGCAAGTTACGATCCTGTGCCTACGTCATAGCCAATGATATCATATTATACTCGTATTAACGCGGAATCGAAAGCTCAAGCTCTTGATATTTCCTTATTCAAAAGCCGATATATTAGGGCAAAAAATTCCATTTATCATATATTTTTTTTGTGGCGCATAGCAGGACTGGTACATAGATGGACTAACCCCAAATAAAATCAGAGTTGTTGGGTGGATCGCCATGACTTAAGTAAGTGCTTGTTTTTTTGGGCTTTATATAACGCACCAATAATCATCATCATAATAATTTGTTAAGAATTTTATTTAAAATAAATACATTAGGGGTCCGAAAGAAAATCACCAGACAATTTTATTCATAACACAAAAAGAAAATGACGAAGATAGCTGGATACCCTAACACGTTACAGTATAGTTGCCAAAATACACTTATTAGGAGTCTAACCGCTGTATGGCACCAAAAAGAAATTCTAAAACTAGCCTTACCAAAGAATGCTAGCAGCGCAGTCCTGTTGGCCATGGAAGGCAGTCCGTCCTGCCCCCGCATGAAGAGTTTGGACAGAGACCGGGCCCCCGGCCGGTCGGCCCCCGCCATCATGTATACTCCATCTGCGTATGACGCTGGCGACTTGCGCGTGAGTCGACTGCCTGAGGAAGAAGGATATCGTTTGTTACTTACGTGTGATAAAAAAAGATTGAAATCACTGCACTTAGCTTACAAATCCTAGCGTGGCCGAGACTTAATAAAAATAATAAAAAACAAAAACATTTTGTCAATCAATGTGATTGTGTATCATTCATTCAAGATCATTTAAAAGAAGCCTGCTCCCTATTAATGCTTAGATGTTTGAGTTTGAATTTAGACACAAATAACCCAAGCGGTTGACTGGTAGAGTCTGCCAATGTACTTACAGTGCAATAAAGTTAAAAAAGATAATTTATTTTTGAAACCTTACCGCAATCTCATGGTAAATAACTAGATCTATAGTAGATATAACGTTATACTCGTATTGTCACATAAATAAATAATAATGAACGTAAAAGTGCCTTCAATCAAAGGGTGAAAGTAATTAAGTTCGACCGAATGCGGCATCGTCACCAAATGGAAAGTGTAACAACAAGAGTACGTACAGTCGGCCCCATCGATCACGCCGCGCATCCTGACAGCGACAGCAGCGCACACGCCGCTCAATTAATTCCTTATCCGACTGTCTGACCGCTTGTTAACTTTGACTAGTGTTCAGCCAGTATTCAAATTAAAGAAAAAAAACTTCTGAGACAAAAATAACTCTGAGAGCAGGTGCAGGAACAGGTAGCATACGAGAACATCAGTGATTTATTTGTATTTAAGCGTGACATTTAAATATAAATGTGTAATTTTGAAATGGTATTGGGATTGTATTTTAGACTGTCAAAATAATTATTATGTTGGTATTATTTACAAGAATGTTGAAAATATAATACACCTTTACTCATCTGATCTTCCAATTTAGAATAATATACCTACACTTAAAATTGACGATCTCATACTCTTAAGTAAATGGAAAGTAAAAAGTCGTCTTTATTTTATGTAAATACAAGTCAGTAGTAAAAGGCAAATAATCTCGGTCAAATTCCATAAATGGTAAGTAAGTATCTCTTCAACTTCTGAATCTGACGCCTCGATGACCGTATGAGTTTTGTATTATATAGTCAAAATATAACGGCATAATTAAATAGAACAAGCATAGGTATAAAAGAAGAGGCAAGGCTGTAATTAAATTATTGCAAAATAAAATAATATTTTCCATAGCACTCTGTACCTACTTATTTGGTTTGTGATTTTATTCAGCGACGAATAAAAGGTGCCGCCGACGTCCGTGATTGATGGGTGAAAATATTAACTTAAAATTTGCGTCAATTACATAAAAGGATAACAATTTAATCGTCATTATTGAAGTTGGTGGCCCGTCAATTCGAATAAAAAAATTGCATGAAACCAGAGCAAAATTACGCTAAGTGTAAAAATCAAGTTGAGCCGACGGAACATATTCTTAATGGACTTGGTCGCGTGGAGTGGTTCTTACTCACTGAAAAGTGACTGGCAAGGGAATGTAGGTACTATATTTATCCGTGGATCTCGCAAATATGTAGTAGGCAATGAGATAAAATGGAAACCCATATTTTGCTCATACAATCACTCTCAAATTACTTACACGTTCTTGTAAAGAAATATTACGAAAATTACATTACCGCGTATATTTTAAGTTTTATTTCAATAATATGTTTCACTTCATCGGACTTGTTATTGCTTTTGTTCATCAAAATAAATCAAGAAAATTAACGTCGATAAGTGTAAAGGGCCATTATAAGTTTTTACTGCGTCATTGGGCCATACATGAAATAGTGTAGAGCTCGTAAAGTTTGGATCCAGTCGTAAATATTATGTGTAATTTATTGTAGTACATTTCAAGCAATAACTCCGTGGCTCATTAAATCCTGGCCGTTATCTTTGCTTCAGTTTTTGACAGCCGCTGTCACTTTGTCGGCTTCTGCGCAGCGCATACCGCCCGAGGTTGACTTTCTTTAATATTTTTATTGTTAAAGTGCATGATTATTAAAAACTAGCGGCCCGCCAGCGACTTCGTTCGCGCGTTTTAGTTTTACTTCGTTCCCATAGATCGTAGCAAAAATATTTATAAGCCTCTAAGCATTAAACTACTTAAATAGCCTTCCCCGATGAATTTGTCGCATTCTATAAAGGTTTACGGGTAGAAAATCGTTTTCCCCCGCAAGCATATTGCGACCGTTGGCGTTCGAAATGTATGAAAACTCGCGCTGCGCTACGTCTGCACACCATCCTCTTAAATATATATAGACAAATGTTATATTTTGTGTAGACTCAACACGTAGCCCGGTCTTTAATCTGGTCAAACTTACACGGGGATATTATCTTTTTATTTAACAACGTAATGGAAATACTTTACGCCTTTCGTCAATCGTATATTTCTTTCGGGTGCTAAAAAGACCAGGCTACTCTGTTCGCTTACACAGCATCATGCTACATAACATAAAGGGTGTGGGAGAAGCAAATTCCCTCAAGTCTTCTCCCGCTACCATAAGAGTTTGAACTTGAGCTTTGTTTGAATTCAAAAGGAAGATTATATGTAGGGATCTACCCCATCACATCATCATCATCAACACCCAAGGCCGTCCACTGCCTAACATAGGCCCCCACGAAAATTTTGCAAAAAAGTTCCAGATTGGACACCCATTGACCGCAGGAACAGCGTAGAATGTCCACCAACAATATGAACAAACGATCTGCATACTACACTGGACACAGACCGGGTAGGTAAGGTAGGTATCAAGTAAGTACCTACCCTGTTTCAACACAAAAAAATATTCTTTACTATTTTAATAGGAATCAAATCTCTACTCGAGAACAAAATTAATAACAAACATATGTCAAAACATTGTGTGTCTCAGATATGTCAAATGATTGTCAAAAATGAAATAAAAATTATTTTAAGCATAAGCACTAAAGAGTATTTATATTAACTTCGTAGCAAATTATCCCCAAAATAACTTTCTACCCCTTTTTAACTCCGTTACATGATAAATTTTAAGAAAATTTGATACACATGTTTCGTTAATATTTTTAAAGAATGTTTATGCAAAATTTGAAGTAGATCAGACCAAGGAATCACATTTTCCCATACAAACTTTGCACCCCTTTTTCAACCCCTTAGGGTTGAAATTTCAGAAAATCCCTTCTTATCGGATCCCTTCGTCATACAAAGAACACACCCTCCAAGTTTCAGGTCTCTACGATCAGCGGTTTAGGCTGTGCGTTGATCCGTCAGTCATTCAGGACAAAGCCTTTTATATGTATAGATAAAGAGCTGTCTATCTCTCTTCCCAACTTTACTTTCTCCTATGTTTACCCCCCAAGCACAAAGAGAAGCGTGTTATTATAACTTAAACGTGTTTGTCTGTGTATCTGTCTGTGGTATCCGTAGCTCCCAAACGGATGAACCAATTTTCGTTTACTTTTTTTGTGGCATTAGATATTTTTATTCCGAGTGTTCTTAGCGAGGTTTCAGGAAAATCTGCTCAGCTGTTTTATTGTAAAACTGAAAATTTAATGTAATAATTTTTAATAATATTTGACGTCCGTTATTAAAGTAAGGAAATTATAACTACTTATGATCAATGTTTCTATTTTTATGTATGTTATATTGTACCTATGCCTTACTTATTGGCACAAGTTGAATCGTTTTATGTTTTAACCAGGTCATATTTTAATTATGTAGAAAGGAGCTACCAAAGTTCCCACCCTTCACTAGTTAGCCCGACACTCCTCTCACTGCCGTTTCGAGATTCAGAACTGCCATATAATCATGATAATGCGCTTCTGTCATCTTTAAAAGGTTTTTAATTAGCACCCAATCTGTCATGCGATCACCGCAAATACTCACTGGACTACTATTACTTCTGATAACCTGCGTATGGGTTGTTGTCTGCTATCTTTAGGGCGTAACTGAAGAACATTTCATAGCAAAAAAGTTCCAATAAATAAATACAATTACTTGAAGTGTAGTTTAAGCCCACTGCAAAAAATATCTTTAAGAATAAATTAATAATTCATTTATTGCCTTCCAGAAATTTATTGGGTACTTTCGGTGGTCCGGGTTTTTGCTTTGACTGGCTATAAAAATCTACATAACGATGTACGAGTATTGAAGGTAGGTATAAATAACTGGACACGAGATTGCTGATTTAAATCAAAAACAGTTAAAATTTAATAATAATCAAGATACTGTCAGCTTTAATAAAAATAATGAGATTGATTTAAAAATGGAATGCAGCGCAATACGGGTGGGTCGTACCAAGAGGGCTAAATTTTTTGATGTTTACAAAATACTACTGAAATCCGAGCCGAATTAAATAGTAACTGTCAGTAATGTCTAGATGCAAAAAAGGTCAAGCTTACTTTGGATTTTATACAGTTGTCGTAGAGGTTTATGCTGGTGACTGTGTCTAATTTTTTTTCTAAATCACAACTCTAGACAACTTTTTCTCAAAAGCCTGTGGTAGCAGCTAGTCTAGTTTATCACAATAGCTAGGTGCAACAATTTTTGATCTGAAATGATTGTCGACATTTGTACCTACTCCAAGTAATACACAACAATGTTGCAGCAATTGCAGCGATTTAATCTTTTCGGAACATAGATTCTGGCTATTTATTAGTGATTAATGGTCATGCCGGGATGGGTCGGCGAATAATTTAACATGTGCTCGTGACCGCGTGGCGCAAGCTCGCTGTAGCTCCATGAATAACGAATTAGGAACAAGGAGATTTCGGCCTGATGGAACAAAACGTTTTTTGCGTAGGGTTGCCGTGAAAAATTCTTTGGAGTTGCAGTAATGCTTCAATTATGAGGACATGCATGGACATGGTTCAAACATTGAGATATTAAAGCTTGATATGACGGTAGAATATCAGTTATTAACAAACATGCGAGACAGGTGGCTGGGGTATAGGTAATGTTTAGTTGTCGCAATTATTGAATTGACAATAGTATCTAGTTACACGGGAAATATAATTGAGAAAAAAGTTATCTATCGAACTAGGTTTTCAGTGTAAATGGCTGGAAATATTTATCAACGATAGGTTGGTAGGTTAGCCTACACTAAAATCCTTAAATGGTCATTGGCAGCCCTACCTTTGTAAAGTTGTGCCCATAATGGTTATAGCCCTAAGACCGCTTACACATTATCGATCCCCAATAATTTAAATTGCTCACGTTGAGCTTGGATCAAGTAAGCCATTTTTCACGGCTCTTTAAATCATCGGGCTATTATCTCAATGCTATTCAATGTTTGTCTAACTAATTTAATTGTAGGTTCTGCTACGGATGATGCAATCCTGAGTATTGCAACATATGCCCTTCGGAACGAAATTTCTTGAATCTCATAAGCGTTGTGCTCTACTATTTTGTTGCTTATTTATTCCACGCGCATAATTTATGCTAATGAGCTAAGTAATATCAAGTCAAATAAAGTATACCTAGCAGGCAGGTTTTAGGATACGCATAACTTTTTTGGTGTAAACTTTCCTAATTTTACGTATCCTACTTCATATTTATTGTCCATTCTTAGTTCGAATGACACTTAAACCGTTTGGCATTAGAAACATAAAATAATACTTTAATATAGGAGTATCATTCACGATGAAACGTTTCTAACTGTCTTTAAAAGATAAAGTCCGAATTAGGCCGATAACTATCGCTATAGTGTTGCACAATTAGGCAACAAATTAATAAGACAGTTTTTTTATCAGCACATGATCTTGTTACCTCAATCACGATTGATCGTTTCATGAATTTATCATAAGGTTTTTATCTCGGCACATATCAGTGGATACGTTAGTTCCGTTTATAACTTCTATGGTATCAAAGAGTTTGACGTGGCGAAATATTGTTATTAAAATACACCAAGCACCTTTATAAGTGATTGCTTATTATTTTTACCAAACAAAATAGTATGTAATGAACAAAAAGAAACGTGAGAAGCTAGAACAAGAATTAGAATCAATGCTGTGACCGCCGTCCAATATGTCACGCGTTGATGTCTTTTCCTCTCAAGCTTTTAGTACCTGATCGAACGTAGCGTTTTATAATATTTAATACGTTTTTTTTCTCGCAAATACGTAGAATCGCGAGGAATATTGACCACATAAACGCAAATAGAACAATATTTATTTATCTCTGGCCTTGCGGTCAATTAACGGCAAGTACTTTCGCAATCAGTAAGGCATCTCAATTACACGTATCTTCGACCAGGTGGGTCAAGAATGCTTAGTATTATACCAGCTCATTAAAATAACGCTCATACTTTGTGATTTACATACTTATCATAATGTCCTTATAAGAATGATTAGAAACTAGCGACTCCCCGGGTATTCATCCGTATAAATACGAATTGGATTCACCATACCAATTCATCTCCCTTTTCTCCCTCGATTTTGTATATTTAGAGATTTAGGTATTTCAATCACCTATTTCATTTATCGAACTAACATTTTATTTTTATTTCGACCACCTATTTGACCCCAACTTTTTACAAGCTCAATCAAGTCTTAGCATTTGCTTGCAGGCGTTAACATCCAAAAACGGATTATTTTATGGAACTTGTAGTCTTAATTATCGCGAAGCTGCGATGATCCGTGATAATCTTTCTACAGATTTAACACATTCCTTACCTTGTTTGGTGATGGCATGTGTTAAGTGGCCGCCTCAAACGCGTTAAGGGCATGCGACTGGAATACAGATAACTGCTTACTGAGTAAGCTATGTGGAGAACGGTAGATATTTTTATGAAAGTAGGTACTCACTAGCTGCATGTTGCCTACTCAAAATTTCTTTTGCAACTGACTGGAATCCTTACAGAATGTTTTAGTTATTGTTTTATAAGTTTATCAAAATCAAAGGTTTATAATTTGCACAGAAATCTGAAAAGTAAAGAAACTAAGTAAGACCTTAATTGTCTTTTGCCCCACAATCTTGACAGACCATAATTTAAACCTAGAGCAGTCTTTATTTGCGATCAAGTACTTATTTTATTTACCTGTATTGCATTCAGTAATACAACATACTGACAAACAATACTTAACTTCAAAAACAGCTATCACGAATTGATTGCTTCAACTATAAAAGCGCATTGCCTTTTAAGTATTGTTTGATCCAGTTATTGACAGAAAATCGCGCACAGCAATTTTTCTCGTTGGAATTGCAGCAATCAAGTTACCATAAATCGTGATGTAGTTACGTGACTTTTTACAGACCACACATATGACTTAATTTTTAACTTATTTTAGGTCTACCTTCGCGTTGGCCCCGTTACACTAATATTAAGTGATAACATTGTTTATAGCTTCATGTGTTCAGCTAAATCGGAATGCAAATTTAACGTGATTAATGTAACTTAGATCAAGTCTTGATTTGTATTTTGTCACTTTACCTCAATAAATAAATATAAATTGTTTATTTTGTTAGGGACCATTCTTACTTTCCACTACTGAAACTCCTATGTAGCCAGAAACTATAGCTTTTGACCTCATAAAAAACCCCAACCAGTGAAAACCAGGTGGACACTTTGTTATAAGGAAAATAAAATAAAATGGTGGCGCTGAATTTATACGAAAACCTTTATAAAATACAACAAAATCTAATAAAATACTAACAGAGTTGCAATGACAAATTAAGACAGCATACGTTCTATAAAGAAACGAACGATTGACGAAATACTTTGCTAAATTGAAATGTTTTATGACCTCGAATTATTAAGTAAATGCAGGTAGGTACTTTTTGGGGATGGTTTGAGTGTCAGTAATGAGCTTTAATAAGCATGTTTAAGATAAATACCCCATAATGGAATAGTCAGCGGCCATTCGTTTCCACACGATCACGAAATTCAAGTTTTACAAGGAAAGTAGCTTTTCAATAAAACATAAGCAGTTGTTACATTATTTCAGCAGTGTATGTAGGGCATCATTATAAAATACTGAAAAAACATAGCTACCTTCCTACCTATTCTGTGAGATATCTAGTTTATTAGACACTGTACATGAACTTACTAAAGACAGGCCGGCTATAAAATTATATTTAAAACAAAATGATTTAGGTAGAAAATGTAGAAGAAAATAAACAAAGTCGGGAAGTGATTCTTTCCGTATCTAAGTATGTATTTTCTGCCAAAATTTTATACCTCTCTTAATAGCATTCCTGGGATGGCCCTCTATAGTTATAAGCAACATACTTTGGCACATTTAAAATTTCTACATAATATTTTTTGTATCCATCTATAGTTGCATGCAATCCAGCTATAGTTACATCAATAAACGTGAATAACATTCAAATTCAGCTATTATCGGAATTAAGTCGGCCGTAATGCTCTCAAAACGCTTATGGCGCTTTTATACAGAACAAACGCAGTAATAAATCAAAAGTTTCTTTCACAAAGTGTTGTTAGATATTACGATCATTTGTTAAACTACTCGTTTAAGCATTTGTTATAATAGATACAACGGTGAAATCAATACATGGCTCGTTAGTATTCGTTGTCTGGTAGATTAGAGCAAGGTTGCGTCGATATATCAAACGGTTAAATCAAATTGACTTGATTAACGTCGGTTTAGACAATGACAGCTGTCAGTTGGGCCAAGTTCCACCGTAGCTTGATAAGATATGTTGCAATCCTAGCTAACTGTTGCGGTGGTTGACCAGCTGACTGACTTCATGACAGATAAATAATATTAACTATGCGACCGTTACATTATTTTCTAATTATTTACAGGTCATATGATATGTTTCAATTGGAATCCTTATTTCGTCAAAATAAAATGATATTCTACAAAAAACATTTAAGGTAAGAAAACATCAGTTTGTTGAACCGTTAAGTAATTTTAATTCTATATATATTTCAGAGACGAAAGTACACTTTGAAAAAAGCTTGTTTGCGGTCAATTATAAAGATAAAGAAAATTGATATTGTCTTTAACGTCGCAGTGAGAAGTTATCACGACGTGTAATCGTACCGCGTGAGTTGCATGCAGCTTGAAACAACTTATTTAGGTAAAGCTTGAAGGCACACAAAACGCTCCGTTCAAAACTATCTCCAAGTTGTTCCTTGATCTAACCGAAATTACTAAATTGAGCACTAAATAAACTTTTTTTCCAGAAAACCTAACTGAAAATACATAATACGCCAACTGGTGACTGAAACTGAAAGAGTGCCCTTTTCGTCAAACTGTTATGTACAATGTATAATTATAATTAAGGTAACCGTATAAAAATCTGGTTATTCTACTTACTAACTGATCCCCAGTCGGGGTACGCTCTGTTGTTGTACCAGCCATCGTACCGCTGTTTCTCGTAGTATATTTCTGAAACAAGGTAATAAGAGACATTAGATAAAATATTTCCATTTTGAATTTTTAAACATTCAAAAATAAGATCATTAGATCTCCAGTCGTTCAGAACAAACTCTGTGTGTCTGTGTGTAAATATCAAATAAATTTTATTTCAAATTAAAGAACGTTTTAGACTCCACCATTGCAAGTGATTCAATCGGCACGTATACGATGGCTCATTACCCATGCAGCCTGGATACCTATGCTGGGCAAGGCCCCTCATGAGATCTATATGGAACATCTACCAGCAAAAACACGCTGTCTTGATTAGCATAATATACAACTCTAATTGGATTGATTGAGATTTTAACGAAGCAAAACGCTGCTTATTGAGTTGTTGATTGAGAGGCGTATGATAAATGCGGAGGCATAAATCAGCAGTGAGATTAAATGAATGAAAAATATGAGTTTTTTTGCATAATGATTGTAGAAGTTAGTTTGTGCTTTTTACCAGTCTTGTACACAATAAAAGTTATCTAATTTTATATTATTTACCACTTATTATGTGCTCCCTTTTTTAATAGTTGCACGATTCAAGAATAACTGTGCACGTAGAGTCGTTCTAGCTTATTAAATACAAAAATGTCACGTAAAGTTCAAATTGCTTTATTACATCCATTCATTAAATAATGTTTTCAAGAAATCTAGACTTCAGCGCAATTTATAAATTCTATTAATCGCCATTATAAATCAATCAATGCCAATTAAATGCTTGACCTGAATATCTGCGTCGATGTTGAAAAAAATCACCTGATGATATACAGATACTCATAGAGATAACCTTCATTGTAAAACAGTTGAATCATTGCCTCAACATCTACGACAGTCACAATCCTTAACCGACTTCAAAAAGGAGGAGGTTATCAATTGGACTATAAAGTACGTTTTTTGTGGCTTGTCGAATTATGTTAACAATGTTGACATTCCTTTTTAACGAAATTATTAATTTTAAAATAAGATAAACACAAACCTTACAACCTAAATAGGTAATACAACTATTTTAAAAGTTGTTTAAAGATTGTTTACAATATTCGACTAGCGAAGATGAACGGACTTTATGTTTGTTGTTTTTATTACAGAACTTTCAACTGCTTAGACGCATAAGTAAGAATAATCTTCTCGCTTAAATTTACTACTTGAACTAAATACAACAAAGAAAAGCTAATGGAAACCAAGTTTAATTTTAAGTAACAAGAAGAAAACATAGTACTCCTCGGTGCTCAAATTTACTGTAAAAGCCGCGACCGCGAGATAAAGCTAGCTAGCAATAAAAACGTCAATTATGAAATTAATTCTCATTATTAAAACGGATACTCGACCGCAGATATGACACCTGCGTGTGTGCTTACCGCTCGCATGTATGTTTCATGAGCAATTACCGTAGCAACTAAACCCTAGGAATAACTAGCAAATTGTTGATATAGAAAATGCATTTGTCATTATTTTATTACTGAGTGACACAATTTTTTTATCTCGAGGCTACTAATAATGCCTTATGATTTCATGGTCATTCATAGAAGTTCTAAGAAAATGTTTTCATTCAGTATGCTAATGATATATGAAGACACTATAGGGACTATACTAACACACTTTAAGCAAATTAATTTAGCTCACGATGTTTAGATATTTTATTTAGCTACTATCTCATTATAATTTAGTTATTTTTATAAATAACATTTTAACACGTTTCCTGACGGATTTTGCATTAGCACATAATGCCGAAGCACCATCGTGAACTATGGAACAAAATGTCACGCAGCGAATTACAATCACATTTCTTTTTATTATTTAGTTATCTACTATCTCAGCTTTATTGAATTCAGTAGCGATATTCAAGATGTATGATAAAGTCAAACTGTCAGTAACCCACTTTTTGACAGCCTATTTAGTTGGTGTGACGGCCGACGAAGGCTCATAAGAGTCACATAATAGCAGCCGCAGTCTGGAGCAGTAAAATTTGACGTTTCGCTAGAAAAGTTTAGAACAAATCAATATTTTGATTTCTGCTGCATCAAACATCATTTTAACTCTTGTAATATCTGTAATAACTAGAAAAGTATATTTGGAATAGTTTAAATTTAATAAAAATTTTAAAAACATCAATTTTGACTATTTTCACCAAGCGCGATCTAAGTAGTGTTCGATTGTTAAAACTGTACGGATCAAAAACCAATTTCTCCATCATCTATCGATGGAGAAATTGGTTTTTGACGACTGGCGCGGAAGTCTCGACACAGTTCCTTGTAAAACCACCAGGTGGCGCTCGAAAAATGATAAGACAAAATTGGTATTTTCGTGTATTTATTGATGGAGAAGAATGTTTGAATCAAGCTTAAAAAATACATTTTTTTTAAGATTTAGTAAGTTAGAAGGATATTCGATGGAGCAGAAAATCAGAATATTGAAATTGTCTACGCGAAATGTCAAACATGCTGCTTCAGACTTCCTTCCGAGGGTTGACTTGAAGACAGTTTAAATACCTGCGCTTATTTTACTGTTGACGTACAACAATAAAATAAGTGCACTGTAGCTAGAACTTAAAGCTCTATAAAGTTTATAAAAAGCAATTAAACAATAAATACATTAAACCCTGTCATTTTTATTGTGAACACGGATTGCTTAACAAAACATAAAAAAGATTTTTATGCGATGAACTAATTTTCAGACACCGCATAATAATATTGTAAACGTTATTATAGGGTACGCTATTCTTAAATTCTAAATCAAATTGCCACATTATAAAAGGTTCCGTTTGAAAACAAAAAAGTGGATCCGGTATCGTCATCTCAATTAATTGTAATAGTAGATGTTTTTGCACTAATAAAGTTTTTAGGATGGAATGAGATCATCCGTATCACGCGATATTCTGTAAAAAATAGATTGGATGCGTGTAATTAATTTTTTCAGTGTTCCTAATGGGAATATTTATTTCGTAACATATTGTTCGGTTTAACTTTGATAGCTGATTAATTGGATCATTGATCCTTTTGCAAGTGAAATATAATAGAAGGAATTAGGTGAGCAGTTTCAAAGCTGGTATTGCGATCCAACTTAATCCATTCAATTCCGAGGCAGTTCAATTCCCACTCAGTGTAAACGAATATTATCAATATGATAATATTATAATAATACTGCAATCGTATGAATATTAATATTTATATTGTTACATTATAGTAGTATTATCAATATAATGCGAAATTGTAATAAGAATTGCTAATTTGACCGTAAAGCAGAGCTATTTAACTGTCAAAACTGCAACGCAATACGCACCCTGTATTTTTGTGAATACGCCTTAGGTTTCTTGAAATAGTAGATAATTTGTATGGGCGTTGGTTGATCGGTATCATTCGTCATTATTTGCCTGTGAGCCAGCAATACAATCAAGTAAAAAGGCAATGAGGAAGCGCTAATACCCATTAACGACTCCTATAAACACTCATGTAATAACACCACGAGTGATGGTGCAAGACTCAGCAATCAACATTATTTAACTAATAATTTATTGAATTACGAGCAGAATAGCTTTATTTATCTTAATCGGCTTTTATGGGTCAATTAATAGATCAAGTTGGAGCCAACGCATAGCACACAAGTTTTATTTATGTTTTACGTATTGTTTTATTTGAGTTTTATTTAAGAGATCAGGATTTAAGTGTTGCATGCATACAGATTTTATTATGTCAGTGATGACCGCTAATAACTTCCGTCTCCGCTTCGCCCACATGTGATTTTAAATCAATACCTTAATCAATATTCATGTATACTTTTGAAATAAATAATCTTTTTTTTATACCTGATTGACTCGTACACATAATAACACAGTGACCCGTCAAAACGGTATAAAAGCTACCTACAACATTCTTTGATATTTATCAACATTTACATAGAAGAAATTAGAATTAGGCTAATGAAGAAGAGTATTTAGAAGTAGGTCTAACATGCACGACCGTCGTCGCGTCGAAATAATAATTTCATTTCTTAAACGACATGGTTTCTCACATTTTTGAACTAGTAAGGCAGTTTTTATTGTAATGAGTATATTAAAATTAGTTAAAACATTTCGTAAATATCGTTTAAAAGACGTTTGAAGTTTATCAATTGCCGTGATAAACGATAAAAAGGCGCGCATCTTGTGCCTGCTTCATGTGTGGATTTATTTGGATTTACATATTGCTAGTTAGTTACCATTGAAGACAAGATGTTATATTTAATTACAAGTCATAGTGTTTATTTACTTTAAGTTGCAACATAACTTGTATCAAGTAGTTACTCAGCAATGCCGGTAGAATCATTCATTACACAAAGGTACATCGGTAGATGTTTTATTTACCCAAGTCATATTAAAAATACACATGCCGTCCTTATGCCAGTTACTACGAATATCCGCTGTTATACTAAGGCCCAATTTCCTCATCGATAGTAATGGTAAAATGTCGGTACCAGCGGTTAAATATTTACGTTTGCGTATGTTTAAAAGAAAATATACCTACTTTTACCAAATGTCAGAATGTCTATTTTAATGACCATTGGTTAAGTAGTAGGTAGTTTTCTTCAAAACACACACAATCGTGAATATTCAACCGCCGGTAACAACATTTTATAACATTACATTACTATCTATCACGCAATTGGGCCTTATTGCGGACAACAACACGTCCAGGCAAACACTGCGGTATAACCTGATGTGCTGGCGACTGTACATATCCGTCTTTTCGCATGTGTCGATGAGTGTGCAGTATGTGCACAGTGGTTCGAAAAGCGTTAATCTAAATAAGTCCGTCACAGCCGGAGCGGCCTTCAGGCGGCTTTCACTGCGCGACGTGCGGTATGACGCGTCCGGGAGCTCTTATTTTTGAATCACTCGCGTCAAGATGGCGTGTAATATTCCATGTTTAAAGTTGAATTTGGGAATGAAAACCATTTGTTATCTACATAAAAAGGATTTGAAAAATCATTGCTCAATTTTGGGAGTACTTACGTCTAGATTTTGAATTATTTCCGTTGATTTTTTATGTGTTTGCGAATGAAAATCACACGCCATATCCAAGCGAGTGATTCAAAAATAAGGGCCCGGGAGTGCGCGAGCGCAGGCACGCAGACACAAAGGATAACAGTCTACGATTTTCATGGCATACATAAGTACAGTATTTGAAACTTGTAGCTAAAGCCGCGATAGTGGTAAATTTTATTATTTATTTTTTAATTAAAAAAATGATGTCACAGTGCAACTGAATCCTATCAGCTACTAAAGCCCAGTTAATAGAGATCGAGAGTAAACTCAAATAATGGTTAAATGTCGTTACCAGTGGATAAATTCATATTTACGACTGTGCTTGTTTTGAAAAAAAATATGGTCATTAAAATAGCCATTCTGACATTTGGGGTATTTTTGCTACAAAGCTCGCCCAATCGTAAATTCAACCTTGATCCTGAAAATGGGTCTGAGATATCTACCGATATCAGTAAGTTACTGTTTTAATTCGTAAGGTTATCTGATCTGGTAGCTGGCACATGGGCGTATCCAAAATCTACATGAGATCTAATTATAAAGGCCGTTCACCAAACAATCAAAATTTGCATACAACCTAATCAATTATCTCACTGTTTAAATAATATAATGAGCCTATGGCGTAATAAAGTTATGTAAATAGGTCATGAACTATTTATACGACAACTAAAAAGGTTGAATCAAGTTACTTGACCCATGTCCATAGACATAAGCAATAAACTTTGCATAGGCAAAAAAACTTATTTAACGACTGGTTTAATATATTAACAGAGTTCTTATTTTGTTTTCTCTTACCAGCTGCTAGACTTTTCAACTTGACGTAGAAGTGTACCTTTGATTTTCTGCTACGTTATGCGCTTAAATATTGACCTTGTCTTGATTTTCGATAAGCATTTGTCGAACTATGAAGCGTGCACCAAATTTTATCAAGAACAAACGATGCAGGAAGTTTACTTTGAACAGTAGGGCACACATGACATTTACTGGTAAATATCAAACATATCGCGGATATGGCATTGCCTGAGCAATGACCGGCAAAACGCCTCGCAATTAGTGCGATGGCCCATTAGTCGCATTGCTTAAGCTCTTAAGCGACATTTTGATGAATGTCGACTGGCCAGCGCTGTGGCAGACATTAATTATTGGGTAGACTGGAGATGTCTCTTTAGCCGAGATAATATTAAAAAAAAAATTGTGTTATGTCTTGTATGAAAAAGCTGCAAGCAATCTTCTTTGCTAATAATTTAGGAGCAATGATACAAGTGATTTTAGCAGGATCAAGATGGTCAGAAACGTAATTTGATTTGCTCTGATTATACAATTACATCGACTCTTTCTGTGAACGCTGAAAACAACTTTCAAGTTTCCTCTAAATTTTGACACCTAAGCAAAGCTCGGCACAATAAGCGAAGTCTCAAGTCATAATGATACCGGTTGCTAATCCAAAGTCGGTAACGCCTAAATTCTTGCGGATAAACGTGACATAGTTTCAAAACAATAGCGTTTGTTCGAGCTGACACCTAACGGCTTGAGTTTAGTCACATTATGTGTCACAATTTTACATTTTAATTATTAAAAAATAGAGGCCTTGACCCAACGGAAGCGGAAGCATTTCAAGGCCTCGGGGAAATGCTCCGAGTGTCGTGACTAGATCAACGCACGCGCCTAAAATGTCAAGATCTTGACGTCACTTTAGTGCGAGTGTGACGTTTAGTAATTCAAGTGTAGATGCCCGAGATTTCGACGAGAGTATGACACAACTCTTAATTCTATCCGGTCTTAGATCCTTGTTGGTAATGACACTAGTAACTTGAGGTGCACGTTTGAATTCGAAGAACGTTTTTCAATTATCAGTCTATCGTCTACAAATAAGATCATCATTTCATGTATAAAGACCAAAGTATGATCAAAGATATAGATGTGTGTAGTTAATAAAGCTGACCGACTATTTTTTTAGTAGAATACCAGAATTAGCATTACTTAAAACACATGAATTCCTGAACCGGTTGATTTACTGATTCGTAGTGAGGATTTTTAAATCCCATTATTCACGGAGTGAAGATTCTATGCAACTATGGCGCAGGTCACGGCCACCAAATAGATCTATGACATTGAAGCACTTTGATTCCTTGTCTTCACACAATGCCGCAATCATTGACGAGAAAATTAAATCAAACGTCTCGTGAACTGCTTGATAAATTATAGTTATCAAATAATGAATGTATGAAACTTCCATTAGGCAAATTGTAGTTGAAGCTGTGAAGTTCAAGGAGGTAAATTAAAATGAGTAGGTAGAGGTACACGAGAACACGACATTGCATGTAGTGTGAGTATTACTGTATTAGGCACTTCTTTATATCACTAAGAAGCTGGTCAGTATGTAAGATTAGTCAGCATTAGGATAACAATAAATGTAGGTTTAATCTTAATGTACTTGGTGTTAAATTACATATTGATACATAACATTAACAAGTAATTTTAGTTGCCTAGTCGAAAACCAGGCTTATAATCGTGATCTATACGAATACTATAGGTAGTACGTAGTTGGTATGGTTAAAACGTATAAGTACTAGCTAAGTACTTGCGTACGCTTTACCAATTACCCCATATGTTTAGTAGAGTATCCTGTACAATCGATAATTCAGTCACGATATCACGCTTATGATAATTTATAGTTACTGTACATTTTAATTAATAATTAAAACAAATAAGGATGAATAATGATTACCTGTGATTACTAAATCTTTCGCGGTGTAGATTCATTGACCTGTATCACTACGCGTGTAAAATTAAAATTAGCACATATTTTATTATTTTTCGTGACCCGTCCTGGAATCTACAGAAAAATTAGTGTCTTGCTCATTCCAAATACGCCAACAGATACAGCAATATATTATTGCCAGGATCGACTTGATTCGTGACTGATGCTCACGCTATAATGATTGTGTCGGTGACAATAAAAACCCAAAGCGACTAGTCCACATCCTAGTAGGCTATTTACTAGTAATAGGACCTCCGGCACTGCTGTAGACGCCTTTATTACTTTTCGCCGTAAGGTGCAAGATCATTTTGAACTTAATTTTATACATCCGCGTGTATCCCAACTTGTTGACAACTGTAACATAGCCGCGACTGCGACTGCATAAATCATTTTGTTAGGTGATTTATTATTGCGGCGGTCCGATGTGTCAGCGCGCACTGAACTAGAATAGAAACGAAATCTCGCTAAACGAGATTCGTTAAGCAATATGTTGTTTGGCGACTTGTTTCGCTCTCTGTTATCGAAGGATCGCTTTTGACATCTGGCAGTTGGAGCATTTATTAAAAATAAATAAAAATGTGAGAATCCCATTAGATTTTTTCTAAAATAGAAGTAGGTTCACATATTTGGTTCTAAAAAAAACAAAAGTAAAGTAGAAGTAGGTTTCCAGTCCTAAATATGCCGCTACAGAAGCTAACTTCATGCTTAAAATTGTTTTTTAACTACAGAAAATAAGTAGTACCTATTGTGCCTTATACTTATTTTATTACGAAAAATAAAAGGCTCTCCATTTAAACGAATAGACCCAAATTCTCCAATCCTATCCCTCTTTCATATTTTGATATCTTTATGGTATCATGATGCTTTTGTTTCGAAATAATCGCAACAATTGCATCACGTAGTTCTTAAAGCTTGTACTCACCAGAATTCCCGAAGCCCGACGGCGATGCGGCCGCTACCAGCGCAAGCGCAAGCCAGAGGCGCGCGCACCTTCCCGCGCCCATATCCGTGTTCGTATCTGCAACAATGAAATGAGCATGATTTATGTAAACTGCAGATACTTTTGGCCAATTTATCTATCTATCTCTCTTAACCAAAGGCACAGCGTAGGACGTCCACCGACAAGATGGACAGACGACCTTGTAAAGATTGCAGGATCGCACTGGATGCAGACCGGTCGTTGTGGAAAGCCATAAGGGAGGCCTATGTTTAGCATTGGACGTCCTTCGGCTGATTATGATGATCTCCCTATTCTATTACGTCGGCCTACAAAGAGTCCTCTCGCAGACTGGAGTTTTCTTTAGCCCGTACAAAAAAAGTTTATTAAAAAAAATTTTGAACTTGTGAAAAAACACTGAAAATGCTAGTTTTCTGTGTTATCTCTCAGTTTTACTATCTTATCTTAGAAAATATCACGGAATAATGCATACAAAACCTCACAACGCACAAATAAAACCTTTTGTTCGGTTACCACTGGGTTTTAGTTGACAATTCGATATTGAAGTATTTTTTCTTGTGAAACCATTATTAGAGATTTTGATTCAAGTCGTTGATTGAGCGATAAAGTGTTAGCCCACCTACGACGATTACATAAAATTGGCGTAAAATACGTAATACTTTATTAATAACACTCTTTCCTAAAATGTTCTATCTGACACAGATTTCCATGTTATAGCTTAATAAAATTGTAGTTACCTATGTTATAAAGATATCATCATGTCTTAAATCTTAACATATAAATTTGAAATGGAAGACTGACCTGACGTTAATATACTCTTTAAAGATCCCATAGTAAATAGTCTGATGCCCACATATGGCCCGACTTACTTGTATCATTTACTCACTTGTGAGTAGGCATTGACCAGTGATCAGAAAAAGATCGTTGGGACAGTCAAGTAAAGAAATATGTCATATGATTGATTCAATAAAGCGTTTACATTATTTATATGACCTCAGACATGTACCTATACCTACATACATTTTCTACTAATACAAGTATTTGTTCCTATTCCAGGTATATTAATTTAAAATGAAACATACTTTTTTCAGTCGACTGTACTTGCCTTATTCGTCGGATCCGCGAGCATAATGCAAATTGTGCCAACTCGTAAATCTTTACATTTTATGCATGACTCAGATTAGGACTGAATAGCTAAATGTAGATATATGTACCTAATTTACTATAACCTTATTGGATTGATATTTATAAATATAGTATGTTCAAATACTCAGTTGAATAAAACATAAAACGAAATAATCAGTTGTTTTCTGCACTGCACTTATTTATTATTCCGCCTCCATGATGTAACTAAAGGTTTAACCGGGAGATAAAGCTTTGAGCCTTTAGGCCACCTTTTGTAGTACACTTAAACAATAAAGTCATACCTAATATAATAAGTCTATCTTCTTAGTATGAACAAGCTTTTTATTTTGTTTTATCTTATTTGTGTGCAATTTTATAAAGAACTCAATTGTATCTTTCACTTTGAAGGATCGTCTTACTTCGATACACCGCATTAGATAAGCTACTAGCTAGAGGATGTTCGCTAGATACGCTTGCAAAATCTCATCCGTATCGAGGCAAACATTCACTTTCAGTCATTTCCTTTCATTCAGTCAGGTAGGTACTTCCATTCAATACAGTAGCTTAATGTACCATATGAGATACGATACGGGATATTGTATATTAGATACATTTCATTTTGTAATTCAACTATTTAGTTTCAAATACATGAGGGAATTGAATAAGTGTAGCTTGCAAATAAATGAAAATAATGAAAGCTTTTAATACCAAGCATAGTTTTAGGCCCAGTTTTTTTCATCGATAGTAATGGTAAAGTTACGTTACCATTGGTTGAATATTTACGATTGTGTGTGTTTTGAAGAAAAACTGCCGGAACCAAATGTCAGAATGGCTTTTTTAATGACCATTTTAAGGTACTTTTTCTTCAAAACACACAATCGTAAATATTCAACCACTGGTAACGTAACTTTACCATTCCTACGGATCAAAAAACTAGTCCTTAGATTTCACAATCCTTAAGCCTAGAGATTCCTAAGTTTGTAGCTGATCATGACACTCATTATCGGCGATCAAATAGCAATAAAAATTATGCAGTATGCGATCACGAGCTACGATAAGTGGAATTAATTAAAGTGTACAGACATATTAGACGTATTATCGCATTTCGAGTTTAGATGTATGTGGCAGTTATGTCACAGTTTATTTACGAGGAAAAGTTGTGATCACAATCGGCCATTCATGCATCAAATATGATGACTTGCGTGGCACTACCTTATTTTTCAAGCTGTTACAAGTCTTCCGATATTTCAACCAAAACTTAATCTAAAGATTTATTTTCGATATTTAAGTTATCTTATTTGCTAATATAGCAACTTAGCTCGACTTAGTTTGGCTACGAACAATTTATTTAATTCAGATTTATAATCAACATAAGATTTAATGAACTTGTAGATTAACTCAAGAAGCTCTTATCATCCACAAACCTACAGTATGTAAATATCTCATCTCTCTATAAAAAATATCAAAATGAACCAATTCGGAAAAGGTGCGAGGCCGACCGTTCTACTTCGCATCCTCATACCATCGCTAATAAAGATTTACAACTATTAAATTATTATATGTATTAAACTCATATCTTTCCGAACTCTGCGCTGGCTGAATAAGTTAGACAAATTCAATTCGTATTACCCCATCCAAAATAATTTACTTGCTAAGGAAATTAACATAAGTCTAGCCCGCTATAGACCACTACTTTTGCAGAGATATAATAATGGTGCACTTAGAATATATGCATACTCTGTATGATAGGTCTACGTGTTGCAAACTCATTTCATAAATATATTAAAATTAATTTGTTTCAATCAGAACTATAATTATACAAATAATAGTAGCACTAACACAAAACCATTATTAACAAAATGGGGCTTATTTTTTATTAGCTTTGCATTGTAGTATACAATAAAATTGAGATGCCGGAACAAAAAGAAGGTATTAATAAAAGTACAGTCAATAGCAACGAGAAAAATACTTGTATGGTTTTGAATAGGATGATAGATGGACGGGAAACATACAAAGGAGTTTAAGACAAGTTGTCAGTATTAATTAAGCAAGAATTATTGTTACACGGTTTGTGACCCCTCATATAAATGATATGACAAATAGAGGCTATTGACAATTTGTGAGATATGAAAATTACTGTTTTATTATTATTTAGTTCTTATTTAGGTAGACAAAATTAAATTTTATGTGATTCTCTTCAAAATAAATAAGGAACGCAACGTTCCTTGAGCTAGTTTTGTAAGTATGACACTCTTAACACAATTAAATAGCTCTTGAAATCTAGATTCGAGTGCTTGCTAACATCTCACCTGACATGATGCATAGAAGATCGTATAAATCGAGATAATATCTATAAAATGCTGAATAAGAAACAATCTCGTGAGGTTGTGAGATAGCAAGTAATAATAATAAGTATAAGAAGTTCCTTTTCAAGTTCCTAGTCAAGTATCAAGGTAACAATTTAGGACCGTTAATTTATTACTAACGCTTCACATGGCTAGTTTTTCTTAGTTTTTTACAGTAATCAGTTTATTTCAATAAAGAAAAACTGCGGAAGTGTGCTTGATATCTGATATGTTATGAAAAAAATTGATGGCACGTAAGTACTTAATCCTAATTCAGTGTAAAAAAATCTATCTTTTAAGTACTAGTAAGTGTACAAAAAGCAATGATGTTCTCCAGAATTCCATTATTTGAATAATGAATTTAGCTCTAAAAAAGTGTTTTCGCGTCAGTATACAACGTTTCTACATTTATGTCAGGAAGAATGGACAGCCCCCAATTTATAGCATTTAAAATTCTAACAATCTGTTTCACAATGTCCTTATAAGTTTTGGTTAACATTATCTGTCCAATACTTATACATATTTGAATTATTATTATTTAATTAGCGCTTATTTGGCGTTAGTGAAATAGGCCCTCATTGAATAATAGCAAAATTTTATAAATTTCAAAACCCCCCAATTGTAGCTCAATTGTTCTCAAAAACATTTTAATGATTTCTCTTAATCTCACACTCCAAACTGGTTTGACGTTTCACGTTGGCTATTTCTCATGATCTGGCCGATAAGAGTTTGAATTATTAAATAAAATAATGGTCCGTCATGATAATTGCGCTTGGGTAACGGATTTGGGCCCATTTGCGCAGACGCGAGGCCGCTTACCAAACAGCGGGCATTGTGCGCGTACGCCTATCTTCAGTTCCATCTCAGGTGCTGTCTATGGGCATGAAGAGAAGCATGGTTATGATTATAAGAGAAACGTCAACCCTATGCATATTTAAAAGAACTTAGTATACGAGAAGCTTTTTATTCTTAGTTATTGTAAATATAAGATGATTTCTCAAATCAACAAATGAATGGATTCCTTTGTTTCTGGAGTTTCTTCACGAACATAAATGTCGAAGATTGACAACGGAGATATTAAATTTCAGTTTTCTTTAACTTGCCTGCCTTTTTAGGCCTAGGAGTGACCCGCTATAAATAGGGAGCCAAAGGCTCACATGTCTCTTAATACCAGCGCTGGTGATGAATTGGAGTTATGATAAAAAGTTGTTCAAAATGTCTGGAAAAGCTGTTCAAAATATGAATATTGATACTTCATTCAAGAGTGTTTTCCGTTCAAAAGATACGTTCCGATTGTGAAGTCAAATGTAGATAAAATTTATTGCACGGTTCTATTAAGGTGCGATAAGTATTGCACGTTGCCTCGAACCGCTCAATTTTGCAGTTACTCAACTGCTAACTGTTTGCTTACTATGACCGCAAAGTCAGTAAGGCTATTTTAACTAAGCCAGATGAGTAAAATTCTTGATTTTACATTGGAACTTTCTTAAAACCTCATTCAAACTTCGTTAGATTTGTTATAGATTAGAATTTGATTGCTACCACAGATACTCGTACCTTATTATTTTTTAGTTTCCGAGATTTCGTAGTTTGTAGCAATCTCTTACTATATTCTAATGTTAGCAACTATGCAAGTTTAAATCGATATAGATTATTATTATTGTTATAGATTTGTTATAGAAGTACTCATGGCGAGTGTTTATACCTTATTCATATATTTGTCAAAATTATGTCCATACTTACCCCAGATATACTATGAGGACCTAGGTCACCCTTTGGAAATCACGGATAGATGGAGTTGTTGGGTTGCTAGACCATGATGAAATACGAGCGCTTGTTTCACTAAAACTAAGGACCACTTTAATTTGTGAAGTATGCAAATGAAGGCAATATTGTCGTTAGCTTACAACAGGTGCTGTAACATCTTCAGTGGGCATTTAGTCAAACACAAAGCACCGGCCTTCACCGACCGCCGGTGCGGTGTTAGCTGCACACGCTAGTGACATCTAGGCTAGACTGTGCTTTCGATATCGATAAATGAGTTATCGACAAAAGTTATCGAAATAACATTTCAATTTCAGAAATATTTTTCTATGTGGTACATGTTTTGTAATAGCCAAGCAATAAAGTGATTTAGCTTTTTATCCATTTGACTTATTGTGTACGAACGTGTAAACGTTGTAATTTTACATATTTGAGCATGTTGATCTATTCTATGTCAGTAGATTTTTGTATCGGTGACTGTTAAAAAATATTTTTATCAGTTATTACTTATTTTGTAAGTTTTGCATTATATTATATTTATATTCTCAGGTTTTGCAGTTTCTGCAAAATCAATCTCATGACATGATTCTTTGTTTTCACGTGCTTGATAAAAATATCGATAACTCCATTGCAAACCCTAGCTAACCTACGGAATCTGTGCGACACAGTCTCGAAGACGATTAAAGACCTTGAATAATCAACGGCAAACACTGTCTGACCTCTAGCCTAACTTGAATGGGTAAACCCACAACTATTTACGAACTCATTTCTTCTAAAGTGCCTTACAGTGAAAGTTACTTTGCACTGATTCTCTTACATAATGGAACATCTTCGATACCAACGTCACACACGTTGCGTATAAATTGAATTGTGAAATTCACTTCGTTTTCTGAGTAACAAAGTTCAGTAATCAAACATAATAAATGTAATTGCTTAAACAAGGAAGCAGAAGAAAATCTGTTGGGATAGTAACATCTCACGATTATCCTCAATGTGAATGAATAGGCGACGTCAGAAGTTTCTAGGATCCCATGATTCAATTGTTACTACCTATCGAGATGTACTGTAGTAATATCGGTATGTATGTTTTATACCAACGTTTTGCTGTATGCGCCGCGGTAAGTGGTTGCTAGCGCATGCTTAATGGGTCATTGGCAGGATGTCAATGATGTAGATCCTTGTGAATCATACGTTTTTCCATCTTTAGTTTTTATCGACACGCGTGACTTTTGGTTCGCCGCTAATTCGGCTTGCATGAACTCATCAGGTACCGTATCGGTTATTTCTTAATAATATCACGTAACGCCGTGTCAAGAGCTCGGTCTGGCATGACTTGAAGGAAACTACATGCTTGTTACTTTGATGGTCGTCATTAACGCCTAATGTTTACCTGTGGTTTGGAAATTGAAGTAGTGTTGGTTGTGTGTTGTCTTTGTTGTTGCTGTTTTGGAAGCGTAATTTCATTTCCCTTCCCACGACTTTAAGTTTACAAACACAGAAAGTAGTTAGGTACCGTAGTTTTCTGATTATTGTGAATGATGATGTTTACGTCTGAAATTCAGGGCAGAATGTCGAGGAGCCTTATTTTTAATTACTCCCGTCAATATTTCGAGTAATTTGCTTTTGAAAATCAATTGAAAGTCAGCTATAATCAATATGGACGCGAGTAGTAACAAAATTTAGTTACCTTTTTTGAATCACTGCCGCGTGAATTTCAAAATCACATCGCATCTTAATTTGAAAATCGAACGTTAATCGAAAAAATCACAAGCCATATTCACGCACGTAAATGATTAAAAAATAAAGCCCTTGGAGGGTTGGAGGCACTTTACTAGGAAGGCTGAACCAAAATGGAGAGAAAAAGTAAAGAGAAGATGAGGGTTACATTTGAATAGTAGCAAATACTTAGATGTAAAACTCATCATACAGGATCTGTCTGTATTATTATTGTACTAATCGTAGTAGCATTAAATTTTAATTTATGAAAGGTTCAAAAACGTAGCGGTTAAATATTTATGTGCCCACATTTTTTTTTATAAAATTCTTGAAGAACAACTTATAAAATGATTTGGGATTTCAAGCAGGTCTCAGATTCAATTTAAAATGAGATTGGTGAAACAATATCAAGAAACATTACGTTATTTTATATAATTGACTTTCAAATAATATCAATAAACATTACTTAAACAACACTTCCTAAATCATCATTGTCAAAATCACAGTAATATTAAGTGCTTCAACTTATGAAAGATTATTATCATCTTTGCGTGCTTAGTTGAATCAGCTGATCTGCAAATGCGAGCCAGAGGACTAACCGGTCATGTAACTGTTCATCAAATATACCGAACTGTCAAAACGAGTACGGAAAGCCCATTGTGTTCTAAATTCTGGACTAAAACTGACTTTTTTTTCTAAAGCAAGTACCTTCGAAACGAAAATGACACAAAAGGCAACTCTTCGTTGAAGGAATGGATTAGAAACATAGGTAGGAAAAATAGATAGATGGATGGATAGATTAGGTATCATTGTATTAGATCTTGACAGCTTTGTGTATGAATTAGCACAGCGACCTGTGGCCGGTGGGTAGTAGACATGTGGTCGCGTCCTTGCGTTCACTGCAAGACACCGCGGCTACCTTATCACGGAATGTCATCGTCTAACACCGAACGGACCACGGCTAGTAGAAAGGCACCAACTCACCTTTAATTATGATCAGGCATCACGGCAGCGTTTTGCAAACGCTTGTTCGCCTCGGAAACTGTAGCCATCCACTGTCCGATCTGTGCTATTTCGTAACGATGATGTCGAAATTTGTTTGAAAACACAGTCGTTCGTATGAGAACTGTTTACGGGGCGAAAGCGGTAATTCGAACGCGGAAGTGTGATGATAATAAATGTTTGTACGCGCATGCGTCAAGACGGTCGGCTCGCGCGCGTTTGCGTGTGCGACTCAGCGTCGGCGCTCGGCGGCGTTTCTCCGCGCGGTGTCGCGAGGAGAAAGTCTCGGCCGTGGAGCGCCCGCGCCGGTTGGACGCGCCGTCGCCGCCGTGGAGGGGGAGTGACGTCGTCGCAAAACCAACACCACCTGAGCACTATGAGCATCTCCATTGTGATTGCCTCATCGGTCACTCGCTGATTTGGATGAACGGTTCCTTTCGGTGACCTAAATCTTGAGGAGTGCATCTTGATGACCTTGACGATACCGTTGAATAATATAATACCGATTTGATTGCATTCGTAAACTAACGTTGGTGGACGCTGACCGCCTTATAAATATGAGTTCTTTTGTATAAAATTAGGGTATGCATATTACTGATTTATTTCATTGCTGCCATATCCGCTACGATTAATTAGGATATAAAACTACAAAGCTTCAGAGCTGTAAAACTCATCAAGAGATTTCGTCGCACGGCCGCACGCACGATCATCTATACTAATCTATACTAATATTATAAAGCTGAAGAGTTTGTTTGTTTGTTTGTTTGTTTGTTTGTTTGTTTGAACGCGCAAATCTCCGAAACTACTGGTTCGAATTGAATAATTCTTTTTGTGTTGGATAGTGCAGTTATCGAGGAAGGCTATAGGCTATATAACATCACGCTACGACCAATAGGAGCAAAGATATAGTGGTAAATGTGTAAAAAACGGGAGAAAGAAGTCACTATTCCACGCGGACGAAGTCGCGGGCAAAAGCTAGTTGTTAATACGTGTGAACCTTAAACGAATACGAATGAGCGGGTCGGGCTAAACTGCTCGTATAAATTAACCAATTAGGCGAAGTTCCCACGGAAACGCTCGCATCCCCCGAGACGCGAATACAGCGAAAGCGCATGTCGACAGAGTGATAGTCATCATGCTTGTTAAGGAGCATGGGAGCTCGTTATCAATGAACAAAAACAACTTTCAGAATAACTGGTACAGAAATAATAATTCCGTATGTTTCAGGAAGTTAGGTAGTAGGTTGAATACAGTTCCTATCTGAGTTAAGCTTTGAAACAAATGAAAGTGGTAAAATAAGTACATGATGATTATGACTATTAGCACAGACTAACTATCCAACGGCCGTTTTCTATATGCAAACTATAGTCAAAGGTAGATACCTATCCTCGACCGGAGATAGGATTTCCTTGAGCTTGACCGGAGATCTATAGGATTACTGCTAGAAAAAAATCATTAAATTTGTATGGATGATCACGATGTTCTACTAAGAGGTATGATTAATAAAATGTTTGGTTTAATTTCTATCACGGATTTCTACCTGACGTAGCTTTTACAAGTATATGCATTTATTCAGGTTAAGAAAATTTTACAGATACTTGGTCACAACTTAAGAAACATAATAAAACCTCTCGCATGCTTTAGCTACTCATATGTTAAGAAAAACAGAGGGGACCCGTTGGCCGAAAAGTCATCGGAGTCATTAAAAATATTTATTGCAGTAGTTAGCTTACACCAACAGAGACAAAGCACGGGGGAGCAAACCAAGTTTTACATTCTTGATGACAAGCAAGCCATTCGCCACTGCAGGGACGAACTCAGGGATAACAAAATTGAAAATGATACAAAGATTGGTCAGCTGTGAAATTATAAGTAATTGAAACGTACCTAAAATGCAATATCTTCTTTTGACCTAAGAAAAGTTTGTAACACTTATGCTAATACGCGTATGGACGATTTTAAAACCTGTTAATGAACATCTGAGTTGGCGGAAAGAACATTATTGGCACCTAAAGAGATACAGGTTGCTTTAGCCAGTGTACTTACTTCGGATGTCGCTTGGGATCGCCAAAGTTCGATTTCTAGTTTGAGAACATAATTATGTTCGATTAGTTACTACTATACTACTACTACTAGGGTGACTCAGCGACCCAAAGTGAGTCTTCCGACACCAGATCACGCCAATTGGAAAATATTACCTATACTTATTTTATTGTGATTTGTCAATAATTTTGTATCGCAAAGAATAAGCTGCGTCTTCAGTTCGTCCCTGTCCAACTGGGAGCCATCTGTTTATACAATTATCGGTTAAGAGCCGCGTCAGTGGCGCGCGCTGTTCTTCCTAAATGAGTCCTTCATGAGCGATATCCATCGGGATACTTATTAGTAGGCCCACATACGCACATGGATTAGTACGCATTCAACATTCGGATACACTGCAGCATTTTCAAATCCCTTCCCTCGGAAAAACAAAAGAAAGTCGTTGAAAATTCAAAGTTGATCTTTTGCATAAAAAACATATCACACTAAATCCTGGCAGCTAAGAAAAAAAACAATCCTTTCCGCGCGCCAGTCAAAGTTCGATTTTCAAACATGGAAAACTTTTTAAACTATCCGTGCGGCGACGAAGGTTGGAGTCAGCAATGCTTATCAGCCAGTTCTTACAGCGAAGTGGTTCCAGTAGCAAAACAAAGGTGTCAAGCCAACGCACGAGAAAGGGACCGTACACAAAAGTTAGTGCAGAAATAGACTTACTTTTAGTTGATAAGTATCCCACAGTAATAAAATTGTATAAAACTTAATTAAAGCACGTACGTTATATAAATGTATTGGCTAATGATATTAAGTATTAGGACAGCTGAATTATGTCTATTTAATTAAAAAACAGAATAGGTTACGGCTTTCGTACGTAATTTCATTCTGTCGGTAGCATATTCATGTTCAATGCTTATTTCACTAATTTTACCAATGTTTAACGGCAGTATTACTAGATAGTATTTGCTCCCTGGATTTTTCAAAATTAAATCCTCTAATTATAAATAAATATGCAACAGACAACCAATTGTCTTGGTTTCTGAGTAAGTAATTTTCTTTCTTGTGTTACGAACTAGGTACTAGACATCGATTATGACAGGGGCGTCTCCCAAAAATACTTATGTAAACATCCATGACATGTTTGCAAATCACATAAACATTTGCCCCTTGTGGGATTCGAACCCACGACCGCAGCCATAGAAGTCAGGAGCGCTAACCACTACACCAAACGTGCGGACTAAACTAAGCTGGCGCTTCCCCCAAGATCTAGCTGTGTACTTAGTAATTTATTCACTCTTGCCATAAAAAGCCCAAGTATCATAATAGAATTTCCAATAGTACCAATAATAGGATTGTTATCAAAATACCTTTAAAATCTCCAAGCAGCGTGAACACGGCGTTCAACACGCTGCGCCTGCTCATCCCGACAGAGCCGCCGGAAAGGAAGCTCAGCAAGATCGAGATCCTTAGGCTGGCTGGCAGCTACATCACGCATCTTGACAACCAACTTTATACCGGTGAGATTAGGTTTATATTGCTGTGATTAACTGGAGAAAATTCGTATTGAAATCAAAGATTTTGAATATTTGTGGCAAGCACAGTATTTTTGGGGCCTGTTTCACAATGTTTAAGTATTTTATTTTATTATTATTTGGGAAACATACATTTTTATGAAATAAACAAGTTCCGGTAAGTGCCATTGTTCTACAAAATGACGTTCTTTATTTAACTCGTCAAGTATGCGTAAACGAGACACAATAAAAATTCCATTGTTATGCGACTCTCGGCATTCGTTTGATACCTGACTGAATTATAATTTGATAGGTAGTAGTGCTTACTTGGACATTGCGAAACAAGACATTAGTCTACTCGTACTCGTATTTATATTGCAAGACATACAAAAATATTAATTGTATCTTTACAAAACCTTTTAGTTATTATTTCACTTAAAAGTAAATTTTATTGATCATTGTTCGTTTTTGTTCTTTTGTATGTCGATATACCGTTAGTTTTCTGAAAATGATCTTTCCTTTTTTCTCACAGGTGACATGGAGCAACCGTGCCTTCAGAAGAATGAAAATGATCACAAAAATCAATCCTTATGTACGTTTTGCTGGTCAACAGTCAAAAAAGATGTAAGTATAGGTTCTAAGTAAAAGGTAATACTATTATTATCTTCTGTGGTAAACGTCAGTATTATCGTTATAACTTGAATTTTACTTTACGCGTGTTAACTAATGAAAAACGTTTTATTTCAGAAAGCAGCAGCGGTGGGATATAACTTTTATAAGATGTCATATTAAATATGTGTAACAATAGAAATTACGTTAAACAACATATTAAACTCAATAATATTTTTTGGTACAGTGGCCAGCACATGAGACTATACTTTTTAGGGTTCCGTAGCCGAACGGCAATAAACGGAACCCTTATAGTTTCGTCAAGTCTGTCTGTCTGTCTGTCTGTCCGTCCGTATGTCACAGCCACTTTATTCTGAAACTATAAGCATCACATAGCTGAAACTTGGTAGCCAGGTGTATCTTGTTCACCGCTTTCCGATTCAGATACAAAAAGTTAGAAAAAATAATATTTAAGGGGGGGCTCCCATACATGAAACTAAAACCAAAAAAATGTTTTTTACTCAAACCTATACGTGTGGGGTGTCTATGGATAGGTCTTTTAAAATGATGTTGAGGTTTCTAAAACCATTTTTTCTAAAAGTGTAAGGTTTAAGATATAGACGCTTCCAAAGTGGTAAAATGGGCGTCCCCCCCCCATCTAACTTTTAACTAAGAAAGTGAAAATTTTGAAAAAAATATATAATGTAGATCTCAACAAAAACTTGCAACGAAAATTGGTTTGAAGGAGATCGAACCAGTAGTTTTTGAGATATTGCACATTTTTATCAACCGCAAGTGAAAGTAAGTGGACCCTGAATTCAGTTAAGGGTGGCACGGAACCCTCAGTGCGCGGGTCCGACACGCACTTAACCGGTTTTTGTTGTTGTTTTTGTTGAAAAGTTGTCCTTATTCCATCAGTATAAGATACCGCAGTGTTTAGCTTGACGTGCTGTCTACATAATATACTAATATCCTTAATTAGCTCAAAATGTAACAGTTTGTGTTACCAGCATTTTATGTCTTCGCTAGCAAAATGGAATAGGTGGAGGTGTCAAAAAGAGTTAAATAAAACAATTTAGTTGACATGGCACTTTTTATTTCACGTAAAATGTACTATATTTTTCAAAGAAAAACTGAAACAATCACAACCTGACCTACTATGTCGTTCTATTGATAAAGTAAAAGTTTTTGTGTTTTGTAGTGACTTAACAAAAAGCCAATATTTAGATAAAACTACAATATATTGTTTTTAATTTAAATTTGTGCACAAAACATGTTTTACTTATATTGTTTGCTGCAGAAAATATAAAATCAGTCGATAAACAAATTGCTCCAAAATCATAGCCAAATTTTTAATGGATAGAACTCGACAACATCAACTATATTACGTTTCTAAAACATAGTGGCAGTGTTTAATGATATATTTATTAATTTATGATCTATTTATGTGAACTTTGTATAAATGTTTATAATCATAAGTAGGTTTTAATTTCAGTATAAAATCTAATAATATGAAACATTATTTACATTATCTATTTTAGAATATTTTTTGCAGATGTTTATATTGTAAAGGCAGAAAATCTCGTGTCATAAGTGGACATTTAATTTATAATAGGTATTTTTAAGTACATAAGTGCAGTCAGTACATTATTTGGAAAACCGTTTTTAATTCCTGGTAATGTTTTTCGTAGTGAAAAAACAACAATTATCTTGAGAAATGAATTGCATGTTTAATAAATGCTTTAAATGTGAACAGAGTTTTACTCGTTTTCTACAAACCCAGTAAAATTGTATTTACAATAGAATAGGCGACAAAATGGTGTAAGTTGTAGTTAATTTAAAAAATTGAATGTGTTTAAAATCAGGTTTTCATACTGTAACACCTACATCTTTTCTCAATTGAAAGCTAATAAGTAGCTTCTCACATTTTTTTTTCTAACAACAACACTACTTGTGAGTCTTGTGACCATTTAAAAAATCTACGATGCAAAAACATCAGCTTAACAACTTAGTCATTTTAATAAACTATTCTATATTTTGACTAGGAAAATATCTAGTCGATTAAGTAGACACTTAACTACTCATAAATAATAAAGGCAAGTATTTATTTACAGAAAAAATAATATATCCATTCGAATATATAAACAAACTTTTTAACTCGCGTATAGCTCATTATTCTTCACTCTACCGAAATGCAAATAGTCAAAAATAATAAAATTCTCAATACATCAATACGGAAGGTTCTCGTGCAAACTTCAACAACTTAAACACGACTGTTTAAAACATCACATCTAAGCACAATTTTCCTCTATGAAGAAATCACAGTCAAAATATTTTATTCATTTCTTAATTACAAAGCTTAGAGCCAGGAAACGGGACAATAAGAGTTAAGGGGTAAGGCCTTGTAGTTATAAAAAGGATTCATTCATTCAAAGTTAAGTGGATTCGTAAAACATAACTAAGTACCTATTTCATAACTTTCAAACGTCTAAGCCACTTTACATTTGTGCAGTTTGTTTCCTAACCCACGACTTTGTGAACCGAACAATTCAATACAATATGTACACAACGCACTTAAAATCCGTAGCACTCAAGTCCAATGTGCTTGATACTAAATGTGCACGTCATGCACCATGAAATACTCTAGCTATCGCATACTGTTCCTATCTCTTCCGATGAAGGGACTCGATTCATGGTTGTTTTTCTCCAAATTGCCAGACAAAGTGGGGTCTGGCCTGCTTCGCTTGAAGAAGCCGAGCTTCCATAGCGCGATGATAAGGAGTATTAACACTATTAGTCCGATGATCACTGAGAGGATGATCACCCACAAAGGCACTTCTGAGGGCTCGCTTATCTTTAGATCTGGATAAGCGACTGTCTCCACCTGAAAGGAAAAAATATATAAGATTATGCATTTTGATGACTTTCCCGTGGTGGAGTATGGCTCAAACTACCTCATAGTTGGGGAAAGGCCTTTGCTCAGCAGTGGGGCGTTACAAGCTACTTATTATGATGATGACTTGCCTTGCATTACTTAACACTTTTAAAGAGACCAGTCTAGTCGTATCAACCATTGCCACGGCAGTGGGATTTCAATAAAATATTTAATCATCGGGTCGGTCCCACTATATCCATTAACCATTGCAGCGGTAGTACTAGGATAGTAATCCACCCGTCACATCCACTGCTCGAAGGTAGTAACTATTTAAAACTTTAGGTAGATCTGAGCTAAACAAAAGTTGAAGTATTACTGTCCACAAAAAATAAGACGTTTTGACTAGGTCTTACCGTAGCAGTATCATCGTGATGTTTGCTCTGATGGAGATTGTAATGTTCTGGTATGAGGATATACGCAGTGGAAGCGATGTTGACATGGCTAACTCGGGGGTAGTCTTCCACCAGGGTGGAGTTCCATAACCGCGCCTTGACAGTGATGGTGGTGGCCTGCATGCGGCCCAGACGGTAGATGACACATTGGAACTGGATGCACTTGGCCGTCTTTTTTTGACAGTTCTATAAGAGAAAAAAAAAATCGTAAATAATACTGCGTATGATGTCATGTAGATCAGGGCAGTCGGGCAAAGATTATAAAACTGGTTCTATGCTCTCTTAATGCAGATGATCAACTCGAAGTAAGATTCAAGACACACACAATAATTTTTAATATGGGGTCATTGGGTTTTTTTGACGATTTAAAATGTCATTAAAACTTACCATATTCACCACTTGTTTCCTCTGTCCATCTTTATCTGTATACGCTTCAGCTTTCACGATATCACTGTCTCGTTTTCTTCTGATCTTGTTTTCAATCGCGCTCGAAGATTGAAAAACATTTTTCGTCTCGTTGTGTTGCTTCTCGCTGGAGCTCACACTTAGCTTGCCTGTTCTAAGGAATGGGTCCATCTCAAGATTCTCTAGGTATGGCTCAGGGACACCAGGTCTTGGAGTGAGTTTCAGTGGATTTATCTGGTTTTCGGCTATGAAACACTGGCCGTTGCTTTGATCTGTAAATAAAGTAGAGTTTGGTAATTCAACTTCTAATCTAAAATAACGCTTGGACCTTCTTCATTGGCGTAACTTTAAATCGCAGCTACATTATATGTATGTGTAGGAAAAGTCCGACTTCCCTACTCAGTATTTTCAACAAACTTAATTGCTGTAAACCTGTCATCATAACAAAATTGGTATTTAAAATCGAAGCTTCTATAAAACCATACCTGCTTCACCATCGACAGTGGGGACATCTTCCGGATAAAGCAGCCACTTGCCCTGCGTGCCATCGGCGGCCACCTGATGCGGCCACGAGATCACCACCTGCACTGAGGACACACGCCATGGGCCCTCGTTGAACACCTGCAAAAGGTTAAAAGGATTATGGCTAGTTCTATAAGCTGCAACTTAAGTGTTCACAAAGGAACAAATTGAAAAGCGGCCACTGGGCGCAGCAATAGCAGCATAACAGTTCTTGATAAGCTTCCTACCTGATAAGTATGAACAACTCTGGTGCCGATGTCATCGAAGTAAGTCATAGCTGACTCTCCCTTTACTTCTCCACCGTAGAACACCTGCTCAGGACGAGCAGCCCTGAAACAGAATACCAATATAAGGGTTAAGTGGTTGTACCACGTCAACGTCTTTTAAAATCTGGGGACAAGAAGGTTAAATAATGTTTTAAGTACTTCAAAACTTACCCTTTTATCAACAGTTCAGCATTCTTGATAACCAGCGCTTCAACTTTTGCAGGTACCTTCCCAGGGTACAATTCATCAGAGGTGGAGTTGGCCCACACTGTGAACACCACGGAGGGCTCGCTGTCATCTAAAGCTCTCGCATCGAACCTCATCGTGATGGGAGGCGTTCCCGCTGGTTGCTTCTTGAAAGGATTCTCGAGCATACATGACACGGTGGTCTTGTTCACGCTTGTGCAGATGACATGTTTCTCCTGTAAAAAAATAAGTAATGAATTAATGAATGAAGCAATTCCTACTCAACCTACCTAGTAGTACCTCTACCTTGGTTCAACATTTTAACCTGTGTTATACAATTAAGATTTTTATAATTTATGAATTTTGAATTTGCATAAGAAACTAGGTATTTATGCCTTCGTGACTAAGCCTTCTCATCTTTCTTCAGGAACTTACACTTATGTTGATAGCAATGTAGTGAAGGCTGGCGTGATGGTGAACGAAGAGTTGGGTCTCGTATGCTGACTCGCCGTAGTTATCCACTGAGATTGAAAGCCGGATCTCCTCTTCTTGGCCCAGTGTCAGTGCATATGCGTTGCTGCCTTCAGCTAGAATAGACAAACATCATTTTCACTAAAGAACTAATGAGACCAGGACCACATTATAAGGTAGGAGTACCTAAAGAAATAGCAAATGGATCGAGAAAAGAAGAAGCTATACGGTTTATTCAGATCAACATTTACTTACCTTTTGGTAACAAGAGTACTGGGTCTACAACCAAGTCGCTGACGCAGACGCCGTCGCTGCCGCAATCGTTGAGGAAATTGGCGCTAAAAGTCGTTCGAGCAGTCGCGTTCAATACAGGGTAGTCGTCGATGTTTGGAAGCTGACCGATCGTGGAGTATTTGGGCTGCTCGTGCTCTAGTTTGTAGGTCACTTGGAACTGAAAAAGTTAGACATTTCAGGAATAAGTCAACCTAAAAAAACCTAAAACAAAGTAAGGCGCGAGGATAGCTTGTCGGTTGTAAAGATTGATAATCAATAGTTTTACTTACTTTGATAGGTGTTTGAATGTCCCTTGTGTTGTTCTTCAAATACACAATGTGCTCCCTGCAATCTTCAACGTCTTTGCCCAGCCTTATCGTCTTATTAACGATGTTAGTTTTCTCAGCATCAAAAAAGACCCTAGAATACTTTCTGCCCCCTGGGAAAGTTTCAGCTTCGATTACATAGTTCAAAGTGTGTATGTTGGTTTTAGTGGATCTGACTAGAGATTTGATGATGCAGCAGGCTTGGAAGTGGAAGCAGGTGTAATTGGCTCCAGGGTCCTTCTCACAACCTTGGACAGTGGGGTCAATGTTCATGATCGTGTTTGTTGGTTGCACTGAGGTTTTGATGTCGATAATCGGTCGTGTTCGAATGAGAGCGACGCTGCTCTGTAATGAAAAAATAAAACGGTTAAGTAATTAAATATTTCACGTGAGTAAATAAAACAATATACAGAAAGATAAGATAATGTAACAAATTGTATGAAACCTTACATTTTCGTATGCGCCAACGAGTAAATCAGGGTATCCATTGTCATCCAAGTCAACTCCACCCGACAGCGAATATCCGAAAGTTCTCAAAGTAATCGGCAAAGCCTCCGCTTGGATAACTTGATCAGGCTTCGTTTTCAAGCCATTTTTTCTGTCGCCCATGTGAATGTACACCACTCCTTGGCCTTCATACGGACTGCCAATGGCAATATCTTCACAGCCGTCTTTATTCAAATCACCAGCATTAGCAATAGTGATACCGAACTGAGACTCCTGTTTGCCGGTAAGTCTTACATCGTATTTAGACTTGAAGCTGTATTTGTCATTTAGGTATAAGTAAACCGCACCACCAGCATCACGAGAGAAGTAGAAAGGTGCGCCAACTAATAAATCTGGCAAGCTGAAATACATTGAAATAAATCCTTTAGTTTCACTGACTTGAATCAAGAACCACTAGCTACTAGATCTTAAAAAGACATTTACCCATCTCCGTTCACATCAGCTGAGGAGACTTGGTACCCGAAGCTGGATCCAAACTGCTCGCCCTTGAATAGCTGGGTTACTTTGAGTATGTCGATGTCAGTTCGGGTCCAATCCTTGATGATGGGCTTGCTGAAGATCACTACTTGACCTGTTCCTTGGGCCCGGGGCGCTCCTGCTGCGTATGATGGCTTTGGTCCGAAGAAGTTTGCTCCAATTACTGACATGCCTGAAATTAAGTATAATGTTTTTTAGGTAAGTACTGGTATTCGTATAGGGTTCCCTCTATCTGGCAGAATCTTTTTGCTCCGAAAGTCACTTGGCATAACACACTTGGCATAATTTTCTTTAGTCGAATATTATTCAGGCAGAATTTTCTATTAGCATAATTATTGTTTGGTCGAATATTTATATGCCCGAATTTACAATGGCATACTTTTAAGATAGCAGAAATTTATACGGCATAATTACCTTTGGCAAAATTTTACTTTGCATACTTTCGCTAAGCATAATGTTTATTTGGCATAATTTGACTAGGCATACTATGAAGAAAGCAGAATTTCGTTTAGAATAATTTCACTTCGCATATTGCTATTTCTTTTAAATAGTATTTTACCCTTAAATTGAATTAAAAAGTAATTAAGTTGTGGTACAAAAGTTAGTGACAGAAACGAATCGGTGCAAAACCGACTCCACGCAGTCTTGTTTGCCCCACCCCTAGAGTGTAATTCAAAATCGCGTAGGCGCGGAGGGGCGAGGCAACGATAAGCTCGCGTGGGACTGCCGGAGCCCCGCAGCGCCGGAGCCGTGACAGAAACCATGCATGTTGCATGCTTGCTTGCTGCATGCTTGCCTGCATGCTGCATGCTTGCTTGCTTGCTGCATGCTTTGCTTGCTTGCTTGCATGCTGCATGCTTTGCATGCTTTGCTTGCTTGCTTGCATGCTGCATGCTTTGCTTGCTTGCTTGCATGCTGCATACTTGCTTGCATGCTAAATGCTTGCTTGCATGCTGCATGTTTGATTTGCCATGCATGTTGTATGTTAGTGTTGCTGAGATAGAACTACTTGGGATACACAGATAAATAAAAACCATATGATAGTTCTGCTTTGTAATGATTTTAAATATGAAAAATATGCCAAAAGACGATTCGGACTGTGAACTTTCTGCGATAGGATGATTCTGCCTATTAATGACTATATATACGAATTGTATGCCACAAGACGATTCTATCTGTGAACTTTCTGCGTTAGGATGATTCTGCTTTAAGACTATTATGAATATTAAATTTCTGCCTAAAGATGATTCTAGCTTACACGATTATGCGTTTGGAACGTCTGATAAATGAGTGAATGCTAATTGATGTTCTGCGAAAGGAAGTTTATGCTATTTGATGATATGCCAAATATAATTATGACAATAAAAATTCTGCGAAACAAGGTAGACCCATTCGTATACATATGTATGTCTTTCTTTATACCTACAATCTACCTTCATGTTTGTCTTTCAGTGTTTCTGAACATTCAACTTTAGAAGGTACTTCTATCTATTTAATTTACGTCGACATCTGACGCATTCATTTTACTCTTTTCATTATTAATCGTATCATAGTACAATGAAAACAAAAGTTTCACCATTTTAGAAGCATGCTTGCTGAAATCGCTATCACGCAACTGTTCAATACGCTTTACAATGACGTTTATGAAGCATGCTTTTGTGTTGCGTGTTGCTGTCAAAGCAACGGCTTGTGCTTTTAAAAGCGCATCTGATATAAGCACAGCCACGCGTGTAGGTAGAATGACTAGTCAGTGTTTGGGCAGCTCGCTAGGATGCGCATACGCAGTTGATGGATGGTATTATTGTTTTACCGTAATTAACGCTTTAATTACAAAAACACGTACGAGTATATTGTAGGAGTGTTTCTTATTTGTTTTTAACTTAACCTTGTCGGTGATTGACTTTTATTAAACAGTTTATAGTACTAGTATGCTTATCTTATTTCCTATACAATATGTATTTAACAACAATTTAATATTGTACATTAATGTATAAGTATAAGTAATAAGTACGAAGAGTAAACGTACCTAAATAGCTATATTTCTCGACAGGGCTGGCTCCGTCTACCACAGGAGCCATGTAGACCACGTGGTCTCGTGCCAGTACATCATCACTGGCATCCTGGGTGAAGATGGTCCCTCTCCACGCGTAAGGCCCAGGGCTGCCCATCAGTATCGTGTCGTCTTGCAGAAAAGAACTGCTTGTCCCCACTTGACAGAAAGCGAATTCTTCGTGTTCTCTGAAACATTTTGGAAAATGTTGTGATAAAGGCCTATCCGCACACAAAATGGCCGATACATGACGATCAGTAACGTATACATCAGTGTCAGTGAAAAATGATATTGCAGCATACATTTTGTAGTTCAGTGATATGATCACTGAATCTCACTGAGTGTCACTGTGCCGGCACAGTTGCGTGCGTGGATAGGCCTTAAGTATTTTTTCATCTCTCCTGTTCGGAAAATAGCACTTTCCTGTGTAGATAGCCGGGTGGAAAATAGCTTATCCATCCCTAGGGTGGAAAGTAATTTAGTTTTAATTGGCATGGTATAGAGTCAAGGCATGCAGTCAAAGCTTGGATCAAAGATAATTGAGTCACATCATATTATAAAAATAATAAACATTTTTGCTTAGCTATACATTGAAAAACATGTTTATTATGATCGTTGATTTAAAAATATTTAATCGATTCAATCTATAATTAAAATATACATTTAGTAATCTGTGATTAAACATTTGGCTTTCCGCCATAATACCAAGATGACACTTTTTTTTTACATTTTCAGTGTCATTTTTTCTTTTTGAACTCTATGCCTACTTTTTTAAGTTTTGACAATTATTATCTGTGGGGAAAATTCGATCGATATTTTTTACAAGGATTTTAATTATTTCGTATCGTCTGCTTTTTCGTACTGTTTTCATGTATTCGTGTCGTTATTCTTTCTAATCATGTTAGATGTTTGGAGAACTGTAAATTAACTGTCTTTTTGTGCAAAAACTTGAGTTTTCCTTTCTCGCTGTACTACATAAACCTGACCATTACATCTACAACCACTATTGTAAATTTAATGTTTTTCCTCACAGTCGAAATGAAAAATAGTATGTTTAACTCGGGTGAAAGCACCATTTCACTCTCGAATTATTGGCGCTCTCACTTCGTTCGAGCGCCAGAAACATCTCGAGTGAAATGGGTCGCTTTCTCCCCTTGTATAACAATCTACTATTGAAGATTATCTTTAGTAGCTTAATAATGGTAACCAGTTTAGCAACACGATTGATTTGATTTTTAATAGGTGTTGTAAAAATCATTCAAAATTACCTTGCTACCGGTCGACCTTTACACGGCTCCCAAATATCGGCCAGTTTTAGTTGGTTGTCCAACATATAGCATAGACCTTGGCCATATTGAGATTCTCCCACTTTACGAATGTATCTGAAATTCGAGACAAATAATAAGTTAGAAATGAAGCACAACTTTCTTATGCCTTATATCATTATTCTGCAAAACATTATGGTAAAACATGAGCTCACATGTAAATTGTAAATTGTACCACCACCATTGTAACCATGCTTTATGCAAATAAATTTTCATTTTTATTTTTTTAATAATTATATAACGGTGTTATATCATTGTCTTGCTGCTGTCAGATTCATTGATGTAAATCGATACTAAAAGACGCGTTGACATATTAACCTCTGGTTAAAAGTTATCTCTGCTCTGGTTATAAAAAGAAAATGAAGCTTGACATCTTAGTTAAGAGGTTGTTTATACCTGTGGGCACAAACGACGGCCTTCTTCCCAGGACCTTGACTGCTGACGGACACCCCGAGCCACTGGCCTTCCTTGATCTCGTCAGGGTGCGGTCCAGACAGGTTCACCAGGGACGGTTCCGTACCTATAACTGTCAATACAACATCAGTATACTCAGCTAAAAGCAAAAACTTGACACATAATTCAAGCGTCAAACTATTAGGAACTTTACCACTAGAATTATTGGAGCCAGTATTGTTTAATACAAGATATTAATAGTTAAAATGGTAAAATTGATTGTTTTAATTGCAAAACTTTAAAATCCAAAAGCTTGATTAGACACAAATAAGAATATAAAATTATAAATCTAGGCTTTGATTTTATATACCGGGTTATTTAAATTCCACCCAAACACAAATATAATCAAGTAAGAGATTAAGGTTTCAACTTTTAGCAATATCAATCTGCGATTTATTATACATGTTGATTGATTTTGCTTTAACGAAAAAAAAAACAATCCCAATTTTCTAATTCTCGATAAACTTGGCAAATGCAAAGCTTTGCAACCAGGCGTGAATGATGCTAGAAAAAATACAGTATGAAAAATAATTGAGTTGTACAATCGTGCTTATGAGAAAATCTTCTATAAATAGGTAAGACATGCATTTCAGTCAGATCTTCGTTCGAAAAGTGGCCTAGCTGATTAAAAACGGTGATCGTGTAGGCGTTAAGGTGACGATAAAACTGCTGCGAACCTGAAATAAATCTGTGAAGATACGGCTAAAACATGTGGTCTCAGGTTAATAGACGTTATCGAGAGCTACATTATGTTAATTTAGAGCTGATACTATCGTCATTAATGATGGCCGATTCGGTAGAACACCAGAGAGGACACCAATTATGCTTGAATTAGGAATAGGTACGACTATTTTGTTAAATCTATTTAGTTAATCGGCCCATGTTATAATTTTTGATTATTTTGTTAGATGAGAGTTGAGTTCTGTGCAGAACCAGATATAATTTGGTTTTATATTAATAATTTATTTATCTTTCTTTTCAGCAATTTGCCAGTCAATAACATCATTTATAATGTTATAGTAAAATGAGTTATTAACTTTTATTAATACCAGTCACCTTAAACGTTTACCTTTCTGTTAGATGTTTAATCGTGTATCTCATATAATAACTTCATAATAAACTCAATGCATTATGTATTTGCTTTGGATAAGGATAATGAAGGTATTCTACTAAGCTTTATAAACGACAATACAAAGTGTACACTGTTGTATTACATTTGCACTAATACAGATCTACGACCTAACAATAGTAAATGTTTACATTGTGTACATAGCTTAAGCTTGTGAATTGTGCTTTTGCAAGCAGTTAGTGCTGTTTAATTCTATTTGCATGCAGGATTTATACAAAATCGAACTGAATGTTAGTGGAAAATGTTTCAGATATAAATCCTACATGCAATTTTGTGATAAATATGGTGTCTATGCAAAATAAAAGGATAAATACCGTTAGTGATGCACATGCTAAATATCGTTATGGACGTTTCGTTTGAGACCTTACAGGCAGTCTGTCTGAGTACAATTAGTATGTAAATCAAAAGTAACAGCGATTAGTTGAAATTAGTTGAAGAGCAAATGATTAAGATAAAGGGGCTTGAGACCACAGCTCACTTACTCGTCCTTATTTTGCCGTACTTCGCTGTTTGGGGCACCACCGACAAAAGACAACAGTTTAGTTAAAACTTATTAGTACAACTTGACCTGATAATTTATTGTAGGAACTCGTAGAACTTTGAGACGTTACACCCTGTATGTGGGCTGTTTATTCTCTGTCAATATTATTTATAAATACGTCACGTAAAACTAATAAGTGCATGGTGTTTACCTATTTTAATCATTGCTAACTAGACTCCTAATAACTAAATGTGTCATCTACGCACTATTTTAGTGTTTCAAATATAGTATGATCAAACTAACACACGTGTTCCTTTCTTTCAGTTACAGCTTCTGTGAAAAGTGTATTTCGTTCTAAGAACGCTGAAATAGTTATTCGTCACTTGAGTGCGTAGGTCTAAATATTGTACTTATTCTATTTATGAGGTATATTCTGTACATTACACGTGTCGTAAATATGCATATAACTTCATTTAAAAACCCACGGTAGATAAAATTTTGATTGCAATCATACAAAGAAGAATTTGGAATACATAAGTAGGTACTGAAATACAGTCAATAATAGCAAAAGAAGTGTACGTCCAAATTTTCTCATAAATAGGTAATCGTGAAAGTGACACGATGCGTTTAAATGAAGTTTATGGAGTGGTCATAACATGACGTCATTTACATCCTCTGACCTCTATCGTACAGGCTTCATAATTTGTCCAGAGCTTAATATAGGTCAGTGCTGATGTCACCAGAGAGAAGATGGCGTTACTCACTCCTTAGCCCGTCGGTGATGACTTGTTCGCAATCCCTGACGGCTGGTGTCAGTCCACATTTCCACAGGGCACCTGACTTCGTAGTGTTTGGCTGCAGGTTTTGACCTAGAGGAGCTCCTACTAGTAACCTGGAAAGAAGAAAGACTAATTGAGAAACATATTTCTAACAACATAATGAAACACATTTCAAGTAACATAAAGAAAAGATCTGTATCAGACATTTAAATAAAGCTTATTGATGTTTCTTACATTTTTGCACTTGATTCAAAAAGGTTCAGGTAATAATTTCTGATAAAAAATATACCTAAGTGTACTTAAGAGATAACTCTATAAGAACAAGATTAATAACATCTACCTATGTTCAACGGCGACAGCAACTTCAGAATTATTTTCTTATGCATATGACATTAACGACTTTCGTTGTCCCACCTTGTTAACTGCTTAACGTTATACGCATCACAGTTAACAAGCTCTTGAATTACTAACAAAAACTATATAATTGAATTAAATTACAGCTAAGTTGCTGACGTCAGCTATACAGGTCGCTAACGAGACGCGTATGATTACGGTGCTGCCGTGGTCGTGGTCTTTCATTACGACATTATGGTAGTAATGATGGTTGGGTCACGGAGCAATCAATTTGCTTGGCCAACTTAGCGTGACTCAGATGAATTGAAACTTGAGATGGTAATTTAATAAAAATGCGTCTATTTTTAAAATCAAAAACAAAGCTGAGATTAATAATTACTTACGTAAATGATTCGAATAGATTAGTACTACTTTATACTGGAAAAATACCTATAGATTAATACATTTTATAAGTAAGTGTTGATGAAACTTCAGTTTTTTATCGAATCATTTTTTTTTTAATTTAATGTTGGATTCTACTCTCTTACCTAGAATCCAAACATACCTACAACATAAACTTTCCACACTGAAAATAAAACGGTATTCAATAACAATTGACATCATTAAACCAACTTACTGGTAAATATAAATATTCATGACGATTTTGCATAATAAGGTCCTTTATGGGCATAACAATTTAATAGCTCGGAGATGATTGCGCCGGATCCGAACCGGCACAGCTTAATTAGAGCCAAAGGGTTATTATGTAGCTTGATAACGATCTTAATTCAATTGCAGTGTATGTTGTACCGCCATGGCCGCAGTAAGCATTTGCAAGACAAATAGCGCTTGCATTGTCAAGAGTGTTCAAGAAGATAATTTGACAGCGCCGTCAAATTTGTATGCTCTTAGAGCTTTTATAAATTAAAATGTTGTTGCTTATTACGACTCTATATACTCAGCCAAGCATGGCAAAGAATGTGACTCGATGTTAGAGCGAGCTCACCCGATAGCTCATTCTGAAGATCGATCAATGATTCTTGACTAGACTAAGCATAGCAGAAACATAGTCGATAATAAGGCGAACTATCCTAGAAGAAACCGCTTCACTTGAATTTGAAGACATCCGAATCTGAAGATCCATACTTACTCAACGTAATGTTAAGCAATGGTTAATGAACTATTGCCATGAGATTTCGAGTTACATAGTATCCCGCCGGCGTTTTAGCATCAAGCCACACTCTCATTGTTTTCCCGATAAGGATCGCAACATGCCGCCCTACACCCTGCGCCTGCGCCTGTGGCCTTACGCGGGTAAGTGATTTTAATGATGCCATGATATCTCCATCGTATTTTTTAAAGCATGTGTTTGGATCTTTACGTAACTTTAAAAACTTTATCAGAGAAGTACTAGGTAAAAGCACTTAATAGTTTAGGTTCATTCGACTTTTAATTTTAAAACAGTGGCAATTATGGTATGCTTATGATGCTACCTCTTTTAATTATTAAATATATGACACCCTCGAACGACTGTCATGTCAGACGAAGCTTCTGCCGAGTATATATAGCGCCTGACATCGCTTGCTTATTTACTTTCAGCCCTTCTTTTGCTGTCGCATAGTAATCATCTATTCCCATCGATCATATCGCAACAAATCGATTGCGCTCGCGCCCGTCCGATCTCCGGCAAATAACTGGCTACATATTCAATTTGGCATTGGTCACGGCTAGCGGAACTCATTATTATATGAGGGCCTACTGCAAGCCCTGCACTTAAATTAACATAAATCAAATCTAATGCCCCGTTCGCCGGGCACGCATTGTAATGGAGACTACTCCGTGTCTATTATAAATAGTTTCTGAACCCAGAACCAGTAGTGGAACTATGAATAAACTAGCAGGCTTATTATAAGCGATAATACCACTGCATTCTACAAGAGATAAACCTACAGAGTTAACTATTCTACGAACACGTTATTCAAATTGCCATATCGCAGGGATGAGAAAATAGACCAAAGTAAATCAGCATTTTCTTCTTCAAAAAAAGTTAACTTCAGAATTGGAAAATATAAACAGAGCTAGACATAACGGAACTAATGTTAGAACTGTATGCTAACAAAGCAAAATAGGTCATCAAGGAAACTTAATGAGCTTTCATTTAATATCTATTGTTTCTAATCTCTAAACTACAAAAGCAACACCCACGTCCCAAAGGTTAACGTACCTGCACAATATGAATAAATGAAACGCACTAACAATTAAAACTTCATTGTTTTGCTTCGTGTTGCGACATTTCCTTATCTAAACATTTCTTTACCGTCTCCCCGTGAAAGCTCGCCCTAAATTCAAACAAACGCACCGTAATACTAAAAGCTGATAACTTTCGAGCGTGGGTCGTCGGAGGCGTTTAAATTTTATAACTGCAAAAGGCAATCGGTCAAACCCTCATGATCAATTTGTGGTACAAAGGGTTCGTTGATGGTGCAACGCGCCCGTGCCCATTTGCGGCATCGATCGTGCCCTCATACCGTTTGCGCCTACGCCGTTCATTTATCATCGGACGGAGAACGTCTCCGGCGATTGTAAGCCAATATGTTTGTAGGCAAAATTTTGCTTCCATTAGTCGGAGCAGCGTAAACACCGTCTAGCCTATAAAAGACCGCTCCCTGCACGTCTCGTATATCGTATCCTTGGCCACGCCCGGGGCGGCGAATCACCATCAATACACTATCTATCCTTGACATCGCGCGATAACCATGCCAATGCATAAGCATTTAGATAGCGATTACAATAGAAATGCATTCCGTGGGTGGTTATCAATCTTGCGGCCGTTTCCAAACAGGCAGCAGAATGACATTTTGTTTAGGTTGTTATTTAAGTGGTAAAGCAATTGTTTGTTACAAATAGCTCAAATTCTTTTAAAAATGTAGGAAGGTCAGCCTTATCAAGGTTCGCAAATAAATTGTTTAAAAAAATAGAGAATAATTTTATTTTTGTTTTATTTTATCCCAAGGTTTTGTCACTATGTAAGTATGTAAGGTATAGGCATGCACCCGGATAGCATAAGAAACAGGGTTCGATAACTTGTCTGACACAGTTGCTGTTTACAAGTGCAATTGATAATTAGTGCAATATATTGAGACTAATTATTATACAAAACAAATGGGTGGAAATTGGTGAAATTTTTATCCTGTATGCTAATCTATTAATACAGTCACTTTACAGACTAACTTTCACAAACACATAAACTACACAGTCTCACACTTGATATCATCAGTTGATAAATAATAGTCAACAACACAGACGAATATCAGGTGCTCATAAATTCAATCAACGCCGCCCATTCAGAATGTCTTCATCGCAGTAGCGGAAATAAATAGTGATATATCGTAAGGAGATTCGATTAAGTCAATTGCGGGATCAAAGAGGGCCAGCGCTGATGGCGCGATAGCAATGAATTGGTGCCGGCCCTATCATGGTAAGGAGCGAGTGAACTTGAAATATAAAATGGAGTATTATGAAACAGACGCAAAGTATGCTTCTGCGGAAATGCCGAACAAGGGGTTTCGATTCTTGTTATGCTTAATAGGCCTACTTAGTTTACTTTGCAGTATTAGAAGCCTGGATAATGATTACGTATGTAGAACGAACACTAACGTACGAATACTTGGAACATTCCAATTCTTATATCATGATGATAATTAAAAGTAAAAGTTATTCACGGAAATCTGGTTAGTGTAATCTTTTATCTTTTTAATGTTTTACTCTATTAATCTTTATGAATATCAAAATGAATTTATTAAGCTATCCATATTAAGATCAGAGCTTTGATGTTCATGTTTGATACCTATTTCTTTTACTTCATTAATAAATTAGTCATTAAGTGTGTACATATATATTCTACTATTTTCTTGAGCCAAGAATGTGAATTGTGAACCAGTATATTTTCTATTTACTTTTTAGTAGTAATATCCATAACGATTATGAATCGTTAGTGATGGAGAAATGGAAGTAAAAATAGTAGGACCGAAACCATAACATTCAGAATGAATCTTCACAAGTGCGGATGCGGTTTGCGCAGTATGAAATAAGACACTCGGAGTATTAATAACGCGCGTTTCATGTTAATATTAATGGGATTGCATTGCCCTGACAGTCTTAATGAAAGGAGAACACATTAGCTTAGAAAACAAATAAAGGAACCGAATCAAATATCATTTTTAAAGCTTTAGCATGTCAAGATACAATGATATTTTAAGAATAACCCAAAAAAAAACTTATGTCTTCTCAGACGCACAGATTGACAACATCTGTGATTACGAAATAACAGAAAAACAGAAACAACCCGTGAGTACACCAAAAAAGAAACAGAATTACGATACCGATAAAGCAGTCATCAACATGAAAGCTTTAAGTGATTCACTGAAAACAGCTTCACTTCATTGAAAAGTCATCAAGTGTCTCGCAGAGGCCGCGCCCGCGCATCGCCGGTGGTCTCGCCGCAAATAGCGCCCTCGGCCATTGTCCAAACTTTATTGTCGAAGATGTCCAACCATTTCTATTAACCAGGTGTCTACCATTGTAAACCTTATCTACCAAACCTAAGGCTCATCTTCCTAACGCGTCAAAGCAAACAAAAAGATCTTCAAGTGTGACAGCTCTAGTCAATATAATATTGCATTTTTATAGACGAAAACATTCCCAACCATGCTCGAAAATTGACGCCATTGTTACTTCTCGAAAACACGAAAAGGTACGTTCAAAGTATAATTTAGTGTTCTTTGCCTTGTTCACGAATCCTTCGACTAAGTTCATAACAATTTGTAGTGTATATCTACAACCCGTAAGTAATGTCTGGACAGTTCAATTTGTTTAGCGTCAAGGCTATTGCTGTTTATGTAACTATAACCATAATTCACTGGACCAAGCAACACCGCGAATAAGTAATGTGTTGACTATCGACTGCAGTTTGTGAATAACTGAATGTCTCATGAACTCATAAAAATGCAAAGCATGAAATGAAGATGTGAAAAATAAAGCAGCAATTTCATATGAGCTCTTAGCAAAAGACACGCGCGATCGCCGTGTGTGGCTCAAATTGTATGGAAATAAGCCGACAAACCACTCCATGCAAATTTGTTCCTTGTCCGCCAAAGTTACAAGCAACAAATTGCTGAAGATATAGGCTAGTTGCCGTTGACAGCTTGGGAATATGCCTCATAAAGCCGCAATCGTGCTGACTTTGATACCCAACTTTATAACGGCTCAGAATTTAAATAGGTATATCATTTTTCATTGAACATAATTTAAGTTTATTCCTGCCTGGTACAGCATTGTGCGTCTCATTTGTTATACAATCATTTGATATAATTCAACTTTAATAACGATCACTTTACATAAGAATCATTTGTTAAAAATACACATGATATAATTTTGTTTATCATAACGTTTACTTCACATAATATTCATTTTATATAATACCATTTAGTATAACGTTCATATCTTATAAAAACATTTGCAATAAAACTTATTTTATATATCGTTCATTTGATATAATTTTGTTTGACATACGCATTATTTCATATAACTATTATTTGAGATAATAACGTTACAAATAATCGTCAAATTAATATAACCTTCACTTGGTATTACTTCCATTGGTATAATTTCAATTGTTTTTTTTAAACGAATTATCAAAAATCTGAATTATATTAACCCCGACTCGCCGTGGTCACTTCGCCGTGGTACTTGTCTGCCCGATACTAGAGTGTAATTTAGAAGCCGGAGGAGCGGAGGGAGAGCAGCCTCCGCCCGCTGTAACAAGGGGCAGGCACCCGTGCGAGCCGGAGCGGCTGAGGCAAGGCAAGGCATGGTCAAAAAGCCGAAGCTGTGGAGGTGAGCGTGGGTGACTGCGCTTTGTTGCGCAAGGGCGGAGAGGCTGCACTTCCCGCAGCGCCAGAGACGTGGAAATAATGATGCATGTGTGCTTGCTTGCATGCTGCATGCCTGCTTGCATGCTGCATGCCTGCTTGCATGCTGCATGCCTGCTTGCATGATGCATGCCTGCTTGCATGCTGTATGCCTGCTTGCATGCTGCTTGCTTGCATCATTGCCTGCATCCTGCATGCCTTGAATAACCTAGCAGCTGCATTTTTTTTATGTAATTGTTTTTATATTATATGATATCATATAAATTGGAGTTAATATGAAGTTATCATTATATGTTTTAAATATTATTTAAAAAGAGTGTTATCGTACATGAATGTTATACTAAATGTTATTATACTAAATAAACGTTATTTGTTTTAATTATTATATCATGTAAATGTTATATTAAATGTTGTTATATGAATTGATTTTAGCTCAATCGTTTGTTATATGTTTTAAAATAATAGCATTCAAAATTATATCATTCCATCATTATACTAAAAAAGTGTTATATTAAACAAAATTATATCATGTGATTGTATATGTTTTGAACTTTATATGATATGTTGTTATATTATATATTACACACCCGTTAAAATAATATAGTATAGATTTACTTCACTGTTTGTTTTATGGTCCATCCTTTGCAGAACACTCAGTCGGGACGGGAAGTTGTGGTTTAGTACTAAAATGCAGAAGTACCTAAGCAAAGTAAACATAATCACAGGAAAGCTCAAACATGTAATTAAGCATGTTAATATCCCCAAAGTACACATCATTAATTAGGCCTAAGACTTATCTTGGTCATCAATCGTTGTTTTCCCCATTATACCCCACACGCTCGCCACACTCGAACAGCAGAGCGTAACCTCTCTATTAACTACCCATAATTACTCGATGTACACGAACAAATCGTGACCGAACCTGGCATGTCACCGACAGGGTTTTGTTCCTTTACAATCGCTAACACCCAGAAGACCCCTCATACGAAAACATACCTTAAAACACCACACGTAGAGATCATTGGAAACATGTGCACGCCGAGATGACACCTCGCGGCATTGAATCCATTATGCATCATCTTCTGTGACATTTAGAATTTATTACCGGTGTCTAAATGATGGAGTAGGTGTAGCAACGTAGAACTATGACGAAAGGCTGAGAGTTACCCTTCAAGGTAGCAATATCTCAACGCCATCGAAATTTAACGACGCTATTGTGGATCTTCTTTGTCTAGGAACGTAAGAAATGACACATATTGAGGTAGATAATGTACGGTAATGCAGCCTTATTGCCCTTATTGTGGTCATCATTATCGTATAAAAGCTCTCTTGTAAATAAATATGTAAATAACATTCGAACGAAATCGCACAATCATAAATCTCTCATTGCTAATAATGGCGTGGACCTAACAGCATGTTGGGAAATGTACATAAAAAGTGGTAAAAGTTTAAGTAAGTTGTAGCAGAAGGTATCAATTCGAGTATCGCACGCCCCGCGTCGTATCGAGCGCGGGATCTCTCATTACCGCGCGGCCGCTGCAGCCAGTCGTGACTCTATCGTGTCCACAGCCGTTACTATAAATTGTATGCTTGCAATTCTTAATGAAAATCGCATGACCATAAAAGTCGGGAAGGAAGGATAAGGCATGCGCCATTATGCTGGAACACTTTTGGTAAGTTTGTTTTTCATAGAGCTTAGCAGCTTAGAAAACAAGAAATGCAAGTTTATAAAACTAGATTAACATTGTTGCATGATAACGAATGTCAGTCAAAAGTAGTATAGTATCTGATTATATTTAGGCTCCCTTGTATAACATAAATATTTAAAAAGTAATTGGTATTTTCTGAAGTTTTCAATTATAATTAGCTATTCTTAAAAATATTAGCGTAAATTGAATTTCAAAGTGCGTTGTACGTGTTTTTGTGCAGTTTCAAAAATTGTTGCCAGAGGTATCAATTCCGTGATCGCTCGCTCGGCTCGTGCCTATTATCGAGCGCTCGATCGCTCATTAGTTAGCCGCTCGCCGCTCGTGTCCACCCGCTGTTCCTGCTACCGCTATAAACTTTACGCATCGCCAATTAAAATCTTTTGTGAGTTCGCCTTAATTTTTTATAGACTTCCAACATTCTGTTGGAAATTATTTCCGTATTAAAATGCCTGTGTGACATCGGTGAAGTTTTATTCCAGTGTTTTATTCCGTAATTATTTTTTGACTTTTGAAATACGTATATGATTGTGAAATTTTTTCAATGCTTTCTTATTTGTGATAGATAGTAGTACTAAACCATCAAGTCTCTTTTATGTCAGAGGTAAAATTGGATGAAAATGAGAAAGCTGGTAATGCTGCAGTCAATTAGCAATAAGCGATTACTTTGTAAAATAATTAATTTGAATATTCCATAACAAGGCCTACAAACTAAGTGGGACTGATAATAAACCACAAATAGGGTAAGGAGAGAGCATAACACTAACATTAAAAGTTATGTATTCCCATGTAATGAAGCCATGCCGCCAAATAGGGCTATCTATACGACAACGTATTGAGGCGCATTCTCTTCTATTTAAGGTTATAATGTTACCCTGTAAATCTTCAGTTGCTAACGTCGTAGGCATTACAAAAATGGTTCGAAATTACATTGATACTTAATTAGTAGACGTACCGTCCACTATTTAACTAAACGACATAATTTTGGTCGGATTTCCTGAATACGTTATGAGAGCAATGGAGAATATTTTATATATTATTATACACAAGTCACTTTCAATTCCAATCTTGATTGAATATAAATCAGAAACATAATATAAAACATTTCATTGCTTAAAAAATCAATTACTTTTCCATGAACATAAATAACGAGGAGACAAATTGAAAAAGCTGTACACAAATACCGGAATACAGTTACATATTTCTGCTGTAAAAAGCACTCTTACTAAATTAACTTTCTTTTTATTTAGAGTCCAGGTTAGAATGGTTAAGTCCAGCTTTTCATGGGCTCGGGAGTGCGAAAGAGCGAAAATAAACAGCGATGGTCGCTAGCCAAGCCGGCTTTCACACGCAATGGAAGCTAACATTTGCTGTTTTTGTTATTCCACCGTTTAGCTACTAGAGAGAGTAACTTTACTATGCAAATAGAATAAACATTGCTAAGTGCTCGCGGTTTTCGGCGTGTCGTCAGAATACCACCTACGTGTGTGCTCGATGCAGAGCTATTTAAGTTTGAGCCAGCTGCATTGCCAATTCGTTACACTAATTCAGTCCGAGTGGTACATTTTACAATATAAGCACTCGTCTATCATTCATTACAAATATGCACGCACGAAAAAAAAAGAATATATTTCTAACGTTCTACTCTTTCCTGGGTTTCTTTCTGTTATGTTTAAGTAAAGTTATTTGTTGTAACAGCAGATTTCCTACTTGATGCTTTTGTCATTAAGATCTCAACTCATCACCATAAAACAGACCCGCTAACTCGCGAACAGCCAGACTTACTACTCCGGAGATGTTTCAGACAAATTATCGGCTATGTAAGGCATCTTATAAGGTTGTAAATCAAAATAACGTGCCATAAACCAGTGCGAGATGCAGGAGAGCTTCGTGCGGATAATCGCAAACCTGTTCTGCAGTGGTAAATAATAGTTGGTGTAGTGCATTAGTCAGATATAGAGGCCGCGGTGTGGGCGGCTGGGACGGGAAAATAGGCTTGCTAATCGGACCGGATTCAAGAAGTACTGGGTTTATTAGCTGAGGTATCTGTTACACTTGCTTGATAGCGCTAGGAGAACGAACATCTTTTAGGTTTAAACCGCCTGGTTGTAGAGAAATGTTGAGCTAAACTGTGAGCCTTGCTTGCAGAAACACTCCTACATATAGTTTGCCTTGCTTGCGGAAGCTTAGCCCTATCTATAATTTGAAATGGAATAGATAGTTGATGTAATAGTAGCCAGATGTGGCTAGCATGTGATCAGTTGTTCAATATTTAACAAAACACGCAAATGACCTAACTTAATTATATTTACATGATTGAATATGAATGAGGATAACATTCCTATGTAACAACTACTATCTTTGAAAAATACATTTGTTATGCAGTCTCTACTAGACATTAAAGTCCGTTGTGGGCGTTGTTGTTCTTGTATACACATTATTAAAGGTCTTACAACATTAAATTACAGACAACAACAGTATAAAATCAAATGCATTTATATTGTTCTTATAATGTTATTTTCTTTAGCTTAATTACCGCATTGAGCTTGTTCATGATAGTCTTCAATAAAAAACTTGAGTCCCAGAAGACTATATCTTAACCGACAGCTTGGTTGGCTTCTTAATCGGAAAAGGTTAATGTACACATTATAGTGACTCTGCATCAGTTAATATATAAGTTATAAGGGCTTTACAATTGCCTTCAAAGTTAACAGACGGTTCACATAGAACCAGGAGCAAAAGCCCATAGAAAGTCTGTGGGGACTCTTACACCCGGCACATCTCCATGAAGTTTGTTGTACGCGTCGCCCAATATTGACGCAGGTCCAGCGTTTCTCACGCACGCCACCCGACTGAGTCAACACCAAGAGAGTGTTTATTGTAGCAATTTCACTTAAGCATGTAATGACGATTTTACGTCTACCTTTCTCATGCCGGTGATTATGTGACCAAATGTAGCGTCCCATTCAAAACATGTTTGCTTCTGAACTAAATCTAACTATTCCTTCAAACATGACTAAGCTTTTACGGCAGAACAAAACAATGAGCTCGTTAACGAAGTGAATTCCAGATGTAACTGCTGCTGGTCTAAAGTTATGATGATCATAAACAGGCAGAAGTGGCAAAGTCAGAAATACTTTTGGTTAAGTCTAGACACACGACATCGGAGTGCGTCAATCCCTAATTTTAGAACGGGTCGCAAGAAATATCGGGGTTCAGCCGTCGGTTGCACATGCATTCAAAGCAAAAATAGCCGCTCGTATTTGCTTTTGAACGAACTTTAAGCGCCACATTTTTGTTTTACCCTTTATAGGTGAAAGAAATTCCTTTTGATGCCTCGAACGCGAATTGAAACACATGTTACAAATGCGATTGCCGTGTCGTAAACTCAGTAAGAAATGTGATGGGTTAAATGACGCGTCACATCTGACTTGATTGTAGTCAGGATTTCCAAATAAAAAGGCATATGACATGTGTGACTCTCTCATGCGTGAGACCCAGTCATGTACAAGTGACGTACATACGAGTTCTATTTTTAGCTTTGATAAGATTTAAAAGACAGTCTTACTAAACACTGACATCGCTGACACCAAGTACTTGTATAAGTTTACTTTTGGAACAGTACTCATACAACTTCTGCTGAGAATGAGATGCAAATTTAGGAGCCATGTTTAAACTCTCAGACTGACAAAGTCACAATAAACCACTACTTCTGCAGCTATCGCTCGAAAAAAGTTGTACTGTCCAATTACAAAAGTTGTATTCATCATCAAACGCGTCATATCTGTGAGCCTCATTAAAAAGTCGGTCAAGAGCAAACAGCGTCCCCGGCGCTAGGAGCAGCCGGCCTTGCCAACATTGTCGCTAGCAGGAAGGGCCAATTGAACGAATGAGTCGGCACGATACCAATCGTTTGTCGGCCGATCGTCGATCACGTGAGAACTGGGGCACTGTGCGAGTCACCGACCTCATCTATTACGAGGATGTGATAAAGAAATGAGTCCACGACGCAGGATGAAAGTGAAGAACTGTACTTGTAACTGTAGCGACAGCCCGAGATAAGAAAGTTCTAGAGTCTGCAATTATTTATGGTTAAACTGTTTTGTCGCTAAAATAATAGTGAATCGTCATAAACACTATCATTTATGTCCCGCCAATGTCTGTCGTATCCTTCACCAAAATAATCATTGTACCTACATTTTCTTGAAACTGATCAGGCTGATGCTTAAGTTAAGCATAAAAAGCGTGAATGGCGGCAATCAGTCGAAGTATCTACACCTATGTATCTTCTTATCGCCGTCTAGTCTAGATCCAGTCCACACGTCAGTCACCAGAAGCACGAAGCAAACGACTGGAAAAACCGTCAAGCTATCCGCCCGGTCGACCACGCCGCCGCTCCAGAGATGGCTCGAAACCCGATACCATCAATCATTTCCAATATAATATGACATTTCTGCCAATTAGCGGATGTTTTGTGCGCGCGCGGTATTACCTCGCGACTTATAAGGCGCGCCCGTATCGGGCGAATTTAAACTGATCGCCCAGCGCCGTGACTGAACAATACTGAGCTTCAGAATTAGCCCTTAGGCGCTTTCTACCTCTAATTGGCACCTAAATTGGCATCGCTATCTTTGCATCTGCAGAAACTATTATTATAGAAATTACGGTGATATGGTAACTATTCCCCGGATGCCTTCGTAGCGTGATTGGCTTTAATAATCTTCTCCATATTTGTGCATGATGTACAGCCATTATAACTTTAGTAACGGTTTGTTTACAAAAATGAACAAGAATTTTAATAAAATTTTAAATTTCCCACAATCTATCAGACAACTTTTATTACTCGCCCAATTATTCAATAAACCCCAAAAGATATAATACATCAAATGGGTGTTTGTCGGCGCTAACCGAATCCCCCGCGTGGCACATCCGTCACGTCTCTGCTTACCATAACAATGGCAGGTACAAACTCTTACCTTTCCACCACACCTAGCTAAACCAGCTGATCAAACAATATTGACTCCTATTTATATGAATTTAAGGGTCACTGGCCAATATGTGGAATTGTTGCCGTCTTCACAACATAACCGGTGCCGTCCTCTATAATTTATGGAAATGACCGCGAACAAAAACACATGACAAAAGTGTCTACTCAAAATTAAGTAGATGGGACGTATCGTGTTCTTATTGTCTAACCATTGTTCTCCTGCGCTGGTGATCGTAAATATCATCCTGAGACAAAGTCTGTAGCCGACTATAAAATTTTATTTTGACCGAACAGGTCCATCCAGGATTTTACCCACATGTGTTAACTGTGTACATGGAAAATCACATTCTTTTCAATTGCTGTCATAACAAAAAAAAACAAAATTACGTACGCCTTTAGAAATAAAAACAGTAATTATAATTCTAGAAGCGAAACCACGAATAGGAGCAATAATGAGAAAGACATGTTTTTGTCGGATTCTTATCAATGGCCATATTATACCCATACTTGGCGAATTCTGACTCTACAATTTAGGTCTAAATATTTTTTGTCTCTTTCTCTCGAGCGTCAAAATACAAAGAGTGAGCAAGTCAGGAATGTTTTTAAATTCACGTGGTTAGTTCTGCCCATGTTGGGTAGCACCAAGGCAAGGAGGTAACCACAAAGCATACTTTAATAGAGGTTCTTCGTCTTCTTTCTTGTAACATTTGAACATAATACATTGCGATTTGTACGAATTGTATTATTGTTTTCCATACTGGGGCTCTATTTTGGAATAACTTGCGCCATATACAGAGTGATTTTCGCTCAAAAATCTATTAAAATCACCAGAAATTAAGCTAAATAGACCGAGCAGTTACAAAAATAAGTTATCTTTTTAACCTAAATGACACGCTATATAGAAGCGAATGATTCAAAAACTGTGCGATGGTACTTCGTTTGAGCTCTGCAATATTATAAAATTTCGCTTAAAAATCATCTCCTCTATCCGACCACTTTGAAGCAGTACACAATACACCTCAGCTGAGCAGCCCTCATTATCCTCAAAGGGATGTATTGCCTAGTGTCAAGTAATCGCACACGCACGCACGTCCCTATTATCCTTTCCCATTTTGTGGCTATCCCTCGGCGGGCGATCGCTTTGTCGCGGATAACGGCGTGCGCTAATTGGACACGATTTACTGCGTGCGCGCACCAGTAGCCGCCCTCGCCTCGCTCCTTTGTTTTTGCCTGCTGCTTAATTAAAGAAATGAAAGGAGTTTTTGTAAATTAAAAAAAAGCCTGCGTTTGTTGATTTCAATGTTTTTTTTTGTAAAAAGGTTATGGAGAAGATTTCTGTTGACCTTTTTAATTGCCTTATTCTGGTTACAAGAAAATGGAAGGATGGATCGATTTTCCGAGTATAAATCTACCTAATAAAATAACTATATAAGTGTATCTATTGGGGTATGTAACCCCAATAGATACAATCAATCGTGAATTCTGAACCCTTATGCAAACGTTTAGATTTGTCGGATGCTCTATGCTAATGAAACCCAAAAATGTTTCTTCCATATCGTCGACTTTATCTTTACCACGCTAAACTTAGTATGGTAAGTAAACACAAACAGCCTGTAAAAATCCCACTGCTCAAAGCCTCACCTTAAGTAAATTATAAATCTTTGTTGTATTTATTGGAAACTTGCACCAAATGCTCAATCTATGAGCCCTTACGTCTCGGCACTTAGCTCACGCAACACGTTCGCCCACGTCCGAATTTCCGAATCGAGTTCGCTATCGAAAAATAGAAAGCTATCAATTACCAAAGGGCCGCTTTCACTAACTGGGTTGCCACAATCTGGGGACAATTTGGCAATCCCATAGAATTTTCATTTCTATATTTTTTGATAACTTAACTGATTTTTCTTTTCAAATTTTTATGTCAAGTCTACTGACACGGTATGACTACGTAACATGGTCTCTATATCATAATATTTTCTGCCTACTTACAGCTTTTGAATTTAAAATCATGTAGGACTCGGGGTTTGGATAAGTAAACAGCCAGGATTGGTAAAGGTTCTTATATATTTATTTAGTCTTTAGGAAAATGCTTAGGAACGTCTTTCCCGTCTTGTATCCATCTTCAGAACAAAACACTATCGTAATTCTTCTCATTCCAAATATATTCAAATCTTACGTCTCGCTCACACACATTCTTTCATGACGTCATCTATCGTTCTAAAATCCATCCTATTACAATCATGTGGGATTTGAAAACACACTGTAAGAAAATACTTACTTGTTTGTGATTCCGAAACCACAACAAAGAAATACTAAAATGCAGTAAGTGTGAAGTATGAACTGATCTACTATGTAAACAAAATAAAAGATTTAGGCGTGGGCTCTAAAACATCGGTTGGATTCGCTGATGCAACAACTTCATGTCGAAACTTTTTGAAGCAATCGCCGAATGATTGAGGATGTTCGTACAAACAAAACACAAAATACCTCAGCGTGCTGGTTTTCAATCTTTTCTACCACATTATATAGGTATACGTGTAGGTATAATACGATCTCTATTACTTGTCAGACAAGTACCTAGTCTGTTTACAGTAGTATTTATAGTCAGGGAGAATGACTTAAATAAAGATTTCCATTCCAAAATCTAAATTAGGATTTAGTGCTGTCAAAATTTAAAATTCAAAATTCTAGAGTAATCACTCTATTATGAATAGGGAATGAGTATTGATGTTTGTAAACTTTTTGAATAATTTTCACAAGTATTATAGAAGAGATGGATGGACTGTGTGAAAAATGATTATGAGTGTGAAAGGAGTGGATGATTCAGTGACGAGTGATAGAATAGTGTGGAAGCGTAAAACATACTGCGCCGACCCCAGATTAACTGGGAAAAGGGCAAGCGAATGATGATGATGAAATACATGATATGGACCATAATGTCCTAGAGCAGTGGCCAGTATTGCAGGATTGACATTGCTCTGACGCAACTTCGAACTCAAGCGCGTGCGCGACCAGTCAGAGCGGCCATGATGTCAGCTGAACTTGAGATCTAGAGCCAATCAGATGGAATCGCAAATACGTGTTACGTGATGGATGGAGTGTCATTATAGAGTGGTGAATGAGTTCCTCGAAATATTTTGTGTAGCAGTAAACTTTTCTCATTTTCCTCGCCGATAATCTACGCCTCACAGCCCGTTCAGCCATAGATTGCCTGACTGTAGAACCCTTGAAGATCTTATAACGGCGCCAGAGCGTCATTCCGGTAGGAAGAGCCGTTATATACTTTAATATCAATAGAACCTACCGTAGAACGTACTCACTTAGTAATTTGTGATAGTAGTAGTAGGTATGTCGGTACTTTAGGGTATTTTCACTCCTTTCACCACGGTTTGGAAACCAGTGCCTTATGTTTTGTAACAGAACCTGTAAAAGACGTAATTACGAAAATACTCGTACTATTTATAATTAGGTCAACTTTTGTTGCGATAAAAATAAACAACGCGGAGTGAAGACGTGGGCGAGAGTAATACAGTCAATCTTCTGTTGCCACATTACGTCTTCATCTCGCAATGGCTATTAAGTTGATAGATTAAATTTTATGATTATTTAAGAAAATTGTGTTCGTGTTTGTGTGTTAAACAAACATCTAAATACACACACTCACAAACACACACACACACATACAAAAGTCAAGTTAATACCCAAGTGACTCATCGTTTGCGTTCAGTTCGTGATTTAAAAAAAAATGTGAAGAAGCCACTTGAAACACTAAAATGAAAGCTATCATGCGGCCTAATAACTGTATCCTTTTTTTCCTACGAATAAGATATTATGATGCTAAACTCAGTATGGTACCTAATTAAGCTGAATTGCTGAACAAGAAAATCAACTCGAAATAGAGGTTGTACCCAATCGCTAAAATAAGAATTTGCATACAATAGCCGGTGCATTATGAAGAAGTTTGATACAAAATTATAGAGTACATTTCAATGACATGCTGTTTGCACATTTAAATTCGACGCCAAGGATGGTCTGATAATAAAATTGCTTCAATGTTTAATTAATATCTCATCATCATGAATAAATACTTTATATTTATTGCAGGGCGTGCAAACTTAAAAAAAATAGGCCTCAAAGCAACCGAAGCTTTGAGGCCTATTTTATGTACTTAAATATTTTTGGTTTGAGTGGGCCGTCATAGAGTAAATTTTCTGGATATAACTCCTATACTCTCAGAAAAACCACATTGACACCATCCATCATGTTTGATAGCACTGATTTTTATTTTATTTTGTTCAGTAACTACATGATCTTTTTATCATAGGTTGGACCAAAGGTGGTGGTTGTTAAAACCTCGCCCAACCTTTATGTAAATGCCACGTTGCTATTTTGGGACAATGCCTATAAATGCCAGTCACTTTCTATTCAAATATAAGTACATTGCTTTGTTTGATAGTACCTTTTCATCACTTAAACTAAGTAAAACAATTGACTGACTTTGAAAGAAAGAAAGGAAGAAAATGAATTTATGAATTTAGGACATCACAAACACACACACACGCTTTGCTCATACTGAGTTCAATGATAGGTAAAATGATGAAAAATACACTAGTAAAATGACGTAGTAAATGCAATCATGTAAAAAGCATGTAGGTCAGTATTTTTTCATGGACGAATATAAGTATTTTCATTAAGAAAATTAATGAAATAAAAAAACGTAGGTACATATTACTTACATGACAAGACACAGCAAATAAATCAATAAATCTTACAGAGAATCGGCGCCAATCCCGATCTGATCAACCAACGAAGCTGTGGAACGGGTATGGGAGCATTTTCGCACGCAACACTAACTTGTACGGCAGTTTGTAAGAAATAAACATTCATTATTTCTGATTTACACCAATAGGCTTATAGAGTAAAATATGATCCCATAGCGGAATCGCAAACGTTTTCATTATATCACATGGACCAATAAAAGTTTACGTGCGTATCATTTCAAATACTTTCCAATTAGATCGCACTACGTGTATACCAATAGACTTTATCTACTGCGTAGAAAAGGTATTTATGACAAAGGGAGCGAAGTATTTTCTAAAATAATTTACAATGATAATAAACAAAGCTTCGTTAATTATTTTTTAGTAATAAAATTGCCTATAAGTACAAGATTCTTACGATAGTTTAATACGATCTTAACATGGAGTAATTACTTCCTCACAAGTTTTATTTGGTGTTTAAATGAATAAACGAATCCGGCTTCAGTCGATTTTGAACTTAAAATTCAACCCAAGAAGGTTAAGAAAGTTTAACTAAGATTTTCCATTACAAATACGAATTTGAATTGTAAAACTATACCGGTAGGCCCAGCGCCCTTTGACCTACCTTGTACCGCTAGAGGAGTCATACTGCGCAGTGAAATACGCATCGTAAAAATGCAACACGCAGTCTTCCTTATCCAGATAAACACAAAGTTCAAAGTCGTTTATATTTCCTCCTCAGTACAGATGTTAATCGCTCTTTATGGTTGTATTTAGTACGGCCGCCGTAAAGCTTTGTTTTGATGTCATGTAAATAGTTGATTATGACTTCCATTAGGCGGATATCATGAGGAGTTATGGGGAAAATCTGTGTCGTTTCCGCGTAGAACCGTTTTCGCTGCCGTGTGCAACCATCCGTTCTAGTTAACACTGCACGTGATGCAATGGTAAAAACTAAAATTGTATCGCTCTAACGAAAACTTGGAATTCTTTGGAGTGTTACAAACGACACTGTTATCATGTGTGCAGATGTTAAACTAATATGATAATAACACAATGTATATTTGTAATATTATAAGTATAGAAGTCAATAATCCATAAACTGCACGTTGTGACGATAACTACGTTTTCGTTGATATTTTTATGAATTTGTAACTTTTTATTTAGCCTTTTTTTCGCCTTGCCAGTTGTTTGTAAGAGCTTTCTTTCCGTGTAAAATAATAAGCTTTAACTTCGATGACATTGAGCAAGAATTCTGCAATTGGAATTTATGTTCCATCGTGCTAAAGCTTGAGGAGTCAACATATGTCCTTGTGAACGACCGCGTTCATGGTTATCTTCGCAGACTGGTCAAGATCGACCATTTACTGATAAATCTTCATTTTTGTAATACTTTGTATGAGAATAATGATTCTGAGCTCTGAGATATAAGTCTAATGTTAACGCGCATTGAAACCAATTAAAAGACAATACATTTTTTTATTCAAAGCATTACAAGATACAAGCCTTAATTGATCATTAAGCTGGCTCTATTTTATTATTACAAGAATAGGTTGGATAACTCGGGTTTGTTATTTTTAAAAACCCAAATTTAAATTAAAAAAATAAATATCTTCCAATTGGTCGGCCATTAATCAATCATGTACAACTGGTGCTCAGAATCTTCAGTTGACTCACGGTTCAATTAAAAGGAGAATAACAAACTAACAAACACTGAAGTGCCGCTCTCCATTCCCCCCATAATGAATCACGATGTGAGAAAAGGCAATTACGCTCATTATTGTTCGACGCATCTGAATTCTGACTCATGATACTCATGGTTAAAGGAAGTGGTGCATTATAAGAATAAACACATGTCACGAATTTATAAAGGAAAAGATTGGGCTACACTTCACTAGTTTAATCTGTGTAGCCGCGCTACATTGACTGATTTACAATCGTGGACCAGTTTCACAAACTGGCTTCCTTCCAGATATAATCGCATCGCTCTAGTCGAAGATTAGCTCTTTAGCTTTCTGTCCGGGATTGCTATCATGTAACCACTATATTTTCCTATTTATTTAGAGCATACCAGGATGACTTATTCACTGAAGTGACGATGGCGAATAAAAAGATAAAGCCTCTTCCAAATTAGCAATGATATTTTGTACTCCTGCTGCTGCTTAAATCTTAACGAGCAAAGACAAAATTACCAGTCAAAGACGTCTTGTTTATTCAGGTAGGTATTTGGTAAATGATGATAACGAATAAACTGAACAGGGTGCAAAAAAAGTACGGGTCAAATTCAAGAGGCTGATCGTCAATCGAGTTTATAATACAGGAAAATAAAAATTATTTTTTTAGATAAATATATATATAAAACCTTTCATGATTTTTCATTTATGATTTTTCCTGTATTCTAGACTCGACTCTTAACCACCCCCTTTAATTTGGCTCGTACTTTCTTTACAACCTGTATAGTTTATTCCTTATCATTTACCAAATACTTACCTGAATAGGCATAGCAGGCAGGCAGGCGGGCCTGTATACTAGGTTCACTGTTGTTCCTAGAAAGCTTTGATGACTGAATTACGACTTCAAAGAAATAATGCAACAGTGTACAGTTTAATTCATGCGGCAAGCAAACATTGCATTAAGATAGTAAAATAAATAACGCAAGTATGTCTGCCGGGTATGCGCCTATATTTCAGTCGTCGAGATACTGCAGACATTTCTTTCTAATTAACGTTTCTGATGTGCTGGGCGGGGCTAGTGTTGTCGGATGTTTTTACTGATGAAAGTTCTTACAGATTGGTCAATTGCTTACTTACTTATTACGGGAGCGTTTAGGCACAATTATTTAAATATTAGTATTTATTAGTAAATTTATTTAGAACCCTTAGGGTATGATACCTACTTCATTCTCTTTCAGCATATATGTCTATTTGATCATGCTTTTATAACTCCCATTATGTTTTCCAATAATAGAATACTAGAATCGACTTCAAAAAATGAAGTTTATAATTCGACCTGGTATGTATATTCTTAGAATTAAATAATTAGCACATAGTTTCAGAAAGGTAATAATTACTTTCTTTTTTTAGGGATTTATTTATCAACTGTATGTGACACAAGTTGACTGAACCAAAGCAATACAACCAATAAAAAATTTAGCCTGACCATTCATTAACTTGGCTTGCTAGGCATGGTTTGACAGCTGATAAATTAATCTCTACTAATTTGACAGTCACTACCGTATCACTAGCCAACATCCAGCACTAGTGAGCCCAACCGTGAACGTAGATGGAACGGATATGAATGCGATGGACACACATACACATACACACAAACAGTGCGGTAATCACAACAGCATACAATGCATTTGTTTATCCCGAGCAACGGACGCGGAAATGCCGATGGGTGGTCGTAGCTTTGAAAACAATACGGATACTATTTTTCGGTATTGGATATAGATTTTTCTTGTTTGAGAGATATGGTTTCCCTTATCACGAGTGATATTGTAAGTTGAGCGTGGTAAAGAATGAGCTTGCTACCGTTTGCTACATAAGCTCGTGTCATGAAGTTAATCAATGTCAAAACGATTGTAAGAAGGTACACGATTATGAAACCTGCTTACAAACATGTTGGATGCAATAGATTCAGAAGTCACTTCAACAGCGACACCGAGACTGAGAAGCGAACCCACAGTTGCAGGAAAGTTCATTTCCCAGGCTACTTACCGACCGTAGAACGGACTCAGAAGTATTTTCGGAGTGTTAAATTGATTTTGATAATATATTTATTAGAAAATGATTACGTTCAATGCCGTTGTGTATTAATTGTTTAATGTTCTTACATCTTTCTTTAGGTACTATTATGGTGTACGTATGGTTCTTAAAATATTCATAATCTGTTCCTTTTTAATTAAAGTTGTAAAACATACTTATCTAGAAACATGTCTAACCCAACGAAAATAGATTTATCAAATGCCTTGCCGGAAGCACTCGAACCTAACTAACCAGTGGTACTCGAGATAACTGAAACACTTAAAATAGATGGGATCTCGTCCGCTTTCAAGTTATTTGATCTTGCCACTTGAAAGCGCATTCCGCTATGAAACAGCCACAGCTTTACAATTTAAGGTGTTACTATCCAGAAGCTATGGTGTCTTGTTACAGATAACATGAAGTACTTACTTCAGTTATTTATCAGTCTTTATTACCCTACTCAATACATGAAATGGTTGCTCGTTTAAAACCAAACGTTCGTTTCAAATATAAATTAAAAGGGGATATGAAACTTTGAATTTTGGTCAATTATGGCGGCTAGACCTTATCCATAACTTTGTTACATTCACATTTTTAGTTAGAACCAAAAGTAGTGATTTATTTATTATGACATTCCTCAATTTATTTAATAATGACATGTTTATTTTATTTAGTTGAATTGTATTGAATTTGAATTTATCAATATTTGCATGCCTGCATGCAGGCTGGATACAACCACGAAGCGGATTTTTGAAATAAAGAATTGTATTTGTATTATTTGTATTTGTGAGGATTACAGGAATTGCACTCTTGTCGTTATGATGGCATGGCTAAGCTTAAATATATAAGTATTTTCTGCGGAAACTTATTTGTTGTCACATATTTATAATGCAACCCGTTCAATGCACCTATACTCGTATCATCACACTGCTTAGAAAATTCTCCCCCAAACTCTCACATATGTCTCCATCCTTGGCCAACGACTCCTAATCCCAATATCTTTATTCATACAAATCAATGTAGTTTCGATATAAAGGTTCCTCTTGCATTCTTTTGAGTAAAGTCAGACCAACAAATCGATATTCCGTCTACTCAGCAGATGTATCGGATAGTCTAATACTGCATTGTTCGCAGCGGGCGCTCATTTATATGTATCTCATTACTTTTGTGCTCAGATATCGCCGCCTCACTGGAATTAAGGCGCCTCCACTATAAGAAATCACCAATATACCTTGACCCCAGAATAGAGATCCCCTTCTATGAGATATTGAAGAAAAGTTACTCCTCCCCCAAATATGACGGGTATTGTAACAGTGGTCTTGGAGATAAGGGAGATGGTGTCAATGTTTCGTAATCGTATTGAGATGAAATCGAATCAATAAAGTAATGTATTAGACTTATAATTAAATGTTACCGTATCCAATCCAAGAAGTCGAGCGTAAAATGGCCACTTACCTGAAAAATAAAGTTTTTTTTTAATAACTTATGGCGGGCAGGAAAAATTAAATAACATATAGGCATGTTACAAGTGCATGGAAATTTTCATCAACCAAATAGGTACTATAAAGTGGGTAAGTATAGTGACCCCGTTTGTTAATTTGAGTAGGTATGTACTAAGCGAATTAATGCTAATGATTCCAATTTTACGCAACTCAAACGGTCGATAGTAAAACACCTACTAACAGCCATTTATTTAGTGCTATGTTTCTAATTAGTTCAACCTCAGTTTAAGTAACTCAATGGAACACGATCAAAGGTTTTTTCATAGACGAACCACTTTTAACCAAGTGGTGATATAAATTTGCCTATAAGATTCCGATTAAGCGAGAAGTAAGTTACAATCCCGTACTTTAAAAAAACGTTTAAAATAATTCTAAAAAAACTTTAATGGAAAGTGACGCCAAAACAATTAATAAATTCCGACCAAAAGTTAAATTTATCATTGACCATTTGGCTTGACAAGATAACTAGGTTAACAGCAAACGAGTCGTCTTGCAGTCAACGCGATCGTAGGCCGCTCACACACGAAGACAACGACTGCGCTTTCGCTCATTCATAACATTTGGATGTCAAGCGCTTTATTTACGACCCGTATTTATCTATTACGCTTTCACGTAAGTGTGTTGAGATACAGCCGATTGTTATGTTTGAACAGACAAAATGTGGAACGTAAATTCAGCAAAATAAATAACATTATCTTGTTCTTACTTTATAAGTTTTATAACATTTGCAAGTGGACAAGATAAGAGTGAATATTTTAGGTCACATTTTCGCACGACATTAATTAGTACGTAAGATGGATGTCTTAGTTGAGATTTAGTTTCTTAATAACTAGGTGTAAAGGCCTGTTTATACATTGCCCAATTTCATGGATATGATTTATTATTCATGAAATTGGGCAATATCATTATGATTTATTATTATCAACATCTTCTAAAATTTTACACTTAAAGTTATTCAACTTATCAGAACTTACATTACACATTACTTTTGATTCTGTTCCCTTTTAAAACGCACATCCATCAAGCTGCTTCAGCGAGAAATCCCGTGGGCTGAAATTGATGCATTTCTCTAGCTGTCCGAACTAAAGTCCGACCACTCCGTTGGCCTTCTATTTTAATCTTAAGTGTTCTGCCCCTAATCATGCAGCTATTAATTATATCTCAGTAGAGTCGGGACGCCTACGACCGCGGCCGGCTCAACAAATATAATTATAGCAATTGATTTAAATGTAATAATGGTAGGGCTTCGATACTATCGACTTTGTTATGTGTAAATAGTTTTATCGATGCAGATCGTTTAATAATAACAGCGTAAGTACCGGTTTAGACGCTTTGAAATTAAATTACACATATCACGTCACGAATAAATAAGTATTTTGAATAGTTGCTTTAAAAACTTTTAAGTAGGTACTGAAAGTATATTTTCATTTATATTAATTGTCATACATATTATTTTCAAATACACCTTCTTATTCACATAATATAGCAGTTACAAAAACGACTACGTTTTAATTAAACTAATTTTCCCATAAACTAAAAAAAATATTGTGCTGGCTACGCTTGTTCTTTAAATTAATAAAATCCGATTTCATCATCGTCACAAACAAGGGCATGTGACCCTAATTCTAAGGTGAATTCATTATCCCGCCTATGGCTCTCATTTGGTTAAACGTGTTAAATTAAATTAGCCCATTTTACACGGTTAGCTAACCTTAACCCATTTTAAACCAGTTAACAGTATACGACTACTAAGTCCGTTTGTTGGAAATGTGACCCAGTTTGAATGAATGAATGAATGAATGATATATTTATTCGTCACACAAGAGGTGCTATTATTAAAAATAACAAGGACAAAAACAAAAGATATCAAAATAAACATGAAAAAAATATAAAAATATAAATTGAAGTTTCAAAATGACAAAAAGGCTAAATACTGTCAAAGCAGCCATCCGTATGGTAAAATACTGTTACTATGATTTGTTAAAAGAAGTATTCTTTTTAAAAAACAGCACAAAAACTGTGTTAAAAAAAAACTTTTATGTAAGTACCATTTTATAGTACTACTTACAATTATTAAATTTTACAAGATATATAAGTATACCTACCAGTGACAAGGTGAGTTGATTGAAGTAAGAACAAAAAGAGGAAGCTTAAAACTCGCTGCATCCATCTCAAAGAGTTATTTGTTTGTAGTTTATCCCAAGTGTGTCCCAAGAAAGCGAGTGGCGGCGGCGCCATTCCGTGTAGATGGTTATCTTAACGTTTATTGTTATTTTCCTTTCCCTTTCCTGTTTTATTGATAACTTCTTTTATTGAAGGGAAAATGTGGACAACTCTATTGTAGTGTTTGTAGTTGTATCTATACTTAAGTAGATACACACCAACTCAGGGCAGGCCGCATGTGATGCTATGTCAGTGACACAGTCTTTAGAAGTCTAGAGGTCTATGGTCATAACACGAGAGTCGTGGGCTAGAGTGGACCCAAGTTATTATCGTTGTGTGTGCTTGTGAGGCGAGCCGGTGTTGGTTGGGAGTCATTTGTGGGTGAGAAAACACAGAATGCTTTATCTATCAATGAGGAAAAATAACACAAATAGGTATATCTATTTTCGTGTTATTTTAACGGTGTCATTGTACTATGGATAAGGTAATAAAATATAAAATCGAACCGCCACAAACGTATCGAATTACCATTGTCAATGGCTTAATATGAACCAAACTTCTGGTTTCTGGTTTTTATTATACCAGATCCAAGTAAGATCGTATTACAGTGGTTATTAGTTGGATCATCATCGAACTTGCATCCTGTTGAACATTATTTTTGGGTTCCCAAACATAATCACTAAACGTCCTTGTTAGTGCATACAAAATGATTCTCTTACTTTTTATGCCCACTCAAAACTACACTGGAATACCACAGACGTGGAATACTTGACGATGTTTAAATTTGCTTTAATGAGTTTGATGCAATGAATAAAGAGATTAAACTTTTTATGGTTATGTGGTTTTAGCAATCCTATATTTATTATGAAATATGTTTCCCTGCGCAACATTTACCGCTCGCACTTGACCAGCGTCACCCACAACTACACTACACAGATATTAAAGCAGGCGGATAAAAGACGCCCAAAGCCGGGGTAGAGTTACTACTCGGCATGACATGCCGGTGACGCCCACTGGTTTTTATCTCGAAACCCAAACAACATTGGTGTTATTTGTAACAAACAAATCGTGAGAAAACTTGATAAGGGTAGGGATATTGAACAGGAACTGATTATATCTACTTTTTTTATTAATTTATCGATATTCTCAGTGTTTGCAATATTTATCTGCTTTATTTGTAATAGGTAAGTTTAAGTTAAATTTGAAGGTTATAATAATACTTACCGACTTTTATAAAACACTTTTTCTATGCAGCAACTACTGAGCACTGTACGCACAACTACATATTATACATGAAATCGTGAATAATAAATCATGACACCCTCGTAGATAAACCAAAATAAAACAAGCAGTCTACCAAGATCATACATAATGCATCCAACCGATCGAGTTCGATCAAGAAGCACCTGAAATACGCAGTTTCAGCGATGACGTCACGAGGGCATTGCCCTCTGAACAAAACCACTGTATGAATTCGCAGTCAAAACAAACTTTGAGAAAACGAACAAGAGAAGTGAACCTCAATTCAAAGACGTTAAGGTGTCATTTTCCTTGAAGATCGATGCAATAAATTAGCTGATTCAGCTCCCGGAACACTCCAAGCGTTCGCTCTTTTTATGACCGAAATTTCTACGATACTCTACGACGCTACGACTTGCAAGAAAATGAACGAAAGTTTTTACTATCTCTACTTATCACTTAACACTGTAGTAACTTCTATATTTTACTTGTAGTTTGAGCTTCTTTCTCATACAATTTTTCAGCTAGCAGTTTTAGTTACTAATTTACACTTTTTTTTAAAGTGAGGTTAGCTGTAACAACTTACCTGTCCTGAATAGTATGAACAAATGCGTATGTTTACTCAAAAGAATATAAACAAATTAATCTTAATCTGAACGTAAATGCCACTAAATCCTAAGGTTACAGCAAAATAACACTCGATTCTTTGACTTCTGACTTCTGTGTAATCAGATTAGAGGCAATGGGCCCACAAATCGAACACAATGCATTGCCTATTGTTATTCAAAGAATATGATCGCTCAAACGTGAGATCAATATCTTATTTTATGGGGCTCATATTGTGACATTTGCGTTTTATGATCACGACGAACCCAGAATAACCGCTGGGTAGTGTCGGTGCATGCACTTTGTAGTCAAAAACGATATGTTTACAGTTTATTCGTATTATTGTTTTTACGAAAACTTACAATAACTTCGACTATTTCCTTGCAAGTATCATTTTTATGTATTTTTGTTATGATCGCAAAACAAAACATTGAAACGATCTGCCCTATATTTTACCGAATACATTAGGGTGGTTTTATTGAGGAAATTGAGTATGATACTCATACTTATTTGCATTTGGAAAGTAAGTATGTTCTGTGTGTTACTAAAATTGTATTGCTTTTAACCAAGTCATTTTGCCATTAATTAACAAATTAAACGGATGCCGCCTTTTTAAAGAGAAAGCTAAGTGTGTTTCACATTTTTATTTTTTACTTTCGGAATCCAATTAATTGAAAACGTGAGTATATTTCGTTGCGGGCTTAATTGCAACGTTTACCTTTCCGCGATAGGTACTCATTAATGTGGATGTAAAGTATAGTGATAGTGGTTGCTAATTATGGGCGACCACCATAGACTACTTCGTAAATAGACGACTCTTGACTGTAGAGACAGATATTTTTTTATTTATTTTAGTATCAGCAAACCTACCCTATGTTCAGTCGTCTTTTATTTTTTAATATAACTGAATAAGAAGGGTACTGGTTTGAAGTGCCAATAAGATAAGATTCGTCTTTTTCGGGCATTTTACGGAGGCTATTTCCAGGTATTTGTAAAGCAGCTTCAATTCGATTTGATTAATACGACGTGCTATAGCATGTTAAAAATATTATAGATTTTTATAGGATTTATAAAGAACAAGCAAGCTCAGCGAGCAAGCTCTTGGTCCAATTCTTGTTTCGACTCACAAAAGTGTCATCTTTGATCTTAAGTGATCTGGTGGCCTTATGCGCCGTCTAAAAAGCAAATTATCTGTAGTGACCACACATGACTTTAATATTCTTAGGGCGGACTGAACCGCCCCGAGGCTTAGTACGTAATAACCACCTTATAACTTTAATCGAACTGTAACGAAAACTCAGTATTGATTTTAGTAATACTTGTAGTATAGTTCGATTACTCTCTATGAAACAAAATATTTAACAAGTATCCGTTATATCATATCCGATTAAAAGATGTTGTACTTAGTATAAGACGAGTAGTTAGGTATCTTACTATTTTACCAAATTACATTTACTATTTCAGGAGGTGTATTGCGATTCAACTTAATCCGATCAATTTCCATGCAGTTCAATTTCCACTCAGTGTAAATGAATATTATAAATTAATAAAATATCATAAAAATACTACAATGGTATGAATATTAAAATTTATGTCGAATTATTATAATAATATTAACAATATAATGCGAAATTGCAATAGGAATCAATGCTAATTTATTTGACAATTAAACAGAGCTGCTTAACTTTCAAACTAAAGCTACATCGCAATACGCTGCCGGCAGAAGTGTTCCCTGGCAGCTACAATTTGGACGTTTTCAAGAAAAGAGTGAATAGGCTGTTACTAGGAAGACATGGTCCATCTTAGGCTACATTGTCACTTAACATCAGGTGCTATCGTAGCCAAATGTCTGGCTATATATTATTTAAAAAAAAACGCACCAAAATATGAATTGAATATTTGTAACCTTATTAAACGACCTCATGATTTTTTACATCCCATAACTTCACAACTTTTTAATACGAATATTGTGTTATAATGATGCATGTCAAGCTGTAAGAACAATGCACACTTTCCAACTTATCATTGCCCCACTGGTTTCAAACGGAAGCTATTAAGCTGCAAACCGAATACTTGCACACAATATTATTTACGAATAACTTAGATGATAATTTTCAAAAGATCTTGTTTGCGATTGAACACGCCAGGATGTCCACACGTGTGAATAGTCCTTTAAAGGCACGCTCCACACCGCAGTCGATTTCGCGGCTCGCTGCGTTCAGTAATTGCTGCACCATGTGGGCCAACAAATTCATACACCTCTATTCAACGTTGATAACCTGTTGATTTGACGACCCAACAATACAAACGTTTGGCCGCCTTTATTTTATGGCTTTTAACCCTTTTGTGTTCACGGAACATTATGGGAAATGATGTTAGTGACATGGCTGACTTAATTGCTCGGAATACCGTTAGAGTTCGTTTGTTTATTTTTAAAGTGGAGTACTAGAATGGGAAAACACAGTAAAAGGTTGAAGCAGAGCTAACCACTCGTGAAAAGAACGACATCGTATTGACATCAACCATACGGAGGCACGTAGGTAACGTAAAGGGATCAGCAAGGCCGCGGCATCGGATCGGCTACGTATTGATCGCGTTTGCTACAACTTATTATGACAGTTCTTCTTGTGAATGAAATTTTTAACAGCATAATTACTTACGTCATTAGGGTACAAATTCAAATTTCAAAGTTCGAAATTTAAAATGCAAGTGATCAAACTTTTATTGAACTTTTTACTGAATTTTAGGTAGAACTATGTATAGGTATAGTTACCCAATTAAATTAAATGTTTATTTTCCGAAGTTTTTAAGCATCTACACATTCCATAGCTGTTATTTGAAGCTTTGTAATTAAAACCTGTCAGTTACATCTTATCTGACAAACGTTAAAGTAATTCAAAATACTTCGTCGTTCTTCAAGTATTTTCTCAAAGCACAAAACACCTCCTTTAAGAGGCCATTACAAGTTAAATTACAATGCGATAGGAATCAATGATCATAAACCAATAAACAGTGTGGTCCAGGACTTTTAACTTGTAATTGAACCTATCGAATCTCTAAGACGAGAGTTAAGGTGATGTCAGATTGGTTTAGTTGTGTGTTTAGAGAGATTTATAGACCAATTTCTAGCAAACAACATAATTATTAAAGTAGGTTTAGTGAGGCCTGTTTATAGTAAGCAATAAGCTTGACGGACATGGCAAGACATGGGTTACATAGTACCTTTTAAAATAAATCAGCAAGTAGAGATAATTTTAATCGTAATGTACAAACACATTTTATGGTCAGTGTCGATTGCATTGCATGTTGTAATTTTCACATCAATATGTCGCTCAGCTGACAAAAATAAAATGTGTCTGCACCTTAACCCCATAATATCTAAGCGTAAACACGTTAGTATCTAAGCGTAAACACGTTAGTATTAATTACTGATCAAACGTAGGCGTATGGGAATGTCCGTTTTATCTCCGGCCCAAGTTAATTTAATTACAACCATTGTTCGGTGAGACAATAGTGTGTAAGTTAGGTGTAACCGCTGTCATACGCACCCGAACACCTGTGTCGACAATGGGTTTGAGTTGCCTGTACCGTAGCAAAGGTAAATAGAGTAATTCAGTTGTAAAACTGGCTTGAATCTCTGACGAAGTCGAAGCTTAATCCTAAGCCAGTAAACGAACTTAATCCAACTCACTTTGTTTATAATTATTTGCATAGTTATGAAATGAGTGTGCGTACGTTGGCGTTAATCTGGTAGAAAATGTATACTGTGTTATGATATGAGTTTTATTCCCGCAAAGGGGCCACTCATACATATCCCAAGTTATCCCAATATTGACCGTAGCGTAGGTATCACTGTTTTATCGATTAGTCTTAGTGCTGAGAAGAATCGATGAAAGAAGCTCAGTACCTAAATCTACCTACATGGTTTTCTTTGACATGTCAATCTTAACGCCTCATTCATTTCTTGTCATCATCATTCTTTTCATTACAATTCCAACCTCAAACAAATCCTTTTAAAACATAAGTTTTGAACTAGTCACACCACACAATGTGCTTTAATTAATACTGGCTAGTCTGTCACGTGCACATGGTGCTATGTTTGCGAGATATGTCATGCTAATTAGCGAGGTCATCGACCGCACTGATCTAGCCGGAGTTGATAATCTAGTTTTACTATGCATATCTTAATCCGAGATGAGAGGCATAGCCTTAGCCCGCAACCAATCCCGCAACGATCATTAAATGGTAAAGAACTAGTGTATTTATAACTTTTATAGCTGATAATGTACCTTTAGTGAGCGTTTACAAACAGTTCATAAGATTTTTTTTCTGCACAAACCGAAGTCAAGCGAAGTAAGGGGCTGTAGAATGATTACGCCACTTTTCCGATTTATGATGGTAGTTTCAGGGGGAAACAAAATGGGTCAGAAGATAAAGCTTTTTAAAGTAGCAATGTCATCTGTGATGTATAAAACTATATCACCCAACCTAAGGACATTGACATTTGCAACTCAGCTTCAGAACAATCTTGTACACGTCGTCACTTTATGAATGTGTTTACCAATTCCTTAAAAATATAGGAATGAAAATAAATCCCATTCATAAAAATCACAGCTCGTCCATTCGAACCGAGACCAGTCCATCGGGTTTCCTGATAGCTACAATTTAAAAGTTTAATGCCTCGTCCTCCGTCCACACATTCGCGTGTATTGAAATATTTATCTTCTTGAATAAATATTTAAATAAAACATGTGACAGTTCTCCTTGGCTGACAGCTGTATCCTGTGTCGTTCATTGAGGGTTTCAACGAGATAAGACGTAGCCGTAAACAAGTTGGCTGAAGATGTAGACCTTACATTGCTACATTCTAATAAACATATAGCGATGATTTGCTATAAGATAACTTATTTACCTTTCTCAAAACCCATAAGAAACTAACGTAACATTTAAATGAAAACGTACATTCATGAAATTTTTATTAGCTACGCGCCGTAGCAATTCGTAGCAGGCCGAGTGGACAAATTAATGATTAAACTTGCAATTATAAGATTAATTACAATATAAGGATTATATCAAAGAACATACAGATACGGATTTTCAGGGTTTGCCAGTGTGATTGCGTGTGTCCTTCAGGCAAGCCTTTGCGTCGCGCCCAGTAGCTGTTCATATTATTTATTTAAACAATGAACATGCAAAAAAATCATGCGACGTAATCCTAAATTGATTTAATGCCCTAATTCCGTGCGTTCTAAATATTGTACGTGTGTAAGTATGTATTTTAATAAATCGTTTTGGTATGAACAACAATGAAGGTGTGCCAGTACATTCATTTTAAAAATAATCTTTTACCTACTAATGTAATGCTTTTGTTTTCTTTCTGCATTTTAGTTCACGCTACAAAGAAGATCACTATTCACTTTCCTTACTACAATTAAGTTCTATTACTAGACGCAAGTATTCTGTTTTCCATTAGTGGTCTCCATTCCATTTACTTACGAGAGTAAAGTTAATTGAAAATGGAATTAGACGGCCATTTTACAACTATAGTCGGGCAGTAAAGTGCCTATAAAACTAATTTGTGACTATCTTATTTTATTTAAGTCGTTCAGTTCTAATATTACACGCATTTACATACGCTTACGCTTTCTAATGTGGATGTGACAAAACCAAAACCATATTATTATGTAATCGATATCAAAAGTAGTATGCTTTTAATAGTAAAATTAAGACAAGAGCAGCTTCATAAAATATAGAGCTTAAAATAAAAGCGGCTCTTAAAGTTGCTAATAGAGGTTATTAATTAGTAAAGTTTTATGCTCCATTTCAAGCTTTTTTTTTCTTTCTAGCTTGCAAAAAAACATATCGTGTATATCTCGTATCGTGTGTGTATATGTATCTTTCGTTTACATAAACTTTCGTGAACATTTTGTAAAATGGTATTTTGCATCTGATCGTCACATCCAAACGACATCCGACAGCACTCCCCGGACTTGTAACACGACGCCGCGCAAACCTGTCGCGAACGGCATTAGAAGTGGCAGCTGACATTAGCTAGCATGGCCAGTAATTGCGACCTGGATACTGGACGTGCTTAATTAATAACCGACCTAGAAGCACAGCTCAAATAGATCAGTCAAGTCGAAACTGGAATAGCGAACGTGTAGTAGGATTAATCCCGTAGGGCAAGACAGTCAAGACACTTTCTGAAAAAAGTTTTAATTACCAGTATATATTATTTAGTTTTCTTTTACAGGTTTTTTTTAATCTAGTTTTTTTACTCTATTCTAGTAAAGGCCAAAGAAGGTTATTCAGAGTACTTATTATAGTTTTATTGCAATCAATACATACTAGAAAAGTGAATTGAGTTTTGAAAAAAACTACTAAAGATAGCGTTAAGAAAATAATTAGGCTGTCATTAGAATAACGCAATGATTTTTTTGTTCGATTTTAATTCGTAGCACAGTAGCTGGGCGGGGCAATACCTATATTAAACTTTTTATTAATTATATTTGATCCGTGTTGCAGATGCAGTCATCTACAATTCAAATAACCTATTTGGCAGTCATAATAACAACGGACACTCAACAATCGAAGCCGTGATAACCGGTCAGCGTTTGAGCTCGCCGCTGCGTTAGAAACGTCTTAATTGACTGAGGTGTGGTTGAGTCTTCGTCAAACACATACACCTTTTCATTTTCACCGAGCTTGGTTTATGAGCTGTGAGGCTTCATTTATGTTAGAGCTGTTTTTGTTGTTTAGGAGAAAGGATAAACTTTTTGAACAAATTAATTTTTTTGGTCGCAAGGTTATCGTATCTTACGTGGTTGTAAATATTATCTTGCGCGCCATATTTTTTTTACTTTTTTACTGTAATAAAAATAGTAGGTATTAAAATGACCATATACTATGAGCCTCAAGTAAAACACAGTTTCTCTAGAACACTGTCAATACTATGTAGTTAATAAATACAATATGAAAGAGTTTAAGAGGCAATAATGAACTAAGATGCTCCATCAAAAATAGATATGAATGAAAATCATAAATCATCCATCAAAGTAGTAGGTACCTACCTATATTTGAATAGGATAATTTCAACGTAAAGCCAATTAAATCGTGACACATAAAGATTACTCATCCGACATGGCTAATCAACGCCTAGCTTAGACATAGTAGAAGCTATGATGTTCTATAACTATCATAGGAAGCAAGGATGACACATGCTGTCGGTCACGTTCGTAAATCTATAGAAAATTATCACACACTAGCTTGACAATATCCTTGGTCTATTTGCAAAGAGGGTCGCTTAGATTAGTATTAAATAGTAGCAACCTACTATTAAAATATAAAAAAACTGAGAGGATTTAGATGTGAGCTCCAACGAGCTCACATCTAAATCCTCTCAGTTTTTTCCAAGTCTCAAGGTTCTCGCCTATTGATAGACTAGTTTAGTACCTACCTAGTAGATGTATTACAGACCTTCTTTATTTTATTTTTAACAAGCTTTTTTATCTTTACCAATCTTGAATAAGAGCAGTTGTTCTTTTATTTTTCTGTTGCATATTCTTAATCCACATACAACTTTGATACTGGCCACTAGTCCAAAAACCAAAAGAGTCTCTTTAACCATTAGCACCAAAAGTCCATGACTAACACTGGCTGAGAATAATAATAAATCACTACCAAAAAAAAACAAAGGCCTGCTGACAACTGAATTATAATGTAGGTACGCAAATATATCGTAACTAAGCTAGTTTGGCTAATCGCAGCCTATATGGAACGGAACGGTGACACAAGCGCCGTCCGGTCACGTCGCGTGAGATACGACAATAGACAGCGCGAATATCAATGCGCGGGCGCAGGGTGGTCAAATACTTCAGTAAATGGCTGGTGAGGCGTGATATTGGTTGCTATTATGCTGATATGCCGACTTCCTTGTGTTGTAAGTACATACAAAGTTTCTTTTTTTAAAAAGTCGTATATTTCTTGCCTTGGTCCTAAGTATTGCGGGGTCTGTGTGTGCATATTTTTATTTATCCAAAAAATATTTTATGGGTTTCTACTAATGTATCTTGTGTCAATTGTAAATACGAGTGGCGGACTTATGGTATTATGCCCTAAGGTTGACTGTTATAGAATTATTTTTGGGTTAGGGCATTATCTGCCAGTCAACCGCTTAATACTATACATGTAAAATTACCGTGTTTTGCAGTACAATCAAATTATAATAATGAGCATCATTATAGTCGGATCTTTATATTCTCTACTTTGTTTATTATTATGTATCAAAGAAAACATCAGTGCATAGAATGCGTACCGACATCAGTAAAATAGCTCAATTCAAATGTCGATAGCACTGCCTACGATCAGAGAGAGATGCAATAAATTAAATCTGTCATACACACAACATGTCGATCATTCAGAGCCACGTGTCGATAATTCACTCAGTCAGTTACGGGCAGAGCCTGTCGCAGATAGCCTGGTACGGCGCTTTGTGCCTGACAAGGGCTTAGTGTGGCCATGAGGTATGATGAGTATACAGTGTGTGGCCTGTAATAGGAGCAAAGATGAAAAATATAGGTCCTTTAATTAACCAGTAATCAATTCTAAATGGTTATAATGTAGCTGTTTTAATACTATAATGAAAAAAATATTGTTATTTTCTAACAAATAAATGGAACCAGCAAACAAATGTGTCCAGTCATAGAACTTGACATTGATTTTGATATACTTACATTGTTTACGGATTATAACTTTGGATAACTATATCTCTGAGTAAAAGCATTTTTCACCTATATCTTAAAAAAGGTATGGTCATCCTATTCGTAGGACATAGCTTATGCCAGTTGTAGTCTGTGAGTTGTGACATCTATTGATCTCGGAAAATAAACTTGTTTCCCTCACTTAACTTACGGATAGTCCCATTTGTCTTGTTTGTTACTTCAACTGATAAGAGTAGAACCTCATAGTAACTAATTATTAGATTAGTCGAAACAGAAACAGCTTCAGCAAACACAATACATAGTACTTCCATGTTCTCGACAGAAGATTTTCTAGCTCGTTAAGCTGTTACATTAGATCTGTCGATCTCAGGCATTACAATAGAAACTTCTGTTTACAGTTTCACTACCAAACAACATTTGTCTTGTCTCCATCGCCGGAAAGGCAAAGCAAAGAATAAAGATTGATCGTAGCCGTAGCACGGACAATCGTGACGGTAGCTTCGCATAGAGCTCACCGCCTAATGGGTAGGGCAACTTTCCACCATATCTAGGGCGCAATAACAAACGATTGCGGGTGAAATTAAACATAACGACAGAACAAGGGCCCTACGAGTGGGCCACAATGTCGTGGGCTGTAAGCCTTTTGTAACGGCCATTAATTTATTGGATGTGTGCGATATAAGATTCGATTTTGCCTATTAAGGTATTTTAAAACATAGGCAGTTAGGTAACACTACCTACTTACGAAAACGTTCTCAAAAGAAATACTCCGCGTATTAGTGAGCCTAAGAACTAAGGTACCTAACGGACATAGCAGCGTAGGACGTCCACCGACAAGATGGACGGACGACCTTGTAAAGATCGCGGGATCGCGCTGGATGCAGACCGCTCACAACCGGTCGTTGTGGAAAGCCATGGGGGAGGCCTATGTTCAGCAGTGGACGTCCTTCGGCTGATAATGATGATGATGATGATGATTAGTGAGCCTAGATAATACCTTAATCCGTCAAACAACAACGACATTATAACGCGATAAAAATTGATTGGCTATTGTGTCTGGAATCTTAGTGCTTGACTAATTTTAAGTGAGTTAAAAGTACTATATACTTTTAGCGATAAATATCTCAGTCACCTACTTGGCCAGCAAATCAGGTCACTAATGTGTACAACCGTGCCAAATACAACTTACTACATCCAAGAAAAAATAATAAACAAAGCCTCTTATATTCTAAGGGGCTTGGGAAAATTGATGTTCACATCGTAACGTAAGCATGGCGTATTGAATGGGCCAAGAAAAACGTTGTGCAGCGGCCAAATAGACTTGCTTGCGAAAGTATAGGAATTTGGCTCGGAGCGATGACCGAGGCCAATCATTATTAGTACTACTTGTATTTTATTTACGTTATTCAGAAAAGCTTAGCGATTAAACGCCAATTTGAAATTGAGGTAAGGTTTCGAAGTATTCGTGATTGATTTCAAAGAATGATATTTAACTGATCTAAATAGTTAACAATAATTAGCAATGTTTGAAATATTTAATTTATTTATTATCAATAATTTTACAAAGCTTTGGTGTTTTAATACAACATTTAATTTGATAAATAAATGTACAATATTTTATTGTTTCCAGTTTCAATTTTGAACAAGCTTATGCTTAATTTTACGATTGAAACGGAGATAAAATAATCATAAAACAGTAGCACCAATTAGTAACCTCGATAACTTTAAGAAAGAAGAAGTTAACTTACTTTTTATTGTATTTTTATCTTTACCGCTACAGCCGTGCACGCACTGGCGACATTAAGAAAGCCACGAAAACAAAAGACGATAGAAAAAAAATATAATTTAAAAAAGCACCCATCACCATGTTCCAGCGTGTTCGAAATTTGAATACAAGCGACGGGGCGTGAATGGGACGTAATTGTAGCCCGCTTCAATTTAGAATTTTGATTGCTTGTCCCTTCATTGTTTTACAGGCTTTGTTGTGCTACACGTGACTTTATATTAAGGTACCTACACAATTACCAACATAAGCTCTGCTAAAAGAAGTCAGCTGTACAGTAAAAGATCAGCTTCTATTATAATAACAGTCATTTTAACATATAATATGTATTGGACGAATAACAAATATGTAAATACGTAATGCCAAGCTTAAAATGATAAAATGGAATTGGTTTATCACGGAAATTCTTGGATCTCACGCCGTATTAGATTTCAGCGAACGCATAAACTTAAAGGACGATATTTTCAAGTAAAATCGACCCTTATTCAGATTTGAACGATATGGTTTAGTTAGGGAAACAGCAAATGGCTCGATTTTATGGCAGCATTAGTAGTTGGAGACCGCTTCCCGGTCGATATTTAGGTGCGGGCAGTAAACTTAACAATGCACCGTCCTGGTTATCGTAGCCTGGAAACCGACTCATTTCAAACAAATCACTTAATTAAAGTGCAAGTTTGTAAACAAAACAAGAACTGGCTGTGGTAGATCTTCAAAGTATAACGTGGGGAATATTTCATGCAAAATGAAAGACCCCAAAGTCACTTTCCACGCTAGTTAAGATAATTCAGTAAAAAAAACATAAATTGGCACCTATTGGCACGGGTCTTACGGCCATTTCCTATATCCATTCTATCTGTGGTTTTGTCCTACTAGAGATAGACATTGATATCTACCATTAGATTTTAGGTCCGTATAAAACTTTTGGCACCCTACGAAATCCAGCAATCTGCTTTTGACTATACATACTAGTTTGCATAACGGCCGTTAGTCTCGATCAGCGATCTATCTTTCTATTGATATGTCTGTCAATAGCTATCTGTCAATGATGTTATTTGTCTTTTAAATAGGCATTTTAGGAAAACTGTATAAAGTTTAGAGTTTGGCATCTATGCAGAAAGCACTTCAAACATACATTCGATGTCTAGATCCTACTATAAATATTTAATATACGATTTATAGTGTTAGTGGTTGGGTATTAATACTAGGGTTATTGTTCTGTCAGAAAAGTTAACTAAGTAGGTAATTGTATACTTATTACTTAACTAGCTTTTGCCCGCGACTTCGTTCGCGTGGACTTCAGATTCGTCCCGTCTAGTAGCGCAAAAAATGTGTTTTTTTACGACCTCACATTAGAAACCTCAAAAATTGTAGCCTATATGTTATTCTGATGTATAAGCTATATTGTGGTAAAGTTTCATTCAAATCCATTCAGTAGTTTTTACGTGAAAGAGTAACAAACATCCATACATCCATACATCCATACATCCATACTTACAAACTTTCGCCTTTATAATAGTAGTAGGATATGGGGAAAAATCTAATGCCCCAACCAAAAGACCATACTTACATAGATATTGGCGACCTAACGGGAATCAGCGCAGCGTAGATGGTAAATATTTCCTAGAAATTCGATTATTGGCATTCCTAGGAATGAAACAGCGAGATATTACTGAGAATCGCGAGTCTGGTCACCTACCGGTCAGCCGCATTGACGTTGCTCTTTCGATTAACCACATATCAATAAGAGCATCTTACTTCTTGTAAAATAATTGAAGTCTATTACTTCTGAAATAACAATTCCTGTCACACCGTATAGAGGGTTTCGCACCAGCTAATCTCCTTTTCTTGGTTGACTGATATCGGTAATACGCTCTTGTCATCTAATTATTCGTAGTTTCCGAATAAACCAGAGTTTATAGGACTATAAAATGTGGTCTAGCCTAATTTATTAGCTCAAGTTATGTACTCCCATGGTATCGTTAGGAAACAACAAAATGTAAACTCCAATCAGTCCAGAATATCAATATTTAAAGGTATACATGTAAACGATGTTTGTAGTTTGAAATATATTGAAGAAGCTATAACTTTTAATATAATTCTTACAAATACTTACTCAATATAAGTAGCTGTGGTTGCGAGCAAAGAAAATTACTATTCGTAGCATAATAGACAAAACAGATTATTCATCTATTTCATGGACTTTGTTTGTCACACTTAATTATGCAATCACATAAAATAAATGTGCACTAGATATTCTGATCGACCGCTAAATATGAATGTTTGGGCTTAGTGATAGAATATGAACTGTTTATGTTGTAGTTTTTGGTGAAGGCTACCTTGTTTATATAAACAATAATTATTGTATACAACGTGTAAAAAAATGAGCAATAAAATGTAAGGGTATCTTCATATTTCAAGTAAAGATTCCACTGACAAAATCTTATCATGAAATCTGTAAAAAAAAATCGTATTTCTTTTCTACTACTCTTTTTGTTCTCAAACTATAAGATTTTCAGTTACCTAATACTGCTCAAAAGATTAGTTATCACCTGATGTATAGCCTGCTTAACACGTTCCGGGACAGTGCCCGCCTACTGGCGTGAAAACAATAAAACATCTATTGTGTCTGGAGTAGTGTCCCGGAACGTGTTAAATGTTATTGCTTATTTTATTACACGTTGTATATCCTCATTATTGTCAAAAAATTATTACTTTCCTGCTTATTTTTTTTTATTTTAATATTTTTGATCACTGTCTATCCCATCTCTATACCTCTAGGCTCACGACATGGTTTATCAATTGCCAATTCTCTATCTACATCAGCCCCTGATTAGTCAATCTGGGAGGCTGAACAAAAAAAACTATTTCTAGGAGCCTGTTAACAGAAAGCATTATCTCAAACATGAATCATCTTTCAGCACTCGAACAGAATTGAGTGCAACATTAGCTAAACAAATCACACAGGCGATAGCATCTGAAAAGGAAGACGGCACGCGTTGCGCCCGCGCACGTGACGGTACAGATGTGAACCGAGCCAGAAACTGGGGCGGTGCTGTCTTGTTAAACTTGTCGATGGGCGAAAGCATTGATTGGAGAATAGACTATCGGTGTCTTGCCTTTATACTAAAATCTTTGCTATTTAAAGTTGCAAACCTATTGTTCATTTTATGAGTAGGTTTGTTAATAGTAAGTGGGTAGGTGCTAGGTGCTATCTTGTTTATTGATTTAGACATCGACATTTTGGAAACAATGTTATAAAAAAGTTCTCGGTCAATCTCTATTTGCTAACTGCAGAAATTACATGGTACGTAGTACCAAATTCCTTTCAGTAAAATGAACGCCTGAAAACTGTCAAAAATAATTCAAACTCAAAAAAATCTTTGTAACTTGACTATCGGAGCCTAGAGAACAAAGAAAAGTCAAATCGATATCTTTAAAAATCATCTATCGATATTTTTGTCGGACTGTTGCCCTGCGCCTGAGTCTATCCGAACTCTCGCTCGAATTAAAACGGCTCATTGCAAAAAGTTGATTTGCGACCAACGGATATGGGCTTTTTTGTCGGCACGCTGATATTTGGGCCACGTGCTATAATAATTTAGTTGCTCATTTCATCGAGTTTAATGACATGTGTTGGCAACTGGTACTTATAAGAAAAAAAAATATTGCTAACAGTACATATTACGCCTCTACCATTTTACATATAGCATTACAAAATGTACCTGGCTACCTAAATAAAAATATTATAAACGTAACAATACAAAAAATTGATATGGAATTTAAGTATTAGAATGGCGTTTTGGTCAGCAATGTAGTAGTTGGCTTGGTACTCAGGTCGGAATGTTTATTTAGGCCATCGAAACTCTACTGTGGGTGCCAAGTGGTCCTTGCGACTTGCCTCCCCTGCTAAATAATCGGACCCGTATTTATACCAGTCGAAGTAGAAAAAATATGATTGTTATTATTACACCTCAAAATAAACACTTCATACATTTATTCAAATGCCCGTAAAAGCGCTTTAATAAAACCGCATTTACAGTGTTATGGTATTCTCAAGGGTACTTTATACCATACCTTAACGTTGTTAAGGTCAACTTATTTTCGTATTTCATTCTAAGCGAATTTTAAAAAAAACAATGAATCGAAATCGCGGATTGATATATGAATACAGGACTGAAAATAGAACTAAAAGTTTAGTGCACCCCTGGTTCTTGAGGGCTGTGATAAAGACGGATTTACGAGTATAGACTGCTTTGATGGCCCTTATAGCAGACTGCTGTAGGACAAAAGATCAAACTAAGGGTTTATCCGAATGATGTGGGGGTTGTTTGGTAAATATAGACATTCTTTCTTTTCATCACGATTCTCCAAATTCTGTTGCAATCAGAATTATGTTCAAAAGCAAATGTTTTGAAACTTATACTTATAAGTATACATATGTGGATCGAATTTCTAAAAACTCGTGCAAATTAGGACCAAATCACAATAACATTTTAATTAAGCAGTGAAAAAAACACTTGACTGTAAACCTTTATACTCACTTCCGTGTACTAATAGCCTCATGGCCGTGAATTTATTCAATAGACCTATTCACAATTGAATCCGACAACGTTCAAGAATGCCCTGCAGAACACCTTTCATGGTCCGATGTTGGCGAATCTTTTGTGTAATCCCCTTTATCACCAATGAAAGCCTGCTCTGAGATCGGCAGTATTGTGTTACGATAGACGACTGTTATTTCAGCAAAGACCCAAGCAATATACTACCTTATTTTCAATACAGCAAGGACTAAACACTCTGGCGTGCATGGTTTGATCAGCAACCCGATATTCCACACACAATACCGATGTTTATGTTGAAGTGAAATGTGAATTAGTGAAATCACTTTGTATCGCTCAGATCTCCAATTTCAACAAAGTTATCTACTGCAGTAATAGATAAAAATTTGGTCATGTGTTTGTTCAACTAAAAACTTCCTTTACACCTTTCCATTTACAAACATTGACCGTTAACATGCAAGTCAGATATTTCATGTGTGGGGTCTTTCTTATATTTTTAACCGACTTCATTTTGGTTTGATAGCAACGTAGCCGGTTCTTAAACTTATCATTAAGATTTAAAAACAATTGTAAATGTAAGCTCCGAAATAAAAGTACGAAGTTAAGTGCTCTCAAACTGACAGGGCTCCAAATTAAGTTGTTACTTTGCTGTTTTTGAAACAAAATTAACTTTAATTTTACAGCACAATTACAGCTTAATTGCACCTCAACTTTACTAAACCAATTATATAATCATGCAACCATAAATTACCAAGTCATTCTACATCTAATTATTCCTTCATCTCGTAAGTAATATTTGGGACGATGATCCGAGATCCGATCTACTTTATTATACAGTTGTAATGATGAAATATTTCAGTATTTGTACTTAAATAGTTTCAAGTCTTTTGTTTAACTGACTTCGCTTCTTCTGGGCGAGCTCGTTACATCTTCGACTCCGTCTTAGTCGCACTTGGCATGGTCTGGAGTCAAGAACATACCCATACTAAATAAAAAAAGGAGGAGGTTATCAATTCGACTGTTTTTAGGGTTCCGTACCTCAAAAGGAAAAAACGGAACCCTTATAGGATCACTTTGTTGTCCGTCTGTCCGTCCGTCCGTCCGTCTGTCTGTCAAGACCCTTTTTCTCAGGAACGCGTGGAGGTATGAAGCTGAAATTTATATCAATTACTCAGGTCTACTGTCCCTTGAAGCCGTGAAAAAATCAAACTTCTAAGCCAACGCAATCAAAAGATACAGCCGTTTATGCCGCAAATTTTCGACACTTGCAAGGGAATCAAAACCTACAGGGTGCTTCCCGTGAACTCAGAATCTTGAAATTTGGTACGAAGCAACGTCTTATAGCATAGATAAAGGAAAAATTATGAAAACCATAAATTTTTAGTTACATCACATAATATATATTTTTTTAATAATTTTAAACTTACTACCCATTTTCTCATAAACGCGTAGAGGTATTAAATTGAAATTCATACCAAATACTCAGGTCTATAATACCTTTAAGCTGTAACAAAATCAAACTTCTATGTCAACGCAATCAAAAGAAACAGCAATTTAAGCTGCATATTTTGATACTCGCAAGTACTCGCAAGGGAATCAAAACCTAAAGGGTACTTCCAGTCGACCTAGAATCTTGAAATTTGGCATGAAGCAACGTTTTATAGCACACATAAAGGAAAAATTCCGAAAACCTTAAATTTTTAGTTACATTACAAAATATATATTTTTTAATAAATATAAACTTATTACTTTTTTCCTCATGAACGCGTCTTGCAGGTTTGTACGGAACCCTCGGTGCGCGAGTCCGACTCGCACTTGGCCGGTTATTTTCTTCCTTCTTGTTCTGTATTATTTGTTTTTTTTTTATTAAGGCACTATTACGACTTCATACATCCTTATGTACCACCTGACACCTCTAGTGACTTCACCATTCATAATATATCTTATGACTTTCCATAGGTACATTTTAATATGTACTTATTAAAACACAATACACGAGCTTAGGGGCTCGCGTGAATTATAAACTATGAATATTAATGTAGCTATAGTTACATACATGCCACGTGGGTTCTGAACTCAAGGATGTATTGGCGTCATTCAACCATAGGGTTGACAAAACACCTTGGAAATACTCAATTCAACAAACCTAATTTGCTAATGCTCTACCTAATGAAAGAAGTATTTGCGATGGTACAATCTTTTTCGGTATTTGGAGACTTAATAGAATATTTTGCTGCGGTTTTAGTGCATATTGTTAAGGTGCTTTTTTATGTTTAAAATATTTTTAACGAGTGTAACGTATTTCTCGTTCGTACGCAGTATCCTGCTGCAACCCTGCCTGCTTACATACATATCGGTACATCGTAGCCTTGGCCGCACTTACCTAAAACAAAGGAAGTTTAAATTAGTATGTTTAAATGTTTACAAACTTAAAATTAGTTTAAAAGAAGTACCTATTCACTCAGGATTTGCTAAAGATATTGAGGTTATTGTATCGTTTTCAAAATCGAAAATACAAAATAGCGTATCAACTTACTCGTAAATTATTAAAACCACATTGTTTGAGAATGCAACAAGGTTTCCATTAACTTTCAATATCCACGCAAGTGACAAACGTTTACAAATTTTACTTTATTTCGTGTTTTGGGGAATAGAATCAACATAATTAAAATCGTATTCATTTACAAGCTGTCACTGACGCAGACAATTTATGTGGTGTGGCCACCCCACTGCTATTGTGTTCCACTTCATGCCAGTCATTCTACGGACATGACTAGGGGAATCCAAAGGGATTCATTGTCCTGGACATTATAGATCTTTGTTCTGCACTTTCATTCCCATTTCACATAAATTGTTATTATACTGAAAAGAAAGTAGACGACTGGCATACCCTTAGAACAATCCTCATTAATCTAATCGGGCCCTTGAAAGGGCTACCAATTAATAGCCTCTAAATTACTTTATTAAACTCGAACTAATTGAGAACGGTGAGTCCATATATTTCTGTTTGGAGATAGCTGGGTCATTGTAAACCAGAAATAGGCCGAGACGTAACCGTCGTAAATTAGAGAACATGCGTGGCCGACTGAACAATGAAGTCATGTCGAAGACTGCATTGTGGGATAGGAACAGAAGGCTTTCTTGTAAGGAATAAAGAAAGGGAAGTGTGATCTAGCAATCACATTTTAAATGACGTCAAATATTAAGGAGCATCTGGTTTTGATGGCAATGAATACCATCAAATACCTAAGGCCTTACCTCAAGTATGAGGTATCAAACACCTAACAGATGAATATTGTAAGTCTTGTATGAGGCTAAAATTTCAACAAAACGTGTTGAATTCAATCATAAACAACCTGTTAAATGTATGAGACCATAACAGGTAACTAACTGATTAACATAATTGTACAAAAGCATAAAAAGACCTTCTCTACCTGCCTACTTTGTACAAACTCTGCAGCGATCAGAAATAACTTGGACGGGCAGGCGGAAAACAAAAACAACGAGTTCTTTGTAACAGGCATGCATCTCGTTACGTTTCCCTCAAAAGGATTAAGCTCTCTGTTAAGAAGAGAAATTATTTTGTACTCGGAATTCCTTCTTTGAGTTTCACGATGTTTTATGAAGACACCGTACATTATATCGGATGTGCTTTCATTACCGTGGTCTTCCTGCCTTATATAGAGGCAATGAATTACGGACGTGATCATTTTGAAAAGCCCTGTGGTGTTAATTTTATAAAAAACCATCGATTAAATTCGGATGTCGAAACTTTTTGTTGCAACTGCACTTTTGGAAACTTTTCCCGGCGTTTATAAAACAATATTGTACATTCCAATATTGTCACATTTATATCATAGGATTATGTAATTCGTCATAATTCGTAGCGTAGACGCATGTGCTAACGAAAAATGTCGTAAAGAAAACTATAAAATATTTTGATGAATTGCGTTTATGACTATAACTTGCGACATGAAAGTGTTTTGGAGCATTGTGTGGGTAAAAGACAATAAAAGCATTGCTGTCGTAAAAATCTCATAAATATACTTTATGGATAGTATGTCAACGTTCTACATGTCAAAAAAGTTCAAGAAATAGAAATTAAGGTACGAATATAACGATGCACATAAAGTGTCTTCTACATAATCATCGACTTTTAAATGCAAATGATCATCAGCTGAGCATAGGGCATCTGAGGAAAGCCGTGGGGGACGGTTTTTCTCAGCGATCGGTTGTAAGCGGTCTGCATCCAGTGTGATCCTGCGAACTTTACAAGGTCGTCTGTCCATCTCGTCGTTGGACGTCCTACGCTACGCCTTTGGTCGAAGGGTCTCCAATCTAGAACTTGTTTGCCATCCACGGCCTTCAGTTCTTCGCGCTATGTTTCCTGCCCATTGTCACTTGAGCTTACTGGTTCACAGGGATATGTCCGTTACCTTAGATCTTCTACGTATAGTATCTCCACATTTATGTTTCGTCGATCTAATCACCGAGAAACACCGAGCACCTCTCCATCGCTAGTTGTGAGATTTAAAGCATCTTTATTAGGCCCATAGAGACCACGTTTCGAATCCGTATGTCATCGTCATGTCTGGTAACACTAAATGCAAAATAAATTCCAGAACCAGTTTCTTGCATTTTCGCAAAGATTCTACCTGAAATTCCGCAAGCGCCGTATTTTTCATTAAACGACACATTACACGGACGATGAATCACTGTCAGCCGCTCATTGCCGAAGTTAATATCATACTTCACCTGTATAAGGTATTGATTAATTATTCGATATCGCACTGAATTCTTGAACTACCGACTGGTGGCTAAAGAAGCGTTTAATGAGGATTCTTCTTAAGAAAGTGCTGACCGACAGCCGCTAGCACTTACCAGGAACTACGGTCGCTGTGCTGATGAAAACATACCAACCAACACCTCATGTCGTCTCCTTCCCGCTCTGAAGTAGGTAGGTACAGTTACAAGTAAGAGTGGTCGCTGTGTTTTGAAGGTAAAGGCAATGTTATACAAAATCATCGACTCTTCGGGACCGCAAACTTATATGAACTCTACATAAAATCTCCTAAGTATGAATTTACCTCTTTGATTAAAAGACTTGTCGAATTTATTTCGCGCACATTTATGTGTAAGGAAACGGCTGATGTTTTGATGCTTTACAGCATCCGTGATCACAGGCAGACTACGGTGTTAATTTTCATTACATCACTCATTAATATTAATTGACGTTCCTATCCACGCCGAAAATGCTAACTGTGTCTTGATCTTGCAGTATGAGACGTTGCTTTGGTCTTCGAAATAACCATAAGACCCATGCCGGTGGAACTTTCCAACCATCTCCTCTGTTGCAATTTGGATATTTTCTTAATTCCATGGCCTCACGAAGCAGGCGAGGAACGAACCGATTAGTATTCGCGTAAACTTCAGAATTAAGAATTTACCTCTTCGATCTCAGTTTAAGTATTTTACATATGCGATATTTCTTGCTCCATCCAATAGAATGTCTGCTGTTACTGCTTAGCTATTGTTTTTTTTTCTATAGGCAATTCTGCTAACTGAGCAATGCGATGAAGTGTGTAATGAAATTAGCCAAATTGCTCAGGCAGGCATCGTTTCAGAGAAATAATGATAGTAATTCTCATAAGTATTGCCTGTCTGAGTTACATTAACGACACATAATTGCAGTGCCGACGGTAGATGCTATAGGTCTTTTGTACTCGTAATTTTGATACTTCCCAAACACAGTAGTTCTATTTTCAACTCAAGTTTTCTCTTCCAAACTACCAGCATAATTACTCTGTCTCCCTGTGCTGGAAGTCTGAAGCAAAATTTTTGACATTTTGCGTAGTAAATTTTAATTCTGATTTTCTGCTGCATCTAATATCCTTTCAAGTTACGTCACTAAATCATTAAAATATATATATATATATTTTAAGCTTGATTCAAACATTCTTCTCAATCAATAAATACACAAAAATACGAATTTTGTCTCTGCATTTTTCGAGCGCCACCTGGTGGTTTTATAGGGAACTATGTCGAGACTTCCGCGCCTGGATTAAACAAGAAATATGTATTGTAAATTTTTAACATCATATTTATAGCACTTTACGCAAATGCGTGCCAGAGGTATTTTAATTAACTATAATTCACGGTAAATTATGGTCTATAATAAAAAGGATATGACTGCTTACTTAAAGTCGAGTTTTATTGAACTTAATCGTTATACGATAACTGGATTTACATAAAATTATTTTCATATTGTAAGGTATCGATCACGTGGTTGAACTAACAGATAGACAGATAGATCTAACTTCACTGAAACATAAAATTGAGAATAAAAAGTCTGCAGTAATGTTTTTCCATACATGCAATTACCCGAATGGCCAGAATAAAAGCTTTTTATGGCGAAAGGTCTCAACATGGTCACAAATGCGGTTCCCGGATCTCCCACGCAAATTCCTTGCGGGCCACGGTCAGGCTATCAATACTCGAGTCGGCCTGTCAACTCACAACTGCTGGACAAGTAAAACCAAACTTTTACTTTAGTAATCGGTACATAAATTAAAAGGATGTTTAATACAGCTGAATCTGGATATTGAGTTGTCACAAACTGATCACGGCGCAATGTCAAATTTGTTGGCTTCATTAGAATAGTTAGATACGGGATTGCTACTATGTACCTTATTATTTATGAGCTTCCGATATTTCGGCACTGTTGCAAGCGCCATGATCACGAAGTAGATAGATAGATAGATAGATAACTCTTTATTGCACACAAAATTAGTGAAGAAACTGAAGGACTACTAACCTTAGTCATGATCTCCGTGATCATGGCGCTTGCAACAGTGCCGAAATATCGGAAGCTCATAAATAATAAGGTACATGGTAGCAATCCCGTATCTAACTATTCTAATGTTACTGACCATGAAAGTTTAAAACAATATATTGTTGGCTTTATACTGTGATCGCAGAAGTAGCGTTTTAGGACCAGTAGAAGTAGTTGATTTACCATCACTCGTATTAATGCGCCGGTTGAGTGACTAGTATACGATGTTGGATCACAAGGTATCACTTTTACAAAATAATTCTTCGACCTAGCAGTTGCAAATATCTAGTATTTTGATTTGCATTCTGAATTAGACTTTTTACATTTATATAAGCATCAAATAGTTATAAACTCCATTTAAGATACAAATGGACTTGCGAAGGTTTTTCACGCTCACCGATCATAAATCTCTATAAGTAAAGACATAAAGATAAACCTGTATCGTCTTTCGAAGTTACGATTAGGAACTTGGGATTAAGATTATGTTTGAATTAAGATTAAGGTAACTTATGCACGAACATCGCTTTGCGAGTTCGCAATGTGTATTTATAACTACACACGTTTTCTACGCTCATATATTTGCAGTTAGCGTTGGCCCTTGACCGCTATTCCTAATCTCATGATCTCAGATATTAAATTACTATACATGAAATAATTTAGCACTCATGCTCGGTAGTCAACGCACCAGGGTTGGGTTTGTGAAAAACACGCAATTTACTCGGTAAAATTACCGATGACCGGGAAAATACTCAAATGGTTTCAATTGATAAAATTTTATGGATAAATTCACTAGGATCCTTTACCAAATCGTCATGAATAACATTTCACACATTTTATACTGACTTGACAAGAGTTTACTTATTATCGTGCCAATAAACCGATCGATCATGTTCCTGAGTATTTTACCGCTATTATAAGGTAAAGAATGGTAAAAAATATTTTTTTTACCATTCTTTACCATATTTTTCATTACTTACCATTTTTATTACTTACCCTGCCCAACTCTACAACGCACACATAACCTCGATATAAAACATAATACACGCTTTCTATACATATAATAAACGCGACAATCAGCTGAAACACTTCTTCTCTCTAAATACAAAAACCGGCTAAGTGCGAGTCGGACTCGCGCACTGAGGGTTCCATGCCCCCTCCCCCCGCTCTAACTGAATTCAGGGTCCACTTACTTCCACCTAACGAAAATATCTCAATATTCATTTGACAGCAAAAAAAATTCAAAATTTTCACTTCCTTAGTTAGATGGGGGGGACGCCCATTTTACCACTTTGGAAGCGTCTATATCTCAAATGTTAGACTTTCAGAAAAAATGATTTTTGAAACTTCAACGTCATTTTAAAAGACCTATCCATAGACACCCCACACATATAGGTTTGGGTAAAAAAAATTTTTTGGTTTTAGTTTCATGTATGGGAGCCCCCCTTAAATATATATATTTTTTAACTTTTAGTATCTGAATCGGAAAGCAGTGAACAAAATACACCTACCTACCAAGTTTCAACGGTGTGATACTTATAGTTTCAGAATAAAGTGGCTGTGACATACGGACGGACAGACAGACAGATAGACAGACAGACAGACTTGACGAAACTATAAGTTTTTGCCGTTCGGCTACGGAACCCTAAAAACCCTCATTTCATAGTAGACGATCTGTGGCAAAACGTACTTGCAAGTGTTGCGACCCGTATTTATTTGGATATAATAGAATGCGTGCTACATTGAATAAAGTAAATATAGGTTATTTATATTGATGCTCACAAATCTAAGTAACTGACTCAACCTGACTTTATGATTGAGTGGAGTTCCTTCTTCCTGAATAATATTAACGGGGCTACGTCATAATAATGTCAATAAATTATTCATCATTATATTACTTGCATAATAAGATGTGTTTATGTAGGATCATCATGCATAGTGGGCAATAAAGTATTTTGATTTGATTTGATCATCGTGGATCTCCATGTATGTAGGATCCATTTAAATCTCCATGAGTCCTTATGCCTCGCCAACAAACTGCTGAATTATCGGCAGCATAGCGGAAATCATGGAAAAACTTCTATCCAGGCAGACTGTGCAAGGGCAAATGTCAATTGTTTTAAAGGTGAATGAGACCATCAACACCTTCAACTTTTACAATGAGGCTATCATCCATACATTATCGTCAATGATGCCTGAATAACCTGATTTGTATGCATCTGAAATTTTATTTTAGCTTTCGACTATCATAGTAAAATTTGCATGATTTGATGGTCATTCACCTTCTAAAATTTTACAAAACTTTAAAAAGTCACCCTATATAATAAGCTATTCTAAGCTCCATTATCTATCAGGGGGCGTATTGCGATGCAGTTTTGACAGTTAAAACGCTCTGATTTACTGTCAAATTAGCAATTATTATTACAATTTCGCATTATATTAATAATATTACTATAATATAACAATATAAAGATTAATATTCATACCATTGTAGTATTATTATAATATTATTACTCGTATATTGATAATATTCGTTTACACTGAGTCTGAATTGAACTGCCTCGGAATTGAACGGATTAAGTTGGATCGCAATACGCCCCCAGATTACGCTGCAGAACTAGAAGTTGTAATTTAAATGAAGTAGTTTCGATGTTATGGTATTTGTAATATTTTTGGATCATGGTTTCCTGCAAACTCTATAATGACTACACTAATATTTTATGTAATGAGCTCATTCTTCTAAAACAAAATACTAGTCATTACTTCGTTACAAGGAATATTATTTTGACGACAAAAACAATGACGACTAAATTAATTAAATATTAGTTTAGTCAGTAACATAAGGATAGTTATTAATTATTCTAATGCTCAGTCAAAGCAAAATAGCAAGTTATGTGGAAATCTCATAATAACAATATTAATATTTAATTATTAATTGACACATTTTCGTATCGGGAAGTCAAGATGAAAGCAGGCGAGAAAAGAATGGCGATTAAATTGAAAAAGAAGAATGATTAATTGTTTTAAATTCTGGTGCTAATCTTTTAAACCCTTTTCACACAAAGTACAATAAAATTAACACAACCACTTACGCATGCAATATAGTATAAGTTTCGCATGCGTTGTAATCTTGTTTGGAGTCGTCTTCTAACTGCAAGCAGGTTCCTCAAACGACATTCCGGCCATTGACCACTCGTTATTCGCCAAAATAATCCAGCATCATCGACCGAATGCCGATCATTCGAAAACGTTTATTTATTTATAAGGGCCTGTCTCACCATCGACAACTAAGTCATTTCGTACGAAGTAGTTGACAGATAACGCTAATGGGAACTTATCCAGACTTTGTGAAACAAGCTAAGAATGCACACTTTTCAGCAAATTAAAAAAAACTGTATGCCATTGACTCTATGTCCTCAAAATAATATTCCATTTGCTAAGTTCTACAGTTTATATTATTATTAATGTCATAACATTATGAAAAGTACTGTACAGATTTCCATGTAACCATTAGAGTAATAACATTCCAAATAAACTCGCGTGTCATCACAGATTAATGACAAACACGCAATCCTCTCTCTTTAAAACTTCATAACCTTGACCATTGTGAAGTCAATAAAGCACAAAAAATATCAATATTATGACATAACTACGAGAAACCTCTGTGAGAAATATAATAAAAGAATATTTATTATCTTAATCAAGCAAAAAATTTTGTATCATATTTGTCAAAAATAAACTCAGGTAATTAAAGTTAAATTAAATTAAGGTTAATTAAAGTTTGCGGTCTGTAGATGTCACATGTCTTGTACAATTTTTTTACGGATTGTATCAAATGAACAACATCGCTGCTTTTAGTCTCGAAACAGTTAAGTAATGAAGACAAAATAATTATTTAAGCCGAGAAATAAAAAAAAAACTGCCAAAAGAAATAAAAACTTTCGACTACACAAACATTACAATCCAGACAGACGCTGTTACAATGTCTGGAATTGTAACGTAACATTTAAAAACCAAATGCGAACAATTTACTGAATGAAATGGACTGCTAACGGTGCTGACTGCCTTAGCTTAAAGCACTCGACATTAATTATAGATGTCTCGGTACTCGGAAAAACTTAGAGCCATTAGAAACACAGTTACGTAAAACGTACGTACACCAGTATGTGGAAGAACTTGTAATACCGCAGCCGGTGTAACGGCGAATTGGTTTGAAAAACTCGTCGAGACTCGAGATGGTGCTAAATTAATGGTAAAATTCTGATACTGAACTGAGATTTGCAACGGCTGACAAAATAGCTTTCCTTTGTGGTATGTAATAGTTAAAATTCAAGATGCAAGTTTGTTAAATCGGTAATTTTTTTACGAATTTAAAGGTTTTTGCGATGCTTTGACCGTTAAGCAGCTCTGCTTTACTGAGTAAGTTAGAGTGAACAGGCTTCTTCTGGGTGAGTTCGTTCCATCTTCAAATCCGTCTTAGTCGCGCTTGGCTTGGTCTGGAGTCAAGAGCAAACCCACACTGAATAAAAAAACTGTCAAATTCATATTGCGATTTCGCAAAATTAATGACATTATTATAATTTAATAACATAAATATGAATATCATTGTAGTATTATTCTAATAATATTATATTGATAATATTCGTTTACACTGAGTGAAAATTGAACTGCCTGAGAATTGAACGGATTAAGCAAGATTGCAATACGCCCCCTATGCAAGAAGGCTTACTGAATATGCAAAAACTGGTAGATCCATGTGGCTATGGGTAAACTTCTGCCTAGCAGTAAAGTCGCAGGTGAATAATGTAACGAGATGTATGGAAAAAGTTTGTAGAAATAACGACATCAAGCAATGTTATATTTGAGATACCTATAAAATTGTGTACTTTTAGAGACTTATTTTCATACTTAATTTATCCTAAAATATCAATTTCATATCAACTTATATCTAAAAGAAGTACTAACTACCTAACAAGACGCTTATGTATATCACACACGATATAATAATAAAATAACATACCATGAACATCGCCCAGCAGATCGTGATGCTATCATACAGTAACTCGGATAACAAGCGACGAGCGAACATTATTAGCGATACATAAGAATGTTTTTTCCGATGCAATTTAATCGTCTTGGAAGATGATCGGCCAACCTGCGATTCGCGATCGGACCGTTAGCGCCACCTAACTGTACATAATGAGTTCGAGTTACAAAGCCGCCGGTCGGGATCACCTCGCCTTTCAGTGCGAACGTTTTTAAATCGACGTCTATACCTCGTCTATCGGTAACTGTACAACGTAACGAGACGACAAAATATGGGCCTGATTACAAAGGCACAGACGATAAAGAGCTCTTACTTCAGGCTGAAAAAAAAATGAAATGGAAACCCAAAGTTCAGACGAAACTATTTGGACGCAAACAAACTTGAAGAACAGATTTAAATCAAATGATCCGTTGTTAATGAAGCAGACATCTGCTGTTTCTCAAAAGCTCCACAACTATGTTACCTCAACAACCTGATATGTGCAACGATAACGCCTGATGCAAAGTCATTACAGCGTGTAATGATCAACTTAACAACTAGATTCCGGCAAGTAAACGGTGTTGCGTTTATCAAATGGTAATTGAGAAAGCTGCAACCAGTTCGGTCGCTTCTAGAAAGCCTACTTTGCCTGGGACACGTAATTGTGAGGACAGGACAAGCGCCGGGAAGTGACATGCCAGCACCATTAGCATGCCTGGATTCCCTGAACAGATTCCTCTATCATACCTGACAAGGCTCGTATAGTTTATGGCCTAACTGCTCCGAGTTTCTCGAACGTCGGTTGGTATTAGTAGCTGCTTGTATATTGTTACTTCCTACGCAGTTATGTAGCTTAATTTATACAGAGTATTTGGCAGAATGATGTAGATATTTCTGGGGCCTATATAGGACACCTGCGATAAATTTTTAAGTAGTATAATTGTATAACTTAAAAATTATCGCACTTATCACAATATCATACATTACTTAAAATTATTGCATGGGTGGCCTCTATCGACCCCAGAAATATCTACGTCGTTCCGCCAAACCCCTATTCTTTTGCGTTAGTAGATATCAAATAACTTGCTTTCATATGTAATAATAATGATCGAGAATTTATTAAGTGCATAAAAATCAATCAAATCATGAAAGCTATGAAGTTATCATACGATGAACTCGAGCAGAATGTATTTCACAACAGAATGATGTCCTACGTTCAAAGTGATTTTGAGTAAAACATTTTATTTCATGTCCATTAATGATTTCCTCCTTTTATCGTGTAATTTAATGGGCAGTGAATGTAAATTATTCTACTTTACCCAAAAACGGAATTATGTCTTGGGGCTACGTTTTACATATCGATAAGCATTCACTTATTAAAATATAAACCTTCCTTGACTTTTCTTTTTGTTATCGCCTTAAACGTTGTTTTTAAATTCGCATAAGCAAGTCAATTTTAAATTATCAAGAATCATGCAACTTACCGACGACCGGGGAAATAACGTAGCTAACTTAATCTTTAGTTTCTTACCTGAAAACAGAAAATGACCATTAGTTAATAATTATTTTTGTTGTAGCCACTTACTTACCTATAAGTAGGTAGGTAGGTGGGTATTGGGGCATTTCGCACGGCAAGGTGTTTGGACCAGGGTGAGAAGCGCCCAAGTGCTGTTTCAGAATAGGGTCATTCGCACCCCCAGAGGTTTAGCTGTGCAAATCGTCCAAGGTATCTACATACTTAATTTATCCATATTTTGAATTGGCCCATTTCATCAAACTCTGCGGTGCGAATAACCAGGGAAAAGCTCATGGTGCGAAACACCCCACCCGGTAGTTATACTATTATAGATCCATATAAATAACTGTAACAAGTTACCTTGAAACGATACTAATAAAATAAATTATAAACGCTATCTGTGCGCTATTATGATATACGTATACGTACAACATACATGCATATAGGTACGTAAGTTCTTATCAGATAAAGCTTATAAGATGTCTTTAATCCAAATGTTTAGATAAGATGACGCCACCGTCTGGGTTAGCCCGGACAGGAAATAGGGATATTTTATTATTTGTATAGCATGATTCTGCTAACGTCTTGACTCACACCGTGATAACCTTATGTTTTGCAACGTTATTCTTAGTCAGAAATCCAAATTAAATATTCTTGTTATTTCAATAAAGTTGTTATTTTTGGCTCAATGATTGATGATGACGAACGGAAAATTCGTCCAACATTTTGCAAAGACTGAGAAGTAATATCAGCCGGTGGTAATTACATATTCTACTATTGCTGTTACATAGTGTAAATAGGCTTGATATTTAAAACAATTTTATATTTTTCGCACGCAAAACCAGCAATCTATGCTTTTGCAAATAGCGAATATCGCACACAAAGTTTCATTTAAATTTCACTTCCTTTTCAGGATGTTTTCGTAATACAGAGCAACCTTTGTCCTCGTCAATGCCTGAAATATTTTTTCTCGAAACCCTATTTTGAATTCTAGAAACGGTACCAATTATGTACCATAAAAGCCTCACAAATCAGTTAGGTCTGTATATCCACCTATATTGTTGTAGTGACAACACATATCCAGGTTTCAGACAGGTCGTTATAGTAATTGGACAAAGTCGCGAGTTGACCTCTGATGGTCGCTCGTTGAGGTCGCCTTTATGCTTATCAACGCAAAACTGCCTGTTATTGTTATTGTAATTGGCATTTGTTTAGTAAAATACAAACTTTACAAGACTTTACTAAGAAAACAATAATTTACATAATTTTGGGAAAACAAAGCTTCTTTAAGGACTATTTCAGTCGTAATCCTGAAACTGATAAATGTTAATATGAATTTAACTGCCTACAATAAATATTGTGGGCAGTTAAATTCATATAAGTTGAATTGGCACTTTCCTGTACACTGGTCCATAGGAAACAGCTACCTATAAAAAATATCTTACTACCTACAACAGGGTAGATAGTTTTATTGTACTAAGTGATTACAAATCACTGCCACGTATGTAAAGAAGTAGTAAAACAAGGAACTGTAATGTAATTTTAAGGCAATATGATAAACAATTTGGTACCTAACAACTTGTTTGGATTCAATTCGATGTTAAACCGTGCACATTGATGCAAATGGCGCTGAGCTACTGTACTGACCATCCAACTCTAAAATAACGAAGGTAGGAGCTAAGCTACCTGCTTCGATCGGAATAAACCTTTGGCCACTCGGAATTCTCAGAAGTCACGTTCGAGCCCGATTCGTTTGCACCTTTGCACACGCATTGTTCAGGAGTCGTTACAGTAGGTATTTTAACTATACATTCGTTTTGTTATTTCGTAATAGGATACATTTCATTCAGAAATGTTTTCAAGAGAACAAGCATAGCTATCCAACGTGGCTGCGCAGCCAGCATCATCGCTTCGTTGCCTCAAGGAAACGGTTTCGTTTTTGAATAGGTAGGTTTATGTATATTTTGATATGATTTCGTGCATGTTTTTAATGTATAAGTTTATTTTTTGTGTAACTAATGTTTAGAAGACAAAACCGTTTCATACATACTTATTTTATTTCATTTAATTTTATTCGTACAATTTATTTTCACAATTCTGCTGGCAAAAACTTTTTTCCATTAAATGGTAAATATATATCTTAAAATACATAATTAATATCATTAATAATATTCTAGGAATATCAATTACTCTTATCTTAAACTCTCATATCAATTCTTGATCAGTAAATGTAACATGAAGTACTTGGTTATCTCTTTAATATTAAGTGTATTATAATATTTTTAATGTAATTGGATGCATCTAACGTTCCATTGTAACACGACCTGCAAACACATGGAGCGTATGTCAGGGAAACGTGCATGCGGCGTGTATATTAAATGTGCAAATATATTAGCCTAATAGCGCGTATCTCAAATATCTCAAGTAACACAAGGTCTCCTAACGAGCCACAATAATCCCATTGAAACATAGAGCGCGACTACAGGGACACCATGTTCGCACTAAAGTTTAGGATGAAAAAGGACTCGTTGCCATTATGTATCTGGTTATTTGCTTGTCAAATTGAATTATCCTTGCATAGGCTAATGATGGCGCGGTTGCCTAAGGTTTTTAAGAGCTACTTATACATTTTACTATTGCTAGTACGTTTACAACAAAAACTTAACCAAAATATACAGGCTGTAACAAAAATAACGAACGAAAATGAAGGGGGCGGTTGTCAATTGAGTTTGGAATACAGGAAAATATGTTTTTAAGAAAATTATTTTTGCCCGGATTCTAGACTCGACTCTTGACCACCTCCATGAATTTGGCTCGTACTTTTTACAGCCTGTATCCTGTATATGTATTATTTTTTATGACCCAAATGCATAATATTTTTGTTACCTAAATGAATACTTGGAACACGAAATGCTATTAAGATTTATCATTTTCCTGTTAACCAAAAACCCGCACTAAATATTGGCAAACCTACCGTATGTAACGCTCGGCTGGAACAACTATTTACCATAACAAGGGGTCAGCCCGCGGCGGGAGAAGCGCGCCTAACTAGGTGTAAAACGAGATGCCTTTGTCTTAGAGCATCCAGCTATAGTGCCAACAAACGAGCCAGAAAGAAGAGTATCTGACTGAAAAGACCCAAATTAGCAGCATATAGTCATAGTAAAGAATCTTTAGGACCAGAGCGAAGAAACTCTGACTCGAATTTCATAAACAAGCTTCTGAATTGCTATTAAACGTTCAATACGACGATACAATTCAGAAGCTATCCTGAATAAATATAATATATCCCAGTAAACAGACTAACATGCGTTTTATTTTTAGTTATTTATTGCGTCTGTTCGACAATGTAAGGTTTCCCACCGAAACAAATAAACAAAGAGTTGCGTTTTATAGTCTATTCTCCCATCAAGAGTCCAACATGTTAAAAACAAAAAAGACACAAAATATAGTTATTACGATCCGCGCAGATGGGCCGCTTGAGTTATTGGTCTATCAAAGTTCAACCTAATGAACGATAAAAACAAAAATAAAGGTTCTAAATTCTAAAATTAGTGAAACTAAACGGCCGTGTATATTTACCATTCAAATACTTTTCTAATAATAGCCGCTGAAAGCATGCAACTCCTTCAAAACGCGTCATTTACAAAATATTATTGAATATTTTATCAAATCATTCTAGACACGAAATAAGAGTTAAATTAGATAAAATATTTAATGCTTCATTTGTGTTGCGCGTATTCTTACTCAGCTATAAATAAGAATAATACAAATATTTTCGCAAAAGAAACTCTTTCGGTATGAGTGAAAGTGACCGGCACCGGACCGCGCTCCATACCAAATCGGGAACTGCGCAGACGGCCAATTAGACGGAATGCACACCCCTGCCACGATCCTTCACAGGGAGTACAATTTACACCAGATATTTCCTCTAGTACCCAACAAAAATAATAAATCGCACACCATTCACCGGCTGACGTATTACAGACAGTACAAATAAACATCACAACTTTTATACACTTTGTAATTTAATTTATGTCAATGCCGCGTAGGAATTTTACAATGGACGCATTGACATTCTGTCTGTAATAATATCTTGAGGTTGTTACTGTCTTCTCCTTTCATAGTGTCAGCAATCAAGATATTGATAGTATTTTTCTCACACTCGTAGTACTTTTGTGTTATATCTTTGATTCAGTGTTTGATATTAATCATTTTTTCTTCATTTTATTTTTATTTAAATCGACTGTTTGTAATTAATTCCGGTAACACATCAGCTAGTTACTTTTGTAAGTGAGCGCTAAGTATCCCATTTGTAAAATCTTCATGATGTCGGTATGTAAGCCCTGAAGATTTATACCCATCACAAACACCTCCACAGCACAGCACAATAAAACGTGTCATGTCGATAGCAGACGTTTATCCGAGCGGTTTACCCAAAGCTCAGTTAAGGATCAAAAGAATCTGGTTTGAAACCCGCCTGTATCTCGCCTCCGTACAAGGCGCGACTCCACAATGGCATGGGAACCCAGCTCATTTGAGGAGAAAATATTATGTCGCGTCGCTCCTGACTCGCTAAATCGCTTTTAAATGGAACCCAGACGACTGCTCGTGAACAAATATGAACCGACGATTATCCAAACCAAGCATTAACTCGTCAAGTATGTGTAAACGAGACACAATAAAAATTCCATTGTTATGCGACTCTCGGCATTCGTTTGATACCTGACTGATTAAATAAAATACAACACAACCAAATCAACAAGCTCGATTGCTGTACCCTTATTTTGGGTGTAAACAAATTACATGAAAGAAACGGATATGGTGTTGTATAATGAAAAAAATGCCAACGTCATAAACATAAAGGAATTCCATTTATATCGATGGCAATGGTTATGGAAATTGAGTGAAGTATTACTCTTGCCGCGGCTTCGACTTTACAAGGGTTTTTTGCTAAACTTGACAGCTTTTTTTGCACTTGATTGCATTTTTGGCCTATGCCTATCCGCGGTATTAATTACTTGCCAATTAATAAAACTATTTTGAATGTCATTCATGTGCTTTATAAATCTTAGCGGTTACCAAGTAAGAACCTAGTCATCATGAAATAAATAATCAATCAAGTCGGTAATTAAAATGAAAAATAACTATTCGCAGAGGTAGACTCTTTCTTATAAGTAATATATAACCTCTGTCCAACCAACGTCACTCACCTTGAGCGGAGTAAACTCGCTACGTACTCGTAAGGATTAATCTCTAGATAAACAACGTTTATCACTGTTTATCGGGAGATAGCGGGCACCGAGCGAATTGAGCGGCGCCGTGATAGCTTTATCAGTATGATGACCAGGAAATGAGTTTATGTGGGACTGGCCCGCATCATTAGAATTGGACGTAAAACCATACTGTTTTCAGAGGTTCAGTAAAGCTTATTGACTAATTTATTGACTCAATGTTTTGGGACGTGCTCATTTATTTTATATTACAATATACATTGATTTCATTGATTGCTGTGCAAATTGTGGACTCTGGATTTTTGTCTAAGTAATTATTATCTGCCTTTTTTAAATCTGCATTGCCAGTATGACTTATCTTCTTTCTGTCTTTACCTTCTATTTTATTAGTCCCAAGTTACATGTGTAGTTTGGCCACTTCGTTTATCATCCGTGATCGCTGGTCAGCGTATCTGCACCGGTCTTATTAATATTTACACGCACTGCGTTTATTTATTATTATTAGCTCAAATGGATACTGATACAAACTATTTGTATTGATAGGTACCAAAGTTGGAAACTTATCATATTACATTTTCTATCAAGCAACATTTCATGTATGTGGAGAGCTTAATTAAGAATTACTTAGGACTTTATGCCAAAATCTTTTTTTTACCATACTCGTTTGGCAAATCAGTGCATGCATACCGAAATCATAATGTATAGAAGCGCATCAATCATCCTCGATCGTGTTTTGTTTTAACCCAAAACCGCCGACAGAATTTGAAAAAGGCTGCGAGGCGTCACTGGCCTTCTAAAGAGAGCAAAACAGTGACCTTGCCGGCTAACGAAGGCTGGCGCAAGAAATAAACCGGCGTAAGACCTGCCACAAAAAAGAAATGAACAACCCACGCCGCGACGTTAGGAACGCGACGGGTTAACTTGAAAACTGGACGGAGAGTTAATAAGATTGTACAAACATGTCCTTATCTTGACAATGCACTTTACTTTCGTTTAATGTATAGCACGTAAATAGTTTTACGTACAGCACATGTACAGCTAGATAAATTTGTGCTTAGGTTTATTGATAACAGTTTCATTATACGTTACACGTAATATCACCAAATTTCAGTTGAAGCTTACTTGAGCTTGATAAATGTAATGATGATACAAACAAATTTTATATAGAGACATGTAAAAAAATATTACTTGTATTTTTAAAGAATGAATAAATATTAAAGTGATACAAACAATGAATTAAAAAAAAACTTATCAAAATAACCAGGATTTGAAGTAAATCATATGACCCGTATGTATGGATAGATAATGAAGCAAAGTTTCACAACAACAGATATCTGTTGGGGGAACAGATGGCGCGAATTAGGTTACCGAGATACGAGTAGCGACATCGATGCGTGAATCTGTCGCTCGATTTATCGCAACCAGCTTAATTGTGGCCAATGAGAGAAAAGTGTCAGAGTTAAACCAAGGGGTGAACTAACTAAGGGCTAACTAGCTCAGAATACCTTTCTTATGAACAAAACAATATTGATTGGCCTTACCCTATCGACAAGGAAAAAAGTGGTGCTGGTTGGCTGCCTAAAGGAGCCGATTTTTGAAAGCTTAGTTAATTACATAAATTTACCAATATACAACATGGGTTCAGCTTAATTACCAAGCGTTTTAATATTTCGATGTGATGTCGAGTAAATTGACCTACAGAATTGACTGATTCAATACTTATCATCATTCTCTTGCCCTGTTCCCAGTTTATCTGGATTGGATGGATGTTTTACTCTTCCACTCGTCACTGAATCATCCACTCCTTTCACACTAATATTGTTTCACACAGTGCATCCATTTCTTGTTTGGGCGACCTCTTCCCCTCCAGACATTTAAATTCATACTCATCACTCTTATAGTTTCATGACTTTCTTCCCTGTGTCCCCCATCTTCTCGGTTAGCTCTCCTTGTCAGTTTTCTAGCAGCCCAAAATCTACAAATCTTTTATTAGACCTTTCCTTACTGTGCAGTAAGGAAGGTCTTATAAAGGATAAAATTTGTAAATTTTGTGTTTAATCATAAGGACATCTGAGAATCGCATGATGTTACGGTGACCTGCCTCCATTTCAACCAGTCTGCAATAATTCTATGTCGGACGTCCCTATTAAAATTGCCGTCGTTCTGTACGAGAGACTCGAGGTACCGAAAATCGGAAAAGACTGATCAGGACGTTCCGTCAAGTTTTATAGCCAAAGAGCTGGAGAGACCGCAAAATTCGCAGAACATATAGCTAAAGTCGCAGAACAAATTTATACTGTTTTGTTTAAAACTACTGACTTTTGTTTTTTCCATATAACGAGTATTGTAACACCATACCATATGAAGGCAAAAGGATGACTTTGGCAGCCTATATGTGGAGGAGTTGTCGACGCGCACTACTAGATGGCGCTGGGAGTAACTTGACTCGCACTATGTTCTCGTCTCTTCGTGTACTTAATACCTTTCGTCTGATCATTATTTGTTGTCCTATGTTCATCGTAGACCCCATCTACCGGTGCAAACTACTGCTCCCACATCAGCTGACAGTTTGTTGAAGCCGTTGGCGGTAACACCTGTAGCCAGCTGCACGTTTAGCTGCATCTCCTCGGAGGTCGACTGAATTGAACGCTCGCTACGGTGCTCGGACTCAACTCTGTAATCGTCCGGATTATCTAATAAACGGCTACTGAAGCTTATTGAAGTCGTTTTCCATCGACCACCCCCGCCACTCTTTTTATATTGGCGCCCAACTCGCGGCCTTGAAGTCCAGGAAGCTTTCATCATCACTGATAGTAACCCGTGCTTCAAGCCAGTAGAATCCACACACGAATATAGATGAAAACATGACAGCGGAGAAGGTTGATGTAGATGAAACGCTGAAGGCTCAGTAAGTTATATAGACGGTTGATTGCAAGATTGTCACCGATCTTTCGTCCAGGGGGAGGAAGATCGCCTTTCACGAATTGAGACAGTACAGTTGATTCCTTGAAGTTTCACTGAGGTTTCCTACTATTATGAAGCAGAAGAAGGAAGTATAGAACAAAGTCGGCCTGAAACGAGAACCCATTCACACCCATATTGTTCTGTCTTCCTCGTCGGGACTTCTTCGGAGGCAGAGGGGGAGACTGTAACACCATACCATACGAAGGCACAAGAACGACTTTGGCGGCCTATTTGTGGTGAAATTGTCGACGCGCACTACTAGATGGCGCTGGGAGTAACTTGACTCGCACTATGTTCCCGTCTCTTCGTTTACCTAAGACCTTCCACCTAATATTTATATGTTGTCCTATGCAAAGTCCTATGTTCATCGTAGACCCCGTCTACCGGTGCAAACTACTGCTCCCACATCAGCTGAGACAGTTAGTTGAAGCCGTCGGCGGTAACACCTGTAGCCAGCTGCACGTTTAGCTGCATCTCCTCGGAGGTCGACTGAATCGAACGCTCGCTACGGTGCTCGGACTCAACTCTGTAATCGTCCGGATAATCTAATAAACGGCTACTGAAGCTTATTGAAGTCGTTTTCCATCGACCACCCCGCCACTCTTTTTATATTGACGCCCAACTCGCGGCCTTGAAGTCCAGGAAGCTTTCATCACTGATAGTAGCCCGTGCTTCAAGCCAGAAGAATCCACACACGAATATAGATGAAAACATGACAGCGGAGGTTGATGTAGATGAAACGCTGAAGGCTCAGTAAGTTCGATAGTCAACGCGCACGAAGCAGCGAAAATCGCTAGACGGTTGATTGCAAGAGTGTCACCGATCTCTCGTCCAGGGGGAGGAAGATCGCACCTTGACCACCTTGAGATAGAATAGCTAGAGAAGATAATCAACCTCAGGTGCAAACGAACTGATTTCACAAATATAGAAGGTGTAGTTGATACCTTGAAGGTCTAGTTGATACCTACTACGAAGGTTTGAAGAATGAGAAGAAGACATTATGGAACAAAGTCGGCCTGAAACGAAAACCCATTCATTCCCATTTTGTCCTGTCTTCCTCGTCGGGACTATTTCGGAGACAGAGGGGGAGACTGTAACACCATACCATATGAAGGCAAAAGGATGACTTTGGCAGCCTATATGTGGAGGAGTTGTCGACGCGCACTACTAGATGGCGCTGGGAGTAACTTGACTCGCACTATGTTCTCGTCTCTTCGTGTACTTAATACCTTTCGTCTGATTATTATTTATTGTCCTATGTTCATCGTAGACCCCGTCTAACGGTGCAAACTACTGCTCCCACATCAGCTGAGACAGTTAGTTGAAGCCGTTGGCGGTAACACCTGTAGCCAGCTGCACGTTTAGCTGCATCTCCTCGGAGGTCAACTGAATTGAACGCTCGCTACGGTGCTCGGACTCAACTCTGTAATCGTCCGGATTATCTAATAAAAGGCTACTGAAGCTTATTGAAGTCGTTTTCCATCGACCACCCCCGCCACTCTTTTTATAGTATGAATAAACCTACAATTGATAAAATTTTGGCCTTCACCGGCAAAAACGCGCCTCTGATTCAGGCTACAAAGTTCAGTTGGGTAATAAATTATCAAAATGACTATTATTATTAGCCTAATAACACTTTGAATGGATAATAACGAGCAAATGGCTTAGTGTGAGCTGCGGGTCACAGATCGAATAAACACAGACTATCGCCTACGCGTTTGCAAAATGTAAGATACGCGGCTCAATACTGTGAATGAAATAGCTGTTAATAATGATACTTCTACAGATAAAACACGAAATCATTAAGTGTTACAAATCAGAACCTTGTAATAATAATAAAAACACCGTAAACAAAGTAATTAAACAGGAAAGCATCTTATTTATTCGCTAGTAGTACAATTCAGGCGGTCTTATTGCTTGAAGCAATTTCTGCCAGACAACCTTCAGGTGAGGAAAAGCATGCAGAATGAAAAGAAGAGGCATGGCGGTGAAATATTTCAAACAAAAGTCTTGTAGTTTAAATTTGACAGTTGTTATCCTATACTTTAAACGAGCAATAATATTTCAATTGAGGAAAGAATTTTACTACTACGTTTAGGCAGAGAAGCTATGCCAAGTAAAAAATGTGTCGCAAAACAACGACAAAATTGTGACGTTTTCTTTGAAAATTTGAATTTCGAATTATGATTTGTACTACGAGTTGATGACCGGGTCATCAATTCATGGAGCACAAAATTTGTTCGTGATGTCAGTTTCATACGCTAGTAATAGTATTTCAGTGAATAACAGCCTATTATTATAGCTCGTTCAAGAGTCAGCTTTCTCGTAGTATCAACCCTACACCAGGCAGTTCCGTCGGCCCTTTGTAAAGGTGTATCGAATTCAGACGTCATACTAGCCGTGACGACTGTACTTGGAAATGGTGACTCACACATCCATAACATTATGCAGTTATTTCTCATTTGTCGCTGATAAAAGATTAATGTTCACAGATTATCCGGAAAATGATAGCGGTGCATATCATTTTCCTGCTATTGTATTAGGAATTGGGGTGTTGGTTTACATGCAAATAAGCAGCAAAAATGCATTATATTGTTATTGAATGTATATTACTTTGTCATTTGCTGCATTTACAAAATTTACGAAAGTCAATAAATAAATAAACAAAGTTTTTAAGTAGGTGGAAAACTGAGGAAAATTAGTCTTTAACCAAGTCGAGAACAAGGCATATCGTGTAAAAGATACGTATTCGATCATGTATCAGGTTCAAAATCGTAAATCACTTGTCACATTATTTCGGTCATAAATCTCATGGTAATAAATACTTAATAAGAGTAATTATATAAATTCTCCACCGACACATTTAGGCTCGTAGTCCATTTACTGCTGTCAACAGCTAATTCGTAGTTTCGTTCTAACGGCTATAGTCTCGGGTTTCATTGGCTAGTATCTACCTACTCGTATTTATAAATAGTGTTAAGCTGTATTTGAAGTTAAATTTAAGGATTTAAATGTACTTAGTTACATAGCTGGGCATTAACTCGTTAATCCGTTAATCGTTAATTAACGAAGTTAACATTTTGATTAACGGATTAACTTTTAAGTTAACTCTCAAAAATGTTAACGGACACGTTAACTTCCGTTAATACGCAGCTAAGTCCGTTAATCGTTAATCCAATGCCTACTGTTTACCGCACGGCACCGCGGCGCGGCGCAAAAAACAGGTGCAGACAAGTAAGTTTTTTGATAATTCTGATTCTGATGAATTGGAGCTTTTTGAAATACCAAAAAGCTCCAACTCTAACGAGTAAAGCGCAAAGTCTCGTTCAAATGTGGCTTGACATGAAATCAAAAGACTCGTTCAACGATACTGCATTTCTCGCGGAACAGATATTCATAAATGTATTCATTAAATACAATACCGCTATACCCTCAAGTACTGCAATTGAACGGCTGTTTTCCACGGGTGAAAACATTTTAACATCAAAACGAGGATCGCTTTTAGTTTGTAATTTTTATAAATTTTGATACAGTATTTTGAAATTATAAAAAATAATTATTAAAGGGGTATTTGTCACCGGTACCTAAAGACCTTCAGAAGCTGTTTAATTCCGTGCTGCTAGAGGGCATCACACCTGAGGCATGGAATAGGAGTGTGGTGGTGTTGTTCTTCAAAAAAGGAGACAAAATCTTATTGAAGAACTTTAGACCCATCTTACTTCTGAGCCATGTCTACAAGCTGCTCTCAAGGGAATCGTCTCGCACGTAGGTTTGATGACTTCCAGCCTCCCGAACAAGCCGGATTCCGAAAAGGGTATAGTACCATAGACCATATCCATACGCTTATGCAAATATACAGAAGTCAGAGGAGTATAATATGCCTCTATGCTTAGCGTTCGTGGACTGTGAGAAGGCCTTTGATTCGATCGAAACTTGGGCGGTGCTTCTGTCTCTTCAGCGGTGCCACATAGACTATAGGTATATAGAGGTGTTAAAGTGTCTGTTATGACAACGCCACCATGTCGGTCCGAGTACAGGAACAGAATACGGGGGTGATTCCACTGCGAAGAGGTGTAAGACAGGGAGACGTTATATCTCCGAAACTGTTTACAGCGGCACTGGAAGACGCCTTCAAGCTCCTGGAATGGGAAGGATTCGGCATCAATGTCAATGGCGATCTTCACACACCTCCGGTTTGCCGATGAGAACATATTACAGTCACTATATTATAGTCGTTGTGGCATGGGTGATCTGGGCACTATGCTCGAAGACCTTGATTGAGTATCTCAACAAGTGGGTCTTAAAATGAATATGGAAAAGAAGAAAATTATGTTGAACTCCCGTGTTGTGCCCACTCCGGTATCTGTTGGGAACTTGATACCGGAGCTTGTTAATATTCGAAAAATATTAACAAGCTCACTCCATACTAACCTAACACTCAACAAAGTCAAACACGTAAACAAGCGTAGTACGCGGCGCGCTAGTTTTCTGGTTACCCCAAAGATAAGAACAAATTATGGTAGAAAAATGATCACGTATGAAGGAGCACAACTTTACAACCAGCTACCGTCTAATATAAAAAATGAAACCTCTGATAATGTTTTCAAATCAAAACTGGCCGAATATGTTGTCGAAAAGTATTTTTAAATTTTGATTGATTTTACTGTTCTCTGGTTAAGCTCGGACGAAAACAAATGTAATTTTATAAGCACACGTTGTTCTCATGTAAGTGACTGTATATTGTCTTTTATGAGAATAAATATCTTTAAACCTAAACCTAACTCAATTCTCGAAGTTGTTGACGAGTACGTCTACCTGGGACAAGTAATCCAATTAGGTAGGTAACTTTGAGAAAGAGGTCAATCGAAGAATCCAACTCGGCTGGGCAGCGTCCGGGAAACTGCGCAAGAGCGTCTTCTCGTCTCAACTACCTCAGTGTCTGAAGACAAAAGTCTTCAACCAGCCTCTAACTATGGGCCTCAGAAAGAAGCTCAAAATGACACAACGAGCGATGGAGAGCGCTATGCTCCGTGTTTCTCTACGAGATCGAATCAGAAACGAGGAGATACGTAGAAGAACTAAGGTAACGGACATATCCCTGCGAATCAGTAAGCTCAAGTGGCAGTGGGCAGGGCACATAGCGCATAGAACTGATGGCCGTTGGGGCAGAAAAGTCCTAGATTGGAGACCCTTCGACCAAAGGCGCAGCGTAGGACGTCCACCGACAAGATGGACAGACGACCTTGTAAAGATCGCAGGATAGCACTGGATGCAGACCGCTCACAAGTGGAAAGCCATGGGGGAGGCCTATGTTCAGCAGTGGACATCCTTCGACTGATGATGATGATAATGATGATGAAGAATTATCAATCAATGTCAAAAAGCTGTCAAATTACTTAGCAGTAAATCACTCACTATTGTAGCACGATAGAGTCACTACAGCAGCCGCTGTCAGAATAGCGAGGTGTATCAAAGCACTATCGCTGTACAAGTAATGCACAACTCAGTGAAGACTCAATTAGCGGAATTGGCACCCAGATGAGAACTTCAACATGTCAATTGCATGAAGGAAATTATGCACGAAATGCCCGACGATTAAATTAAACAAGTATTTCGTTTTGTCCCTAACCTGTTTACTCCCAGAACCTAAACCAACAGGTTTTATGAGTTCACTAACGCAACGATAAAAAAAATAAATTTTACACATATTAACGGATTAACGATTAACGTTAACTTGCGTTAATTCTTCCGAAATGTAACGCTTTAACGTTTAACGAAGCTAACTTTTTTTGTAACGGATTAACGATTAACGAAGTTAACTATTTGATTAACGGTGCCCAGCTATGCTTAGTTACTGATGTTTAGAACATGCAAAAGTCTTGCAAAGCATGTGTGAAAAACTTACCAGAAAAATATTCTGATAAGTTTTTCACACATGCTTTCAAATAATGTTCTCCTAGACGAATTTGAGATAAGCCAGAATCCAGATGGCTATTAGCCATGCATGCCATGCACAGGGGAAATAGTTCTCAAATGTGTCTGCAATACACACTACTCTCTGTTCCTTCACTCTCATAGTTTCGTGATACAGAGACACGACAAATAAGTAGTTACAGAAGTTGTAGATTTGACTGACTTCAAATACGAAGGTAATGCTTTTCAATTCAAAATTGGCAAGCAACTGTTTCCAAAGTTTTATAAGCGATACTATCTGTTTCAAAGGCGCCGATATTCCCAAGTTAATATGTTCTGAGATCTCTGCGTAGTCAGATTGGTTTGTTGATACGCGTCTCGGTGCTGGCTCATTGTGCTGTTTGAAGACTGGTTGAGTGGTGGTCGGCGCCTACGCACGCGTGGGCTACTAGCAGGGCTGATATGTTTGCTGACAAGGATTGAAACGGCAAATTTTTGGTTTTTTCGAACATTATGTTACTATTGATATATTTAAAAAAAGAAACCTTTTTGCAAAACATTTCATACAGTACATTTAGTACATAAAATTGTGTTTATTATCATTGCAGAAAAATCAAAATGTATATCTTAAGTACTTAACTTTTTAAGTGCTTCATGTTACAAAAATCGTTTTAAGTAAGTGAAATCTGAATCACATTCTTCTTTTATCAACCCTAAGTCTGATCTAGCATCGTGCTCTTGAGCCGTCGAGCGGTTCAGTGCGACTGTACGTTCGCTGACTGATATTTCGCCACGTCAACAAGGCTGCTCTTAAAGCCTAGGCTTTAAGCCCGCTTTATGGTCCAATGCCTTATTTGGCTTAGTTTGTAGCATCTATTCGCTAGTTTTGCAGTGTCGGGTTAATGTACTATGTTACGCATTTGATTTGTACCCTTAGCACGAAAAACTATAGAATGCAAAAACGTATCGAGAAATGACAAAATCCATATAAAAGTGATTTTTTTACGCAATGCCAGGGGCGCTAATCCAATTTACATACGAATTGTCATTTCTCAATACGCTTACGTATTCGATAATTCTTCTTGATAAGGGTACAGATATACAGAAATTGTTTTACGTGACTTGCTGTGATATTGGTTACTGTTTAATGAAAAATATTTTTTATCATAATCAAAAATTAAATCTATCATTGTCATTACAAGGCTATGGTTTTAGGCTAAGCATTTATTTGACCATGATCGCACCTGATATCCTAATTACTGAAACTTATAAATAAATATAAAAAAGCCTTGTCTAAAACTCACTTCTATTGTTACAAAACGAACACAATCTTAATTTGCACACAAGCGTGCGCATGCTTAAATCTATCCATTCATACCTTGATAGTATACAGATTCGATTAACGTTGAGTTACTGGATCATAAATATTTATTACATTCATTCATAACTGCCATCAAAGCAAACCTTCGTCTAGAGGATTTGAATTAAATGTAATTGTTTACATAAGTTTTAGGCCAATAGGGAAAAATACATGAGTTTTCCTTTTGTTTACTCACTAACCACGAATTGTAATAACAGACCTAATAATAGTGCTCAGAGCAATAAAGTACAACAGTTAATTGACGTAAACGTTTAGATAACTACACCCTTGTAGGCGATAAAGAAAGGTTATACCTACTTCTATATGGAGATCGAAATGGCCTATAAAGTTAAACGGACGAATTCTGGTCTGGCAACTCAGCTCTCGAACATACCACTTAGCTTCGAAGAAATGAGATAAGTGCAATAAATTACTATTTCACTCGTCCCGAATCAATCACAATCCAGCTACTTTAGCGCATTAACATGAAAAGAACATACATTTACATACATACCAGCCTGTAATAGGAGTAAACATTTTTATCATGATTCTTCTACGTATACGTAACTACGTATACGTAGCATTTTAGAGCACAATTACCAGGTCAAGGTAACTACCTTGACCTGGTAATTGTGCTCTAAAATGCTTTAACTCGGAGAAATAGTAATCCAAAGTTATAATCCCTAATCAATGTATATCTTAATCGCTATTTCGATGTAGTTAATGACAATGTTTTAAATGAAAATTTTATGACTGGATACATTTGTTTGCTATACATTGCCGGTTCAATTCTTAATAAATTAAAACCATTTAGAATTCAAATATGACACTGTGAGTGTTAAGAAACATTCCCAACCATTTAGAATTAATACATAGAGCTAATATTTTAAAATTTTGCTCCTATAACAGACCTTACCATGTATAACAAATTGAAGTCGACATTAAGCAAGTTGCTAAGATAACGTTAAAGAATTATAAAGTTATACAAGTATTCAGCACAGTGTGTTAAAACAAGTTGTTTTTAAGGTCAAAAACCCTATAAAATGATTGTATAGGTGCTTGTTATCTCAAATGAAATCTCTCTTGACACACGTTAGTACACTCTCAATCTGCGAACGAGATACCACCAGATACTGTGTACCTATCTTAATATCTTTGCATTGTTCATAGTTATTATGTTTCGCATTCAATTGCTTGCAACCGATTCTATTCACTACTAAACTGCTCACAAGATTGTTGCGTTGGTCAAATGGAATGCCAGTTGGCTCTATTCGAGGTGTACCTAGTAATAAATTTGATATGTCAAATAGATAATAATAATTGCTAAGCTTTAATAGCTGGTACTAGAGTTATAGAATAGGCCCGTATCGGTTAATGTCAGTTCGAAATTATGGTAATGCGCACCAAAAATCCCTTCATCTCAGCTATTTCGACTGACATTTTTAGTGCATAAATGTTTGTTTGGGATCATATTTTAAACGAATAATTTCCCCGGCAGTAAGGCGGAGAGTTTATTATCGACATAAACGTTTCTTAAAAAGGCTGGCAGCAGCACTGCGTACGTGTCTTTATAAATAACGGTGATAAATAAATAGTCACCCAGCAGCAAGCAAGCTACCGTGATGTCCAATAATTGGAACATGGTTTCACATGTCACGGGAGACTAACTGTTCCATTACGAGGCGTCGCACTGTGATCGCTCGACGACACCATATACAAACATTATGTTTAACTCAATGGATTAATAAATCAAGCTGGAGATGAGTTTATGGTGGCCATTCGTCACTAGATGCCTCGCCGTGTTTACCCGTACAAGGGCATTGTTGAGACATCTCAAGATTGAAGATCGTGCTTTTATCTTTTTCAGAGAGATTTATTTCGTTTGCTCAACGAATCGTGTATGACTTTTGCAGAGATTGTATCACTTCACTGACCTAATCAATCGATGTAAGTGAAAGTGCTAGTTCGTATCTACCTGCTTCTACTGCTATCAAAAAATTAACGGAATTTATTTTACAATCGTTCGAAAAGTCAACAAAATAAAAGAAATATTTGACATAACAGTCGATACTACGCTGAGTTAATTTAGTCAGGGTTGTCTACTCATGGAATTTTTTATCCACAAATGAAATGTGTGGAATCTCAGTCAGTCTTTTGAATAAATCACTCGATCCTGGGAACCATTGAAGTCCGAAGAACGCTTACTTAAGTTAACATTACAGACGTAACGTGCTTATTGAATTCCCTATTAGTGACACGAACGTCCCGCTCCCCGCTGGGACGGACGTGTGAACATTTTAATTGGAAGAATCTTCGTAGGGGACAACCCTACTTAGACACAAATAGGATTATTGAAACGAGCGCTTACGACCGCGATATTTACATAAAAACTAGTTTTCGAACATCCAATCGCACAATAAAATTGAGTGTCGAACGAATGGAAAACGCGACCATACTGTTTTGGAAAAGATTCTTCAAGTAAACATAATAAAAAAGTTTTAACGTTCTCTGCCTTTGAGAACGATGAAAAACTGTTCACGTAAACAAATATTACGAAATCGTGTCGAACTGTGAGAAATATCTTTATTTGTAGGCAAACTAAGCAGTTACACGTCACACCCACATGGCTATTTCTGTGCCTGTGGAAACATATACACCACATGAACATATGCGACAGTTGACAATATGTTAAAAATCAGACAACATAGAACATTAAAAAAGAAATTATTTTAGATAAAAGCATTTTGGTATGCTTAATCTAAAATAACGCAGCCCAGTCTATGTGGCAGCGAACGATATGACCAACATTTGAACCTTAGTTCTACTATACATCATGCTCTACCACCGTGTTTATATTATTATTTGCTCAAAGCATTGCTCTATTTCCGTGAAGCCAGTAATATATCAGACGGGGTAATCCACGAGATCATAATAACTGTCTACCGGAGAATAACCCAGGAGTAGATTTACCGCTGCTTTTAATTCATTCATTCTCCCAACATACGGTATTATTTGAAACAACAATTTGGTGAAATAGTGTTTCGTGCCGAAAGTTTTTTGTAAGTAATTAATCCAAACGATTTTAGTAAATGAACTTACTTTATTTTTAAAATAATTATTTAAAATTTTGAAGATGCTAAAAGCGTAATTGAAGGTTTTAATTCTTAGAATACGTATTCTTAAAATACGTAAAAAATATTTGATTCTTTCTTGACTTAATTAAAGACAAATCTTTAATTTATCATTTACAGTTCCTAACAAAAAAAATATTAATATTAAATGCAAAGGAAGTCGCAGAGCCTGAAATAAATATTGTTCGGCCTTAGATTGTAAGCAGCTGTAATTTTAAGTAAGCAAAGATACGCCTGTATATCGATATACTTGGTATTTACTGAGCGATAGTGTTCCTGGCAGACATAATATTTAAAATAGATACAACTTAATGTAGACTTGAAAGTCTGAGCTTTTAAAGCTCCTTGACTTGAAAAATCTCACTTTTGTACATTTCCTAGATGTTTTCATTGCCAATTATTATCTTTCAGCGATATTTGGAAAAGAAACAAATTAAATTCCATACATAATGTATGTTGATACAAGTAAGCTAAGCCTATATTACCTTCATATGGCTTTTCCATTATACCGGTTCTCAATAAAGCTCTAGCAATAGCACCCTAAATAAATGATGTCAAATAACTCCAGTTCAATTGACTAAGGGACACCCAACCACGACAAAGTACAGCCTATGTAAACTATCAATCGTCAATGTTATTCTAACTGCTCGCTTCAGACATGGACCGAAGATTACTGGTTAACATCTTAATGGTCAAACCAGCCTTTCTAAGCACCCAATGCATGTACGGAGAATCACTCAATGTAAAATTAATTTCAATACTCAGAATATGTACTTATAATAATTTGTGCAACGTGGGCCGTTAATATTAAAACACGCTGATTCACGTTAGTTCATTGTATATCTCTAATATAATAAATATCATTAAAATTTATGTTTTTTTTTTTCAGTAAAGCATTTAATTTAATGATTAATTACACCTTCTATATTTTTATTCTGCTCGGTGGCGCTAGAAAAATGCTGATAAAATTTGTATTTTCGTGTATTTATTGATTGAGAAGAATGTTTAAATTAAGCTCAAAACATTTAAAAATTTGTTTTAAGATTTATTAAAGATTTAGCTACGTAAGTTAAAAGGATATTCGATCCAGCAGAAAATCAGAATATTAAAATTGTCTACGCGAAATGTCAAAAATCTTGCTTCAGGCTTCCAGCTCAGATGTATAACTAAGAATCAGGTTTTTATTCAGAGTTAGTCTTAGTGTTGAATAAGTATTACATATAATTGCATAGTTCATACATACTAACAATTGCATCCAATTCAGAAGGTTAGTCAGGGTTATGCGAAGAAGCTCGTCAACTGAATGTAGGTCGTCATCCTCATTTGAATTTAAAAACCGCAATGAATAGTGAGAAATGCTCTGAGCACTCGTAAAGCACTCTCTGAAAGATAGTACTAGTCGATTGCAATTTAAAACAGAATGAGCACTTGAAACTAAACCTTATCTGGATAGAATAGTGGAGGTTTTCAGTTAAGGATTACTAAGATATGTCTGTAATTTTAGACACTGAGTGGGATGAGAGATCATAAGCCACCCGCGGGGGACTTCGTTGGACACAATCCAGCTTCGAATATTTACCATAACCTATGTTCTAGTTACCTAGGTCACAACGAACGTAGGAAGTTCATTATGACTCATTCATTTGTCTAAAGTTTCAACTAAAATACTAAATTATTCATAAAGCTATCTCATTAAGAAAACAAATACTCATGAGTAACCTACAAGCGTTAGTCAACGAGTTTTATTTGTACGATTCTATTTATGCAGCCCCATAGCCAAACATCAATCTCTATCGCCACATTTTCTTTCCATAAATATCGTGATCTTGAACTATTTTTGTTCCAAATTGCACCCTTGTCGACGTTGTGGTAGAGTTAGCAACGCCAATGCAGTTAGCTTTAGTACACTGTTTTATGATGCACCCTATATTATGTGCTCACATGTTTTAGTATATGCAATTGAAATAAGTTTTGTCTGAGCACTTACACTTACTCAAAAAGTGCAAGATCAATGGCACTGTCGAGTAGGTCCCACTTACATTCGAAATGCCATCTTTGGGAACTAATTCAAAAATGGGTGAACGAACTCTAAGTAAGTAAGACATTTTCATTTTCTTCTAATTTATTTTTATTAAGTATGATAAGTTTTTATCCATAGTTCTCGAAACCCTGTAAAATAACTTTTCCCGTGTAACTACTAACTGGTTGACTGAAGGAATCTGTTTCGTCACGTAGCGTGAATTGGTCACACCCGCAACGCAATGCTACCATTTAGACACGCTTGCCGTACGCCCGTGGACGTGATCGGGACTTGAAAGGAAACGAGAAAAATGTGGATTAAATATCTTTGTTGAATTCCAGTGACCAAACGCATCGCCATAGGCATTTGAAGGGGCGATTTCAACTCGAACATAATTTCAAACTACTCCAGCCAGGGTGCGTATTGCGATCTTGCTTTGACAGTTAAGCTGCTCTGCGTTTGAATAGATTAGCAAACTTTGTATTGTGACGTTTTAATACGAGTGAGAAATACTTTTATTTTTTTGAAGTTGGATCGCAATCGCAATACAAATTTGGGGACTCAGCTAGCCGAGTTGGAAGTTCAACTGCCTAGAACTTGAACGGATAAAGCAAGATCGCAAATCGAAATACTTTCCCAACTATATTTTAAACTTTATGAAATAAATTTAATGAAAATAAAGTTTATAACTGAGTTATACCTACACATCTGATTCAGATTAAGGAAGGACTGATAGATAATGTATTAGCATCAACAATAGGCAATTTATTGACACAGTATTGATAAACAAACAAGATGCAGAACGTCCTATTTTCCGATAAGGAAAATAGCACTAGACCTACTAGTTCATACTCCTGGCGCCGCTAGGGATAAATTGCATACATCCCACATTGGGCATTGCACTTGGCATTTCATGTATAGCATACTGTTATGACGAATGATATGTTTGCTCTTTACCAAGACTCGTTCTACTATCAATGTTGTAAAATAACTCAATTGTTATCAAGCTATCTCCTTTTAAATCTATACGTTTAAGAGAGATTAGTTTGAAACAAAACATTGAGATGATATCGAATACATGGAATCTTTTTCAACGTGCTAACCAAGTCATATAATATCGCCTATATCGATAGGCTTATAGGTACTTACCTACTCCAAAAGTTTGAAACTTAGAATAGACATTCGCAATTACAGGAATGATTTATAGGAAAAATATGCTAATGAAAGTATCGATCTACCTTACCAATAAGGCTTCGTTGCAAGTCTCAAAGCGTAGGTACTTAGCTAATAAGTAGAAGATATATGTATACTGGTGTGCAATGAAGTGTATAAATATAGGAAGGTAAACGTCTTGTTGCACAATTTAAGATTCTATTTAAGTAGGTAGAATTGAAAAATATTTATAAATTTTTAGATGATGTTAGGTAGAGTCAATAAAATGTCCCACATACCTATTATCAACTTCATAAAACACAATAAGGCTAAACTAGTGTTTACACTTAATATTTAAAGATAACCACGTTTTATGTATAGGAAGGTACTTTTCTTATCTAAGTATACTTACGTCTTTACACAAACATCACAAAGTCATGGCCATTTAAAGAAGTGTTACCGTTACCGCATGCATATTTAATTTGAAGTAAGTTAATTAATTACGTTGTTTGTACTCTACATTCGGCACTAAGTAGGTTATAAGAACGTTCAGTTGAAACTGTAGTTTCATTTAATTAGGTACGCATTACAATATGACTGCTTCATTAAATTAAACATTGCATTCAGTTGGGCGCTCCGAGAAAAAGTTTTTATAAACATCTATAGAGGTATTTTGAGTTGTATGCGCGTGTGATGCGCGTACACTCCATTCCAACCTTCACAGGTAGAGCAAAGCCTTGACATCCGGAGGGACGGTTTTTTCAGCCTACCTCCTCTTTATCTCAGTCAATTTACTATTGTCCCTGCTAAACTTAACAATGTAGAAGAAACTATTGTCACGGTCGACGATAAGTGCGGTTGTTTGAAGTGTTTAACAGAAAAACTTGTTGATTTATTGCACTTCTTGAGGTGTAGAATATTCGTGGTACTTTAAACAAATTGTTAGTTTGAAGCTTTACTATGCCAAAGTAGAGAAGTAACAAATAATGAAACAATATAGTGCATATGTATGCGTTTTTTTACATAGTAGCGACCACAGAATAAATAAAAACATGCGGTAACGTACTTAATTGTACTATTAGAGAAAAAGACATGCAAGTTGACTTTCTCAAACACAACACAATTCAATAATAACTTTACTAAGTCAGTTTATCGAGTGTAACAATGGCTTCGCTGTTTCTGATAAGAGCTGTACATTTCTGATAATTTGTGATATCACACTCCAATACAATATTCTTGTAGCACAACGTTCGCGTTCTACAAAGATCCACAACATGATACAAAACAGATGGAAGGCGACCTTCACATATGACATCACGCCCTCCTATTACTCGATGATTAGTTATATTAGTTAAAGCCAGTGGTTAAAGACATAACAAACACTTACCAGCTAGTAACATGTGTGCTGTTGACAGTCTGATGTTCAGCAACGGAAAATCCAAAGTAAGAGCCGGTCTCTCCGAACTTTATGACAGGAATCCTCGGCTCTAGGTTGAAATTAGCGGCACTATGTAAAATGCACAAAAATAAAACACTACCGCACACAACTTTTAGAGCCATCGTGTAAAACGTTCGTTGGTAATTTCGGTTGGGAAATCGTGTGTCGCACTGTATCACTTGTTTCAAGTTTTTATTTACACATCGCGATATTCGTAGGAGTTGTCTCAGCGGGTGCGATAGACCCCCAGCGTGGTCGCCGTTCGCCGGTCGAGTATTTCCCGCTAAACTTCACTCCGACTCCGCACACAACCACACCATCAGAGGCGACTGAACTCATAAAATGTATTTTTACATGCTAGCGGCATCTAGTTACCCCGCACTGTACTTCATACCTCAGTGCTGCCACCTACAGCTATAGATCCGTAAACTTATCTGGTCCTTCGAGCCTGATAACTGCAAACTTTGATAGCGACATCTTGTGAGTAACGCATGCTTCAAAATTAGGATGGTTGTATAGTAAATGAACTCCGACAGAATCTTTAGATGGCTCTTCTCTTCATTGATAATTAAAACGGTAATAACCTTTCCTTTTGTACATGGAGTTCCATGAAACTTATAGTTATGATTCTACTTCCATCTTTTAAACCTCTAATTTGTCCTTTAGGGTGACGACAAAAGCGCCAGTTAAACGGGACTGACAAACCTGAACAAGCTAGTGACGTGTTAAGTCTTTTTTTATAATGAAATTGAAATTCAATTAAGGACCGGTGTCAGACTTTCTTTAACGAGCACTGGAATATTGTTTAAAACAAGATTTAAATAAAGAGCTTTATAAAGAATACCAAAATATTTCAATTCTAACAACTAGCTAACTCGGCAACTTCACTAGCTCGTCCAGGTTAGTCGGTACCGATCACCCGGCGCTTTATGTCTTCACTTTTAGTTAGGTAACTTTTAGCCACTATAAGCATAACTCCTATCTAATATTTTAATAACCTATTGAATTAACTCAATGGCTTTTCAAAATCACAGTTCTGATAATTGGTGGCAGTACTTAAAATATGTATTAATAAAAGCACATTTACATCATATTTTTGCCCTGCTTTAGTTCATCTGGGGTCGATGCAGTATGTTTTTCTCTAAGACACGTCACTGAATCACCCACTCCTTTCACGATCATATCCTGTTTCATACAGTCCATCCTCCTTTTCATACATAATTATAAAAAATTGAGGAACCTAATAGGTTGAATGACTGAATGGTTGTTACAATACTTACTATCGCAGTTCAAGAAATTTTGCACTATATCTCAAAATAATTGTAGCGATCGAATATCTCTTGGTTTCGGTATTGATTAATTTTATGTTTTATTGCAAGTCATTTACGTCTACTTACACAAAAAAACAATAAATTGAAATACATAATCATTTATTAAAATAAAAGTACACAATATTCGAGACAAAATAGGAAACATTAAATAACCAAATTGGAATTGAACTAACTCGTTTAATAGCTTTAACTCTGATCAAATACGCAGTACTACTAGTCTTTTTTACATTCTCTCCAAACAATCAACTTGTTTAAATTAAAAATAGGAATTACAGTAAAAATAATCAACAGGAATACTGATAAATTATTACAATTTAAAAGGACGTAGGTTACGTAAGTATAGGAAGGTGGATCTCTACCACTCGATGAGGTAGCTCTACGCTTGGTGTCGCTACTTTCTATCGTCTGCAGTAGCCTCCAACGGTGATAGTATGTTGAAATATTCCTGAGCCTCGGTGTGACGGCTCGCGAACCACGTCGGTCCGGAGCCGAGACAAGTCAACAACCGAACGTCAGCTGCAATGTGTGCAATATTTGACCGTCCATCGGTTGCAAACTCGTAACCAAATCGGTTGGCATTTGACGGAGCCACTGTCGCGCCAAGTAGGTTTTTGGTGCTGCAACACGTACTGTAGCAGTCGTCGCCACAGCGCCGCAGCACCATTCGGGCCGAGGGGGGATTTTAGGGCAGGGGGTGGAAGGTGAGTTCGGTCTGTGAGTGCGCGAACAGCAGGTTCAGCTGGGAGTCCAATCCGACGTTGAAGACTTTGACGAGTTTGGCGGTGGATTGCCCGGGGTCTTTGCGGACGAGGGCCACTCCCGACACCTTCATGAGATGCACCTCCGAGTCCACGGAGCCGCCTCCGGTCGTCGCCAGTTTGACGTGACACGTGACGTCTACGTGCACGTACTTCTGTACGGCCTTTCCGCGTTTCCCCGGCACGTCAACATACTCGGTCTTCTCCTCCACTTGCGGCAGATCGGCTCTGAAGACACACGCTTCGCCCAAAAGACCCTGTAAAGAAAACAAACAAATGATTCAGTATAAATACGCGCACGAGATGCCACATGAACTGCCAAGGCTGGGCTACCGAATTAACCTGGCAGATAGCCAACGAGAAATGCAATTAGAAATTCGCGATCGGTTGCCAAAAAATAATAAGGAATAACATGACGCCGCGGCGGTCTTCTCTATATCTACAAAATACTACATTAATTTATCATTTGTCATACACGCCTGTTGAGTCGAGAAGAAAGCATCATAAATGCCGTCAAATACCTAGTGTAAAACTACATTCTTACATACAGTTTATACGGTATCTATCCAAGGGTATATATATATATTGTTTCGATCTGTAGCTTGATTATAAATAAATAGTAAGAATATTTTAGATATTGTTTATATTTGATGCTTACCCCATTTCCAGAGACAGTGAACTTCATGCCGGGGTGTATGGCACGAGTCTCCATGCCAATGCCCTCTGGGTGCGAATCGGACCAGAAATAGTTTTCTGGTGCGTTCAGTGTGTCTGGTTTGAAGGTGATGCGCTTGCCGTAGCCCATGCCAACAGATTGGAGTAGGAGGCTGCGACCTTCGAAGAGATGGCGTCTGCTGCCGGCGGGGCGGACGCGGTAGTAGAAGCCAGGAATGATGCGAGGGTCCACAAAAGTGCCTAGAAAGAATATTACAAAGGTTATATGTATACTCTTGGACACGTCAAGCACGTTAGGCCGTTAGGCTGTTGGTCCTGCGCCTGATCTCTCATCGGTCATGCCGTCTCACCGAATTAATGAGAGTGAAGGTACAAAGAGTGCACTTGTGTATTGCGCACACATCTAGGCACTAAAATATCTCCTGCGTACCTGGCCTATCTCTGTTGCGAGGGGAAAAATCGGTAGGAGAAATATTATTATCATACTCTTGGTCTAAAAATTCAAATACCGACTGGTAGAGTTGTACGTCCGTCATATACTCGAACTCGGTGCAATCTAGTTTAAATACCTTGCTAATCTAGAGAACCGATAAGTGTCTAGACAAATCCATGATTGGCCTAAGATGCTATTATTCAAGATAACAATTTGTATTTTGTAATAAATAAATACCAGCGAAAAAGATGACGAAATATACTTACCAATAACGGGGAGTTCGTATCTCTCCAGTCCAACCACACAGTATTGGCATGGAATGTCTTTGATATCACCACCGTTTACGGAGATCCTCCTGGACGAAGACTCAATGCCAGGTTTTAGTTCGTAACCCTTCTTCAGTTGCTTGATGCCAATCGCAACATTGATGACTCTGGTGACACTGGCGTTGCCACGCCCCTTCTTCAGGAGTGCAACACCGGTAACAGGCACCAATTTTGTTGCTCCATCGTTTTCGTACCACTCGACTTTGCAGAGAGTGTTCACTTTAACTTTCTTCTCAATTGATCCATCGTCACGTATCTTCTGGTCCAGTTCGACTTGATTCTTCTGTAAATAATCAATCGTTTATTAATATCATTATATTTACTTTCCTGTATCTGATGGCAGTAAAGTTGAAATGAAAAGGTATATATACCTGCTGCTGGACAACTTCCAGTATACCCTGAGGTTCGTGGTTAGCATCATAGATGGTGAATTTGTCCCCAACAGATATCGCCTCGATCTCAAACGCAAACCCTTCTGGCCTGGAGTCGGTCCAGAAATAGTTGTCATTTTCATTCAGGGTGGAATCGACGGGCTCAAAAGTGAGGCGCCTGGCAAAACCACGACCAATGGATTGTAGTGTGAGGGCCTTCCCTCCGAACAAGTATCTCGGCTTCACGGATAGTGGTGCCGCATCCACAGTCTGAAATCATACAAAACTAATAAAGGCCACTATTCTCAACATTAAACTATCAATCATCTTTCATTAACAAGTATTTGAATTTTTTTTACTGATAATTTATTGCTGCAATGTAGACAATTTTGTTAACAATCTTTAATGAATGAATCAATCAAGATTTTTTTATTGCAAGTTATTGAAAATGTGCTTTAAGTGTTTTCTTTTTGAATGCATATTGTGTGTTTTATTTCAAGTAACAACTGTATTAAACATTGATTGAAAATTATGACCGACGTAATAATCGTTTTTCAATCATCTTCATCTGCTATGAAAAGTTAAAAGAGGTATTTTTTAAATGTTATAATTGTTAATTTTATACTAAAAATGATTTTAGTCCCACAGTAATGAAATGATCTGAAAAACAATCATTACATGCTCACAATGGTTTTATTAATACAGAAGAGTAAATATGGTTGGCGTTACGCCCTTATGAATGATACTTATGGTTTACCTATTTGAGACATAACATGCTGCCAGCCAGTATGTCACATTCGACCTCGTGTCTGCAAGCTTTCTCGTTGTTTGTATCAACGCCGCTCTGGGCGAGGTTCTGAAAAACTGGACGATCCACATACCATCGCCTACACGACATGTGCCACGCCAGTGGCAAGAGACTAAGAGAACAGTGTTGGTCGTTGGTGATATTTCCATTCTGTAAATTTCATCAACGGACACCGCTACTCACTGAACTAACGCGACTAACTATTCTGACCAATTGAATCTGAACTGCTGAAATCGGCTGGCTGGTTCACAGAATGAGTTTGGACTTCAATATTTAACTAAACGTTTATGGTGGAAAATAACAAGTAAAACAGCTGCTCGTAAGGCTGCCATTACAAAGATAAGAAAATTTGAAATCAAATTACTAGCATAATACGATTTTAAACAATACAAAACAGTACCTTACAATACATTGTATAAATCTGTAATTACAAACAATTGAAACCAAATAGCAATATGACAACCTTACGTTGTGGTAAGTAATATGCAATAATATTATTTTTAAAAACAATATTACCATGCAATTTGTCGATTGTAGTTACATTTGAAGGAACTTTGCGAAGATTCTTTTCTATTTTTGTAACATTTGAAGGTATTTTGGTTAGACTTTGAAGACAGCGAAACGATTAGCTTGTTAAGAATTTTCGCTTAGTCCATGAACATATTTGCAAGATGTGGAGTAACTCACCATCCGTTTGATTCTGAAAATTTTACCTTGCAACATAGTTCTTTAAGCAACCACAATCGACTTTAAATTATATATTTCCTTTTAAGAAATCATGTAAGTCAGGAATCTTTTTAAGTTATTAAAAAAAACGATTTGATAATTAATTAATTAATACCTAAATTCTTATAATAAAATTTACTTAGTTTACCTAAATCCCTTCAAATTACAATTAAGCCCATTCCTATACAAAATTTTGCAAATATATTTTCATGTCCAAACTCATTTCATATTTCAATGCTGTTTTAATGCGCAGCCGTTTCTTTCGCAGTTCAGTTGAAAAATTTAGCCCGAATTTTTATATGGATCTTCGTAGTTTTTCCCTTTCATTTCCAATGGAAGCTCCACATTGATGGTACAAAAGCGAATTGTGATAATAGATACAATTTATTTTCATCGATGACTAAGCGACATTCAATTTATTTGTGGAGAATAGTCGGTGTTTTATTTATTGTAATTTTGAAAATAACAATCGAAATGTGGAAGATTGCATGTACTGTGTTTAATTTAGATTGCAATCATCAACACTTCTTAGATGCGAAATAAAAATTCGACGATTCTCCACACCCTTGCGTTGTGTTGTGATACGGTGTAACGACAATGTTAGGGTTGAGATTAAATTACTCGTCTCACCTGCATAGGTCTAACTTTGTATCGGAAGCCGGTTCTGACTCGGGGGTCGATGTATACCCCGATGACCGGCATTTGGTATGGCGCTGGCTGCGGCACGCGGTAGACAGCGGGCACATCTCCGAGCAAGCTTGCGTCCAGTAACACCTCTTTTTCATACGCACTTGGGGTCCAATACCCTTTTGCTGGTACTTCTAATTGTTCCTGAAAAGACACCTTCTTGAAATATCTTCCAATAATCACATATCTCAAAGGTGGAAGATGCTCACTTCAACTTCGATTTCTAAGCATAAGCTTTCACAATCGTCGCAGTCGTAAAACTCACACACTTCGGCCAGCATTTTTTATTTCCGATAATGATTCTAAAAAATGAGTACAATGACCAAGCGGCTGGTCGCTTCTAATTAGAATAAGGAAGTTCGAGTGCTCCTAAATACCTAGTTGGCAAAGTAAGACTCCACGTCATATCTGTTGTCTTCTCTCTTGCCAAGAAAAAAACTGTTAAAAATTACATCATGATGATAGACATGACAAAACTTCTGCGTGTTATGAAAAAAACTATTCTCGGTCAACATATTTTTTGTAATAGGAATACATAAATAACATGGGTGATGCAGACTGCAATGCAATGTTGCAAGGCGGAAGGATAGTCACATCTTGTGAAACTGCTCTCAGTTAACCCGGCAAAGTAACGGTGATCAGAACTGGTTTCATGATGTCCTCGCCAAACGTTTCAGTGACCATTAAAAGTAAAAGGTAATGGATTACACGCGATGCCAACTACTTGAATGCTTTAAAAATTTCAATTGAAAGATGATTGGTATAAATTGATGTAAAATTGTTATTCGGTAAACAAATCCATTAGAGGAATTGCGTCAGATTCCAGAGAAGATTCACTTTGATTTGCAAATTGCTCTTGATTTGTTGACGAGATATGGCCGGAGCAAAGTCCGACCGGGAGATGTACGACGTACCGACGTATATAAATATACGTGTTCGTTCTATTTTCGAATGACGCACATCTTTACGGGAGGTGAGTTTTTCAAAAGCGTCTATGTAAGAACTGAAGAAGATTCGGGCCAAGCCCACTACACTCCCACTGTGGAATTCACGTGATAAACGTTTGCCAGATTTTTTGAGCGGATGGAATTGTTTAGGTAATACGAAATTTATAGGATTCCAATCACAGACAAATACCAAAATTACTACATGCGGAGTTTCATGTGCATCGCAGTAACTGTCTAACCTCTAACAAGGTTGACACCCTCAAAAAAATAGACTGAACAGCGAAACCATACTGATTTCGAATCCGATGTTGTTGACCTTACTCCCTTCAATAGGCTGTCTATTGAAGCTGAACAACTGCTCAATTAAAGGAAGTCAGTATGAATACCTAACGTTCGACTATCAATCGAGTCCGCTGTACTATACTTCGGTTATCTATACGTATACCTATTGTTTGAAGTAATACGTTTGACCGCGGGGGTCATAATGCTGACATTAATAACGCAATATCGATATCAGGGGTGTGTCAAGTGACACAATTCGACGTCGATCGGTAAACATCCGCGAGTTATCGTAGAAAGCCAAAACAATTTCAGTAACGGGGCAAGCATTGTATTAATTAATAATTGGTCTTCACTGATGTCGTAATACTTACTGGTATTTCTAGCTCGGGGAAGGCCTCTTCAGCATCACTCTCGTAGTCGCTAGGAACGGGGATGAATGGTTTTGGTGTACTCTCAGGTTCCTGAAAGAAACATCGTAGTTTAGGAGTTGGAAATCGGTAAAATATTCTAATTGAAGTACAAATGTATAAGTTCTTCCTAAAACGACAATTTAAATTATGTTGTATTTAAAATATCTATAAATAACTTATCAAAGTTTATTACCGTTGTCGTAGTTGGTTAACATTGAAATAAGTACGGTAGCTTGGTCAAAGATTACTGAGTACAAAGGTCTTTTATACTAGTGTTGAACGTGATAAGGCTAAAGGCAATATAAATCTAGACAAGAGTCAGTCATGAGGATGCAATAAATAAGCTGATAAGAAAGTAGGACAGAAGACAGACAGGCCTTGACTTATTTCACTCATTTCTATCCGATATATCATTTTGGATCTTGCGATTTACATTCAAGATTACTCGAAATGTTTCGCTAAGAATAGATTATACGGAAGTAAGCATTATTTCCTGTTCATAAAATATGAAACTGAATTGTTGAAGGTTGTGTCGTTGAAGGGCGTTTATTGAAACTACGAATTCTATCTGTTAAATGTTTCTTGGTAAAAAAACGATTTTTTTAGATTTGATCATTTCGCAAAATAATTCTCTGATTTACTTACTTACTGGAATCAATATCATCTACATACATTCTTTTTTAAATACCAAGTCAAAACAAATAAGAATTTAATTTTTTTATGTAGTTACCAAGTAAGTAATCTAAGCGATTCTAGACCATTTTTAATGAAGGCACAAAGGCTATAATAAAAATTATAAAAATCCATATTTTAGGTAAACTAGGATTATGGCCACAATACATATCGACTTTATACATAATATCGTACCTGAGCGTAGGGCAATGATTCCACCAAGGCTGGCTCCTCATCCAAGGCAGTGGAGGTGCCGGCGAGACGAGCTCGGGTCAAGTTCCACAAGCGCTGCAGCGCCAATGGAGTCTCCTCGCTCTGCAGTTCCATGGCAGGGCTGGCGAGCATCTTGTCAGAAGGATTGGTTCTCAAGTCTGTGTGACAAAGAAGAGTAATATAAGTAGGTTAGTTTTTATTAGTTCATCGCCCGGTTTATCGTTAGTCCTATGATTTCTTAGGTTAGACCTATTTTGCTTTCTTCGTTGACAGAACTCTTTTGTTTTGTTGTTAAAAGATAGCTATGGAAATGTTTAGCTTTTCAGAGCTGAATTAACATTTCATAGAACAAGGTTCTTTCATTCAGCTGCCTACTTAACCCAACGTTAACTTCACTAATTTTATTGATTCTGTCATTTTCATGATTTAATTGTCTAACTAATGGGTACTACTGAATTTCACCTACGTACTTATGTCTTCAAAGGCAAATCAAGAGAGAGACTGAATAGCTATTGAAATAAAAGTATGAATCAATGAATGCAAAATTAAGCAGTTCGTTAGCACTCAGGGTTGAATGTCACCTGTGTCAATAATATTATTATGACGTCACGCCCGGACAATCGGAAAGTTCAGTTCAGTATGGATAACGGATAGCAACGGAATTTTCCGTTGATCGTTAAACCTTTCAGGCTTTTCGTGTTTCACGTACGTTTGTACTTCTTGCACACATATTAGCCGTTAACTTGGTAATTCTCATTCAATTTACAAGACATTGTGCAACTTTTTGTATAGAAAATGTATTTACCAGCAGAATACCTTATTTAACTTTTTTTTTTTGTTTGATTTAACGATTTAGCACACATTATTATTGAAGTCAATTATGTACGATTTCTTTATATGAAAACATCACCTGCTATTTTGGCTACTTGATTTAAAAATATCCTTTTTGAATTGTTATTGTTAGGAAGATAAAGCAAAGGGAGATGCGTTATTTAACAAAAACGTAGCCTCTCCATGCATTCAATAGAGGATTATAATATAAAAGGAGCAGGTAAGGATAATTTTTTTTGTGGTCGTTAAAAAAATTGTGAGAAACCAGTTTGCTTTCTAGTAAGTGTGGACTGTTTGAAAAAGGAATCAGCTGACCTAAGAGTACCTTTAGAATTATTTTAACTCAATAACATTAATGTTAAACAAATCATCCGCCTAACTTACGTAGATACTTTAATAGATTCTGTTATATGTGCATATTTGATTCTGTGTGTTGTTTTACGACGCCTGACAAAATTTCATTTTGAATTGGTAATAGTTGATGTCTCGAAAATTATTCACTACAGTGATTTTGTTGTTGTGGAATCGTATGGAATATTTATTTACCTACCAACAATATACATGATTCATGTTAGTCTATTTTTAAATCAGACAAAGTAAAATGTTACTTTGATAAGCCCGAAAGTAGACCATCGAATCTGGGACTTCAAGTGAACGCTTAGCAACAGTAGTACTGTAAGTAAGTGCTGAACAGAAACTAGCAACTCAAAACCATATTGATCAATCATATCATTTAGTGTTTTGTAGAAATTTTAAGGCATGCAGGCAGAATATTTTTGATATGGACCATGCAGTTCACTACATAATTCCGTACTAATTAATTTTGACTAAGTTACCTAAATTATTTATTATCGACATAGGGAAGTGCACAACACTAAAATATAGCATCGATAAATAGATAAATTGTTAGAAACGAAAGTGATCGGCAGTCGTCGGGGCGCGGAGAGAAAGCGCTAACTTGCCCATGCAAGTCGGCCATTTGCTGTTCGCCCGTTAACCAGAAATTTCTATAACAATCGGTTCGTAGCAGATGCAGTTTTTGAAAGTATCTTTAAGTTTAGCTATTTATTTATTTTTATTGAGATTGATTTTGTACTTTTGTATACTTAGAGGGTACTAGGAATAAAGTTTTGATTACGTCAAGTTATTCAATTTCCGTTAAATAATAATTCGATGCGATAACAGCTACTGCAACACCATACCACACGGCTATAGGAAAATACGAAATTAAATTGAATTTCATACATTTCAGTCAACTTACCAAAAGTGTAATAAATTAGTCAAGACAACTGTGGCGGTCACAGGATATCAGGTTGTCAACGGTGGCTTCCACAGAATCTACAATACAAAAAAATCACAAGTGTTTACGTTTCACAGGTTTCAGGAGTGTACCGTACGGTAGCGCAGCTCGAACACAACTGAGGGTTACTGCAGCTATGGAGGTATTTTAAACTTGAATCAGCGGGGCTCCCCGAGCTAGGCGCCGGTCGACTTCAGGAGGAGGATGACGATATGAGATGAGAAAGAGACGGAGGTAGGGGCACGCACGGGCCGCGTGGTCGGCCAGACACGCACGCACACATACGCGGAGGTTACGCATGCTCCGAGGCTGTCGATAACGACGGCGACGTCACTGTCCTCTTTTCGGATCAAAGTTCAGAGGGTGTAACTTGCGCTTCAACTTAATGGGAGAACTTTAGTCATCTTTGACAAGTGGCAACGGTTGACTCCAGAAATAAATCTTATTAGCCATCTGTTTCTTGACTACGCTGCTGTAGGTACTTATGTTTATAATTTCGTTTAGTTAACAAAATCTTCTAGATTTATACCTTTACATATACAGAACATATTAAACAGAAACAACTCATACCTTTCCATAAGTAACCTTGTGATCCAACCTGCCGTGGTGCCATCAAGAATAATAGCATTTGCCTATTTATTTCCAATATGGCTGAAATAACATATTATAATAGGACAAAGGATACATTACCTATACAGACATTTCAATAATGACGTGGCCCCAGAATTCTATGCCATTAATCAGGCAGGAGCTAATGAGCATCATAACACACTTTTCATTAGGGAGATCATTACCAATGTTGCCCTTATATATATACAAAAAACAACATGCTTAATTAATGAAATACTTGGTTTTCATTGCAAGAGGCGCAACACAAAAGATGATTATACTCTCGGCATTCCCAAGGGGTTGCCTGGTAGAGAATGCCATAAGGCATTAAGTCCGCAAATTGTACAACCCACAGTGCAATTAGGTTTAAATTCGATACCACCACTCAATACTTATTGAGATAATATAGGATCTGTGTTAATAATATTGTAGTTTGTACTTAATAGAAACGGTGCCCATGTATTAAAAGTGAAGTATACGTCAGTAAACCGCAGAAAGTATTCATTACATTACACTTACTCCGCACAATCGTAGCATGGATGCTCAAGACACGAACGAAGCTAAAAATAAAGTTTCCTCGGGAAACCTGTCATCGTCCACCGCAATCTGCAATCGCGATCGAGAACATTATTCTAGAAAAATCTGAAGAAACTAGTCTTTTTAACCGGAGCATACTTACTAGAACTTCCATTCAATTAATTGATCATTTCTTGTGTGAAATGAAAGAAAATGAGTATTGAGGCGAAGTTTACTTTTAAAATTGGTGAAAAGTCGGGCTTATACTTAGTTGTAAAACAATAATTCATTCAAATTGCTTTGCATTTTAAAAGTTGTATAGCTTTGAGAATCGTTATATTTTATTCGATGTTCTTACGTGAACTACAAGCTAGCAAAATATTATTTATCATAGTCCTCCTCCCACAGTCCACTCCGTTCATATTATGTGATTAAATTACATACAATTCAAGGTATATCAACATAATCCTAGGCCGACTAACGGTTTCATAGCACATATTTTTTCGAGGAACGAAACTTTAAGATTTGTTAATTTATTAGGATCTTACATACAAAACATTCATACTTACAAAGGAAACTCTGTCTCGCTCCGACAATTCTCTTCATTTCTTTTGAATAATTGATATTTTTAACAATGGCCGGTGCTATTTATAGCCCAGTCTTTCAACTCAGACAATCGATAATACAAAATAACAGAACTGACTTGACTCTAATAATTTTACTTTAATATTCAAGGCTCTTGCAAATCAGACGCGATTTAGAGCACTGTGAAATGAAAGGCCAAGGTAAAAGTAATTGTCTGCATTTAGGTTTTAGAATAGTTTTTCACAATCTCTAGATAGCTGGAATACTGATGTCATGACCGTTATTTGAAGTGGAAACGCAAAGAAAAGCGCGCCCAGTTTACTCTCGTATGTTTTATGCAAGAAAAAATCATTTTTTGTTATCAAATACATAAAATATTCTTGACTTATACGACTCATCGTTTTCATTGCTATATCGCTTTTCCAATAAAATAATAAAATTCTTCAGCTATGAATAAACACATTTTGGAAAATCAGATGATGACAGTAGTAAATCCTTGATAAAATTTAAATCCTGTTTCCGTGTAATCCACGAGATAAGATACTCGAAGCTTACTCCAAGAACCATCCACGTACGGTTTTATTATCAGCCTTATCAGCCAAAACAAATGCAGATTACAATTAAACATTTGTCTACGATAACTCGTCTCGTGGTCTACAATGAGAAAGTATAAAGTGTGTTGTTTTAGGCGTCTACTAGACAAATGATCAAACATAAGAGTTAAGCAGGATTATATGAGTGTCTGCGAAGTTACATAAGTACGATACCTGCTGCGAAATAAATGTATGTCTTATACAAGAGAAAATGTATAAAACTGAAATGCCTACAACTGAATACCCGATAATCTGTATCGGTATCTCAATAACATAGCAATCAAAGTTCAAAGGTTAGCTATTTATAAACTGCAAATCGGTCTTATGCATCCGGAGTGGGTCATATTTCAGTTTTGGCTAGCTAAATATAATTTAACTGACGACCCACACAGTTTCAGGAAGTCTTGTTTTATAAACACGAAACCAAATGCCTGTTCGTTGCGGAGTCAGATGTCCAATCGGCAGATTTGAAACATAATAACCGTTACAAAGGCATGTTGATGAAGCTGTAAAAGATCACAAAGTGTCTACTGATTTAACTTCTGTAAGCATATTTGGTTCTGTAAGCAGTGTATACATATTTAATGTAGTACGTAGTAGAATCTTAAGTGTAACAAGAACTCTTTAATATACGAGATTACCGATACAACTTTAAATCTTCACTGGTTGCCCTTGTCACGACAAAATGATGATAATTTATGCTAAAACGTAGATTAACTGAATCTATAGAGGTATTTCTGCCACGTGTTTAGATGCATTTTAATATTGCAAATGCTCACGTAACTAAGCAAGCTATTTAACAAGCAATATCCTCACATACAAGACAATTTGAACTAATTAAGAAATTTCCAAATGATTCTACTTTGGAGCTTATTCAAGGGAAATAAAAGAATAAATAGAATAAGCACAAGTGACAAAACCAACAAATGATAGACATTGAAGTTAGGTACTTAACCATTTCAGGCAATGCAAACATGCCCTCGTGATACAATATATGAAGAACTAGATGATACGAATTTTTGATACTTTATATTAGTGGATATTTCATATATTTTTAATGAAGGTTATGATACACTGCTAAAATCCAGTTCAATGCAGTGCACACGGCGCTACGTGATTTTTCATTTATGTAATTGTCATTACTTCAAACCTTGATTTCTAAGTAAAAGAAAGCTAGCAAATTTAACGTGAAACAATGTTTTATTGGTAAACAAATACAATTGCTGCCTGCATAGCCGTTCTTTACGGTCGTGCTGAAAAATATCAATCAGTTGTTATAATTATGGTAAGAAAACTATAAACGTTGTAAATACTAATCTAAACCTGAAATACAAATATTAATTACCTAAGAACATTGTATGAAATGAAAAACGTGCTCACGTGTTTGTGGGAAACCAAATTATGGATGGTATCATTTACTTTTACGGATTGTAATAATGCTGCGGAACTGCAGAAACATTACTACAATAGGTGATAATTTCCTAACAATAAATCATAAAATATTGCTAGATAGGTAAATAGACCTGACAGTTTTCCTAAACCATTTATTTTAATACCTGCACAAGTTGTATTCCTCGATTGTGTCTAGCATATATATGACACACGCTCAGTCTTAGGTAGAAAGTAAATTAATACTGGTCTTTCCTACGATAAGGATTTATAACATGGCTTCTAAGAAGCAATAGGATTTTTCGAACAAAAAGTACTTTTGTAATAATGAATTTCTATCAGTTGGTTGTATTGTATTTTCATGCGACATCTATTTTCCTCTCGTCTATACGCGGTGGAGTCTTGCCAAAGGAGGATCGTGTGCAGGCGTAACGCAGCGCGAGTATTCATACATTTTGAACGCCAACGGTCGAAATATGCTTGCGGGCGAACACGTTTTCCTATCCGTAAACCTACATGGAATGAGACAAATTTGGTCTCATTCGTTTTCATACATCCTGAACTACGCTTGTACGTCTTTGATTTTTTGTATAAAGGCTTGGTTAGTTAAAAATGGACGAAATTCCAAAGATATTTTTTAGTCAAAAATGTGAATGTTCAGGTTCTTTTATTTTCTGAAACATACAAAATTTTAAAAAATAAAAACATAGGAGCTGTTTTTCAAATATCCCTAAAATGTAAAAAAAATACAAAATCGGACAACGTTTAAGGGGTGGAAAACGTGTTCTCATATACATTTTGAAACCATACATCAAAAGTGAACTGACGAATTTAGGTAGAGTATATTTACTTCGAAGGTCGAAGGGGCATTTGCTTGCGTAGTACATTAAAAGAAAATAAGCTCATTGTATGTTTTGCGTCATACCCAATATGTTATTTTTCATCTCTCCTGTTCGGAAAATATAACTTTCCTGTGTAGATAGCCGGGTGGAAAATAGCTTATCCATCCCTAGGGTGGAAAGTAATTTAGTTTTAATTGACATGGCATAGAGTCAAGGCCTGCAGTCAAAGCTTGGACCAAAGATAATTGAGTCACATCATGTTATTAAAATAACAATCATTTTTGCTTAGCTATAAATTGAAAATCATATTGTGTAGGTATTATGTATAATAGTTGATAAAAAAATATACAATTTCTAATTTTAATTCAATTAATAATTTAAATATTTGGCTGCCCGCCATAATGCTGAGATGTTTTTTTTTTTAATTTTATATTATCAGTGTCATTTCGGATTCGTCCAAAGCCGTTAAAACTTTTATAAAAAAAAAGAAATTATTTTTGGATTCTACTATTATCTGTGGAAAAAAATCGATCGATATTCATTACAAAGATTTTAATTATTTGATATTTTCTGCTTTTTTGTACTCTGTTTTCATGTATTCGTGCCGTTATTATTTCTAATCGTGTTAGGTGTTGTTAGTACTGTAAATCAGCTGTCATATTTTGTTCAAAACTTGAGTTTTCCTTTCTCGCTGAACTACATAATACCTCACCAAGACATCTACAACCACTTTTGTAAATTTAATGTTTTCCTCACAGTCGAAATGAAAAATAGTATGTTTAACTCGGGTGAAAGCGCCCATTTTCGTTCGAGCGCCAGAAACATCTCGAGTGAAATGGGTCGCTTTCTCCCCTTGTATAACAATCTACTATTTCATCAGTCCTACAACACTAAATAATCCGATATTGGAATTGGAGTTATCCTTTACGGAATGTTTATCAACATTCTTTCGTCATTCTTTTGTTTACGGACCCGTTGGCGTATCCACTGAATAGGTAAGGCGTATCATCGATCCGTGAGGCTTTCAATTCAGAATGTTGTTTGTTGTAGCTTTTTATAGGCATTTCATAATATTTTTTATGCTGAAAACAATTTACTTAAATGCACACTAGTAGGTAGTGTGCATTTATAGGTCGACCGCAAAACTGGGACGTTTCTGATGTCACTTTTGTCGCCTTTGTTTTCATTTCCCTCCCAATAAATGTACTCCTCATCATTGCTAAGAACTAAACTATATTTCAATTACCTAACAGAAGAACATTTAATTCATATTATTAATGTGAAGTACTTTATTTGGGAGAAAAATACTACAAAAGTGACGTCAGAAACGTCTCAGTTTCGCGGTTTACCTATAATAAAGTGATTATAATAGAAACCGACTTCAGCTAGCAGACGTACAGTCAACTTTTAATAGGAATATGTTCTGATCACCATGATGTTCTTGTATGTTTTGTTACCGCTATCTTTTTCACGGCATGTCCGCATGATCGTATCTGCGACGAATTTTATTGTATGTCTATCATACTGTTCGTTTATTTAATAAACAAAACCTGCGTCAGTAACAAAGTAAGTTTCCACTGTTTAATTTTGGACTATTTTCAGGAGAGCTACTTATAGCTGACACCTCTTGATAACCTTCTGAACTGATTCAAAATAGTGTTAATTAGGTAGGTATTCCGTTAATACACCGTGCTTTTTTAACTCGTCAAGGATGTGTAAACGAGACACAATAAAAAGTCCATTGTTATGCGACTCTCGGCATTCGTTTGATACCTGACTGATTAACCGTCTTACAGCCGAAGGCCACTTAAAGTATTCAATAACTACATGTCATTCGTTAAATAAAACTTGGTTATTATTAAGATTTCAAAGCCTAAGACATTAAAGAAGATATCAGCACAATTTAGTACGAAACATCCTGTAACGAGCACTACGCGCGGGTCATTCACCCGGCTGTCTAGCACCACTGACCTTATTTTACGCACGAATAGAAAGGGGCGAGGCGGTGGGCGTCACAAAGGATTGCGCTAGCGCATGATTGGTTAGAGATCCACGTGGACTGTCTTAGATTGGCTACGGTGCGGAACGCGTGGAGACGGCAAGGTCAAGGAATGCATTGTTGAAAACGTAAACATTATGAACAGGATGATACATTACGTAACATTACTATTAGATATTTTTTACACCAAAATTATGTGGCGTGTAATAAAAAAAATAAAATGTCCTAGAGGTTTATTAAGATGGTTACATTACGTGGGCTTCGGGTGAAAGACGGTTAAAAAAGCACGGTGTATAAAGATATGCACGTGGAAAACAACTGAACCGGGGAGTTTGTCATAAGTAAAAGTAATAATATTCAGAGATTAATGTCTCTAACTAACGAATAGACATCCGGTCTCGTGCGATGACCATTACCCTTGTCTGAATTTTGAAGGTGATTCGTAACGTAAAGAAACGTGTTCAATTAATTTCTTCCATTAGATAAAGTGTACCATATATGTTAAATCAATTATGGGCACCAACTTGCCACATACTTTAAATGGTACTAATAATTTCACACATGCGTGTGAAAAATTTCACGTGCTTCAAGCGTGTTATGAAACTGTGACAGAAATTTCTTAGCCACTGTTTGACTCTTTAATATGTTGTAGTTTTGACAAGACATAACACAGTTCATCTTTCGATATTGCTCGTTGGCACTCTATTGGTCTGCACTTAACAATAAAATATCTGCTTCTTTTTCTTCTTGCCTTTTCCTTTTTTATTTAAGGGTCGGCCCTTCTCGTTTTAAGGCGCCAAGACAGTCGGTCTTGGGTTGTCCGTTTCTCCACCTGAGCTCGTTCCATGTCTTTGGAAAAGGTTGTCCACCTCGTGGTCTGTGGTCGTCCTTTGCCTTTCTTCTTATCCGGGATGGCTAGAGCTTTCCTCACAACGTGTTCTTCGTTACGCCTCATCATCACAATATGTCCATTTATACAAATGCATTCGGCTTTCAGCTAAATGGAAGTGTTTTTAAACGATCCCCTGACATACTCATTTCGTACTTTATCCAAAGGCTTTGACGACGCGTTTGGTGTATTGGTTAGCGCTCCTGACTATTACGCCAGCAGTCGCGGGTTCGAATCCCGCAAGGGGCAGATGTTTGTATGATGAGCACGAGCATTTGTACCTAAGTCATGGATGTTATTTGTATTTAAGGATTTATGGGAGACGCCCCCGTCATAATCGTTGTCTGGTTCTTCAAAACACAAGGAAGAAAATTCCTTAACACGAAACCAGACAATTGGTGTATTGTCTGGCGCATATTTATTTATTTATTTAACAAGTCTCGACACCCCAGCAGCGCATCACAGCATTTTCATTTCATGTGTGCATTTTCTGTTCACGTTGTTTATTTGTTGCCTAGCACTCGAATCCATTATAGCAAGCCTCACTGCAGTTTTATACACTTTTCCCTTAAGTTTGATCGGCACTTTGGGATCACACAAACAATAACACATCTGCAAAAATATTTTTTACTGCATGTCACACAAACACTTTTTATTCACAAGTAAGTTTACCTTATTGGCTATTTATAGGTTATTGTTTACTCAAGTCTAATTAAGTCGAAGATAAGACACGTGCTCAAGCACAAAGGTGATACGATAGTAATCAAATTATAATTTCTCCGGTGAACCCCTTATCGTGAGCTAGGTTATTTGCGTCAATGCCCCTGAAGCTGAAATGTCAATTAGCATAATTGGCTGAAACTGGATTTGTATGCAATATAACAATATCATAATAGAACATAACATAAACCATCTGCTATAATGCATTTCGCTTGCACGCGCATCGCAGCGCTAAAGAGTGACAGAGAGCGGTTGTAAGTCAAAGGTGTTATAAATACAACACAAGGCATATCCGTTCTGGTATGAACTAGATTTTTGGTAGAATAAGTAGGTGCTTATCAATATGTCACGGCTCCTGTTATCTGGTATCGATTAGCGGATTTTGGTGGGTACTTTAGGCTAGACTCAATATTATTGGTACTAGCTAATATTAGCACTCAAACCATGAAGCTCACTGAGATCATCATATTCATAATTTATAGGTAAAATGGTATTCGTAATAAAAATCGCCCGTATTGTTTATTAGAGAATTTATTTCTGGTTTGCTTACGTAAACAATAAAATATATTAATATAACAAATAAAATCGTTTTTCTTAGTCTTTAAAATATATTTTACTTCCTATCATAAAACAGTAAATAAATAATACGTGCTACATATTTAACAACCAAATTCATAGATACAGTAAACAATATAAAATGGGAGTGATTAATAAAACATTCACTTCGTCTGGGCCACCCTGCCACAGAATTAAATAAATATTTTCTATACGTATAATCGAGTATATATATTTGTATCAGAGAGCTTTTAAGCACGTCAACTCAATGTAATATAAATGATTACATGGTTATTTTGTGATATTCCTGTTCAAACATTATCCTTTATTTTGTCTTCCCCAAGCAACATAGTTATATTCGTGGAAAACACGGTAAAATGACAAATAATAGAAAACTCCATTGTTTTGAACAATATAAAAGTAAAATTACTGTATCGATTTTATTTATATCCGTCATTGCAAGAGTTCACGATAATACGAAATCGATAGTGAACTCGCGTGCAGTACCGAAATAAATGCACTCGCATGCCAAAGAGGTTACACACGCAGGGCCAAATATATTGAATTAAAAGACAGTGGCACGGTTACTGACTTTTAATTCTATATATTATGTCTAGAATAAAGTATACACTTTCTTTATTATGACGATTCAATAGATCACTCAAGATCCATCAACCAAGATGGTTGTTATGAAAGCAATCGAAGAGATCAATGTAAGTAATCATTACAGGTATGCTTATTATGATAAACTGTGTTATGTTATAGCACAGCATAAACAATTAAATCTCATCTTCGAGAAAGAATAATAAATAAGATCGAAGAACTAAACACAGACTCATAAATTCCATTCATCTGAAAATAAATAATGTGAAAGTAAAATACCATTTGATATTTAAAACGTTGTCATCTCTATACAAAGAGATTAAAGGATATCATGCCATTCAACGCCTAATGTTCGCTATCAAAGTGTCACTTATAAGAATAAATAAGAAACCAAAAATTCTGTACGAGTGGGATTTGAGCCCACGACCTCAGGCGAACCGGGCCAACGCCCTTACCAGCCGAGCGTTAAGTTAAATGTCTCTAGAGAATATCAGTCAGGCCACCAAATTATAAATCATCACAAAAAGATCTACTCTTACATATCCCAAATAAATATATCCTGCAGCATTCCCAACGACTGTGACTGCGAATCGTTCGCGGCTGTCAAATCTACTGTCACATACTTGGCGGCTTGCAGTATCTTGAGGCAGGAAGCGTTCTCGGGAGGTAACTTATGACAAAGCTGCGTGAAGAGGGACTTGGCGCAGTCGTGGTGGAAGACGAGCGGGTCTAAGATGTCGCTGAGATCTGGCTGGGTGAGTAGGCAGCATAAGTGGGCCAGTGTCACGCATAGCTGAAACAAAAAGACAAAAGGAAATTAGCAATTAAAAACACTGATAAATGGTTGGCAATGTATACCATTGACATAAAAACCGTTGTACCGGTGTCTCGTTTAAATATTTTAACTAGTAGCCTGCGCGTTAACTGTCTGCAGCTTTACATCATCATGTATCAATAAAATGAGGTGCCTTTATTTCTGCCGTCATTCAAAAATACGTCAAATGTACAAGCATGGTGCTTTGTTTTTGTTACACCGGAAGAGCTAGGGTAGATATGGATCATGTTGCATGGGTAAGGACTGAATATTACCGACCATTATTTATTACTGAAAGACACGCCGATGACATGACATTGCAGAGAAATACTTTTAAATAGATCACCTCATAGTTTCACTTTGTTTGACCATGATATTTTATTTTTAAAATAAGACAGTGCTAGTTTCAATTGATTGACCGTCCAGTTTTAACTTTTAATGAATAACTAGACGTTGGGCCACATTCTCATTTATGGCCGTCAGGTACTGACGACCTATTATTTACTCATGGCAACATTACGCTTTTATATACATTTATATGCATTCTCACCTGTTCAATCAAGTTATCCTTATGCTTATACTCCGTGAAGTCGTCCACATTGGCCGCGTTCTCCATCGCAGCCATAAGCCCGCCCCACGCCGCCGCGAAGTGAGCGCCGTATTGCGCGCGCGACGACGGCGCCCGCAGCGCCACCGCGGCGTTTATGCGAACCTTTAGGTTCTTGCACTCTTGGCTCAGTGCGCAGAGCTTTGGGAATACTTGGCTCTGAAAAATATTAATGGTTTTAGTAAACATAATATTCGGTTAATACCAACATTGTGTATGTCTGCAGTGAACGACATGCAGCTGAGTGATGATGATAAATAAGAAATTAATTAGTAACTAGAAAATATAATATGGATAATCATTGTTTAGACAAGAGCATTCTGTCCTCTCAAATAATTGTCGACCATAGGTTCGAATCATTAGTTAGTACCTATAATTTAAGGCATGTACCTGAGTTTACAGGACATTCTCATGTATGTACCTAATATGAACAACTTACTTCGTTGCATTTCATTATCATAGTTGTGCATAAATTTTAAATCAGGTTATTTGACATAAGAAAACAAATCATTTAAGGAAGGAAAACCACAGCAAGGACAACCGCAATCAAAATTCCCATTTAAGACTTTATCATTTTAAGGAAGATTAAATGTGATAGTAGCTACGGCAGGTGATTATAAAAAATACGATTACAAAAACCGGCCAAGCGCGGGCAGACCCGCGCACTGAGGGTTCCGCACTACCCTTAAACTGGATTCGGGAAACACTTACTTCCACCTAGCGAAAATATCACAATATTTTTTTATAGCAAAAATAACTTTGTTTTTCATAGTGTTTGTATGAAAGACAAAGTTATATTAGCGGTTGATTAAAATGTGCTATATCTCAAAAACTACTGGTTCGATATCGTTCAAACCAATTTTCGTTGCAAGTTTTTGTTGAGATCTACATCATATATTTTTTACAAAATTTTCACATTCTTAGTTCAAAAGTGAGATGGGATCCCCCCATCTCACTTTTGAACGTTTTTTGCCATTCGGCTACGGAACCCTAAAAAAGTAAATATAATATAACAATTATTCAGAAAACAAACAAAAATATAATTCACAAACAAGTTTTAGGTATGTTCCATAAAATAATATGATGCAAAACAAAGAAAGTAAAGTAGTACCATTTAGAATAGACTTAGCTGCTTTAATTTAACCTTGATCGCAAAAAGTTTATCTATAGACATAGTAAATCAGCTCACGAAATACATATAAATGTGGGCGTTATTTTTAACAGTAGTATTTATTTTAGAGAGTGTGTTATTGGCACTCTAGATAGAACAACCTTATAACAAATCTCTCACCTGCCATCCGCTGAATCCCGTAAACAAATACTCGTTCTTCATAGCATTCCCCATGGCATAGCACGCGTTCCATCGCACCTTCATATTGACGACTTTACAGGCGCAATCTAAAAGCCTCCCTATGGCTGACTCGCATAACGTCTTCATTTGCGGGTGACTCTGTACTGTGTTCTCTCTGATCAGGCGAAGGAAGTTTCCTAGGCCGCGAGTTGCGCTCATTTTTACCTGAAATAAGGTATATTTTAGAAAAACATCTTTTGGTAACTATTGAATTTGAAACTACCAAATCAGCCGGTAGAAAAAGAGGCTAGTTATGATATTAAAGATTCTACTTTATTAGGTTACTAACGGCTCCATGCGGCTTCACCCGCGAAAATATTAGATTTCATTAAAAATCATTGTAAATTATAGCCTATGTGTTATTCCAGTGTTTGTACTATATTATTGTAAATTTTCATCAAAAATACATTCAGTAGTTTTTGCGTGAAGGAGTATCAAACATCCACACATCCATCAAACTATGACATTTATATTATAGAAGAATTATATTATATAGAAGAAAGCGCTGGCTAGGCTGGTAGGGCCTACCCAGCATACGCTGAGTCATGTCCATTTGCCTTTTACTTGGTATAATTAATTTTCTATTGAAAAGGCAATAAAAAAATTTCATTTCACTTCAAGAAGGATTCTGATCATATCTCTACTCAGTAGAGTATGCTTGGTCATATCATAAAACACAATAGGTATTTAGCAAACAGTGACATGTGTATAAGTGCAATAAAAGGGTATATTTGATTCAAAATTATGAAACAAATAGAAAGGATGCTGGTTAGTTATTATAAAAGATAACGTTTATTTGCTGAGAGATAAGTGTGACTCATTAAAAATAATATCAATTTCCATAGTATATGTTTCTATGCATCTTATTATTTATCAACAGAAGCACCATTAGTCGAGCAATTTTAAACTTTATACAGAGAAATTAAAGTCGCTGTGATAAATTATTACAGCTTTGTATGATAAAACGCTTCATTGACTTTCATATTATCATTCACACGTGCCTTTTACACATTCCGTATGTAGTATAGTGACTTATCGGGTATTATAGCTAAGTTTATATTAACCTCATACTAAAGAAATTATGCAAACGTATTTGTTTTATAACTATTTACTTTGTGATTAACAGTAATAATAAATAATGTAATACCTATTATTTTAAACATCTATCAGTAGTATCTCTTCCATACTATATTTTCCTTGTGTCTCAGCTGGCATAATACCACGTACTTCTCATAGTTAGTAATAGAAGTATTTTTTTAATATTAGACCTACTTCCATCCCAATAATGGGCAAACATACCTTCCAAATCTTTAGGTGTTTGGCAAAACTTGAGTTAAAATATCGGGCGTATAAATATCTATGGAAAATTTATTAAATATTAAGCAATATGATAGTCTATAGAACGTCATCCACATAGGACATGGGGGTCACTGATTCCACTTGCTGGATAACCTACATGACCACTGATATACCATGTGTTTTGGTTTCAAGATAATATCGTAATCAATCGTCCCATGACTGGCAAGGTTGTGTACTGTTGCACCACAATTAATATTTTTACAGCCTCATGTAATTTTTGTTGATACTTTCCTAACAACACCACGATTTTCGATTGTTTTTGTTACTAACAACGACACTCAACTGCATTTCACTTTGCAGCTCTTTACAAATCGGCCGTTCAACCGATGACTTAGCTCAGTTCATTTTGTGTAGGACTTTAGGATAGTCCTGTAGGATATCCTAGTCCTAGGTAGACTTATCAGTCGCAATTGCTGTATCACACGAAACTTGACTTGGTTTCAAAACTATGCTTTTAAGAATTCGATAATATTACTTTGTAAATTCCAAAGCGTCACGTAACTTCTCGCCTATCAATATTGGTGTCATAGTACAGGGGCCGGATATTTTTTTCATTCATAAAAAAAAACAATCAATTCCTTATTTTGCGTAAGTCACAAACAAACAATCGTAGAGGTCACCTTATCATTGTCGACAGCGCACTTCACGCTGACCTCTAGCAGTCGGCAGAGTAACGCATCGTCAATACGCTCCATCTCGGGCTCCTCCCTGAAAGATTTTTTTTATAATGGCCGGCCAGTAATCTCGTAGAGGTTATATTGGCCGGTTCACATGTAGAGACTGTTGGTCATCACTAGCAATATGTGTGACGTGGAAATCGCTAGCTATTTATTGTTTGAATCGCTGCAAATCTGAATAGTCGCTAAGAGTCGTCGACCACTAAAAGTAGCTGCGTGTGTGCCGGCCATAAGGCGTCTGACGAAATACGCTGGCCAAAAAAAAACACTACGCAATGTTTTTTAAACTGTTGTTACAAAAGTGAAAATTTGCATAATTTCACCTTAATTATTCTCCTTCAGTACTATAGATAGAGAACAGAGGTATCTATTTATAATCGGTATAGGTATAATATATTCTATTGACTTACATATTGAGAACGAGAGCGTCACTGAGATTGCCAAGGGCCCACGCTCCCTTAGTCCGGACTACTAAAGACGACTCTGATAGGGCTCTGATGATATACTCGCCACAGTCACTTACGAAATTAATGTCCTGGAACAAAGAAGAAGAGATTCTGTTTTTCAACCAAAAGCCAGATCCAAAAAGATGATGGAAAAATGAAAATTCATGACCCATTTTAATGTGTTAAGTTCTTTTTACTTTGTTTGTCGAAAATTGTAAACAATCTTGTAATTACTTTTAACGAAATGAGTAATTTTAATATAAGATAAACACTAAACTAACAACCTACGTAGGTAGTTCATCGTTGAACACTAAGATCTCTTTAAATCAAATAGTTAGCAAAGTTTATTCACTTATACTATTTTAAAAGCTATAGAAATATTGTTTACAATATTAAACAAGCCAAGAAAAACGGACTTTAGCTCTCTTTGATTTAGGTTTATGGAGTATATTTTTATTGGCTACTACTCAAGACTTCTACACTGGCAATAAAGTCATCCGTCAGCCTAGTTTAGGTTGAGAGCCTTAAGTACCTAGCGAGATTTTATGGCTTCAGCCTTCTTTTAATTATACATTTTGTTTTAGTGTTTGGCCACTAGGTGCCGGAAGGGCGGCCCTCTTGGGCGTTTATTTCGGGCAATAATATCTTTAAAATAAATAATAATTACGATGAAACTCAAACTTACTTCTCTAAGCGTCCTGTACATAACAGTCATAGCCAGCGCGCGCACCGCGGCCGCGCGGACTGTCGCTTCTTCGTCTCCGTACGAGCCCACAAGGAGCGTGCAACACAGCATTTGAAGCCGCCTCTGTGTGATATAAGACGAATATATTTAAAAACATACTTTGCAGCACCCATTCAACGTGATCTTTAATGATTTGAATATTTTTTGTGTGTTATTTTTAATCTCATAAGATTCAATAAGAAACCAACAATTCCGCACGAGTGGGATTTCAACCCATAATTCGCCAGAAAACGTTTAGGCTCAAATCCCACTCGTGCGAATTTTTTGGTTTCTTATTTAATGTTATTTTTCTTGTTCTTCCCCCTAGACCTGCTCTTATTTACTTGGGGTCGGCCTTCCTCGTTCGCGAACGTCGTCGTCTTATTTAATCTTATAAGTTATATTTATTGCAAAATATCTGTCACATCAAATGGACTTGCTAGATTGCCCTTTATGTTTTCGCTGTCGAAAAACACAAAGAAAGTCGGACGGGACACCGTGTGACTTGGTGCAGACATGTGAAGAGGAGAAATGACGACTATGAGACAAAAAATAGTGATGAGTATGAATATCGATTGTTGGAGAAAAAGAGGCCAAAATAGATGGACTGCGTGAAAGAATATGAGTGAGAGCACCAAGTGGGTCTATCTATATGCAGAAATAAATGACTTTTTATGACTATAGGTAAGCAATGAACAAATTCAATTTTACCGGCAGCTCTCTGAAGGATCTCTCGCCGATGTTGGCTATGCAGTCACACACGATCGCCTTAGCGGGCGAGGTCTCGTGACACTGGATTACTGTTGACAGTGGTGTCAGTAGGGATTGCCACATCGTCACGCACGGGTTGAGAGGAGGAGGCTGGTCGGTTTGTTCTGGAAACATTTTAAAAGAAAATTATAGTGATAGCTGCTTGCAAAAAAAAGTTACGTATTGTTTATAGCATTAACTTTAAAAAAAAAACGCAAATAGATAAGGAATAGTGCGAAAGTTAACTCTCGCTTCTCACTTCCTGAATTTATATAAGCACAGATTTGTAAACCAATATTCTGCATGACCTAAAGATATGACTGGGAAAGAAAGCTTTTAGCATCAAGTCCTCATTTTGTACACTGTTATTTGTGCAATAAAGTTTTTATATAAAATAATTCAATCTAAATTATTGAATTTTGGAAACTGGAACTATCTGTCATCGAATATTTACTATATTACAAGTTTAACTTTAAATCTAACTACTATAAAGAGTATTCACCCAAAATTCAAAGCAGGTTGCTTTTAATCAGAATGCCTAATAATAAATAACTTAAAATAAACTTTAATAGTTTCAAATGCATTCTTCCCAGAAATTCAGACATACCTAACTTCTGTATAGCATCTCCCATAATACTGATCATCTTAGCAGCATACACGACAACATCCTGATGCTCATGCGTCAGCATCGCGCATAGTAACTCAGTCAGCGGAGACAAATTGCTGATCAGCAACTCAGCTGTGTGGTGGAACGCGATCGCTGAGAGCACTTGAAGGGATTCCAGGATCACTGGTATCGCGGCCGGTTTGCATCGCTGAATAAAACAAAAGAACATCTGCACTGAGTATTTACTGTTACACTTCGACACAATTGAACAAAAAAATAACTAGTCTGATAAACAGAACACACTTTTTTGAATAAAGATGTTCATCAAGATATGCTTTTAGACAGCACGTTAGCAAGTAAGTCGTGAGGCCATATAACGTCAAGAGATAGGAATATAAATAAAAAAATAAAATAAAAAAATATGCGCCAGACAACACTTGTCTGGTTTCGTGGTAAGGAATTTTCTTGCTTGTGTTACGAAGTACTAGACAACGATTATGATAATGGGGGCGTCTCCCATAAATACTTAAATACATATAACATCCATGACTTAGGTACAAATGTTCATGCTCATTTGCTCATCACACAAATATTTGTCCCCTGCGGGATTCGAACCCGCATCGGCCGGCGTAATAGTCAGGAGCGCTAACCAATACACCAAACGCGTCGTCTAATATATTATGCAGGCAGCGCGCCAGCTTTTTTGCTAAGTGCAAGTGAGATAGATATAGGAAAATGACGAAGAAATTGATAACGCGCCAAATATTATGGTGATAATTTGAGACACACTCACGGTTATTTCTTTTCCTTTCAAAACAAAGCCCATATTTCGAAAACAAATATCCAAAATCCATGACTTGAAATTTGAGTTTTTCACTTCACCAGAATCAATACTTAGGCTGTCCAATTGGTCTTCGGAAAACATTTCATCGTCCGAATAGCCTTCTTCAAAGTCGTCACAATCATCAGCAATTAAACTCTGATTGATACCTGGTTTAACTACGTTAGGACTTAAGTTGCTTTCAAAGATTTTCGAGTCTTTTTCTATCGCTCTGAGTAGCTCATCAACTTTCGGATCAATTGACAAAGCGCATCCCATTGTGATGAGAGCTCCAACTTGCAATGTTACATCTGAAATTCAATCCGAAGTGATGACTTCAGTATTTCTCGTTATTATACCAAACATTTGTATAAATGTTTGGTAAAAATGCCTCAAAAAAAATATCGTCAACCACAGGTCTCTCTAATTTATTAAGATGTCTCATACCTCTATGAATCAAAAACTTCCGCGTAGCACGTACTAACTCGCTTATAAGCCCTTCTTGCATTTTGTGGTACGGAGTTGACTGAACCAGGGCAGCGCAACATTTCAGGGCTACAATGATAACTGCATGGCTTCTTTCCGTGTCCAGTATGCTTACGAGAACCTTATGCATGCATGTGATGACGTAGCCAAGCGATACCGAGAATGGTATGAAGGACTTGGTTTCTTTTTTGCTGTGGATGAAAGGATCAAGTTATTAAGGACCACAATGGTGGTCATAAGTGCCATAAGCGAACTATGTTTTCAAAATACTTATAAAGACTCGCGACGAACGCTCGTATGTGGTCATTTGCGCGACGATAAAGAAGGTTGGGACTTAGGGACTTTTAGACATTTTAAAATTCTGGACCTATAGTAATGTGTGTGTCTATGCTAGTCACAAACCACCTTTCCTTAGACTATGTATACAAAAATCTATGGTCCCGTGTGCATTTTGTCACCACGCGCCCACCCCCTCACACTAGACATGAGCGTTCAATGGACGGACTAGTTAAATCAACCGTCGACGCGACGTCAACGGATGGACGGTCGACCGTTCTCTGATGGACTAGTCGAATTCATGGACTGCTAAACGAGTAGACTGCAGGTTCGTCGTATCAACGCGCGACGCGACAGTCGACACGCGAATGTGCATCTGGATTGGGGGCCCATTTTTTTAACCCTTGTGAAATGAAATAAAACTCTAAGGGTAATTTAGTTAAAAATAGTAAAAACTTAAAGCATAGGGCCAAAAATTTCTTAAACATAAATTACAACTTTTATGGATAAATAACTTGGGCCCTCAATCCAGATGGTGGCATAGCCTAATCTCAGTAAGTATTATCTCTGGTTTAATATTTTCTATTTAAGGATTTAGTTAAGAATTTCTTACATATTTTAAGAAATTCCCAAATCTGTAGAACATGACGTTATAGATTTATGGCGGTATATCTAGGGCCCTCACTCCGTTATTGTCTGAACCCTAAAACATAAATTTATCTGAAGAAAAAAAATTACGACTATTAGAAATGTTACTTAAATACACTCGGTGAATTTCTTAAAAAGAAATAATGACTCAAAAGTTAATTGTTAAGAAGTACATGAAGGTCGTAACGTCTGAACTGAGAGCCCAATATTTTTGGCTTTATTGACTAGGCACAACGTCATAGATTAACTCAAATTCGATAAGATTTTTAACTTTTTCTTAATTAAATTGTAACATATCGTCCATTCTTCCAAATGCCATATTTTAAGAGAAAAATAACTTTTAACTTTCTGTAAGGGAATAAATTGTAGGGTGACCATAGTTTATCATAGTGTAAGTGTATATTTTGTAAAGCGCAGTCTTACTATAACACCAGAGGCGTCGAAATACGCAAATGAAATAAAATCATTCTAAAAAATATTTCACGATCGGTACAATTATTAAAAAAATATTTACTTCACATCAATGTGTACTCCATAGCTTCTGACTAAATTTAAAATATCCAAGAGAAATTGACCTAAAAAAGATATAATTTTTAAAGCCATCATCTAGGTGTATCATGAAAAATATCGAAAGAATACGTTATCTTGAAAACTTCAAATAATTGTAGAATACATGGGGGTTAAATCGATAGGTATGGTACTCAGCTCGCATTGGCTTGACACCTGAAACAACCTGATTTGAGTATGATTCATGCATGTCTTAGTTTAATTTTTTTTTGGTCTAATCGTTATAACTATGTTGGTTCCTAGTTAAGTTACTTTCAAGGAATTAATAGACGGTCCCTAAATACTACGATAAACTAATGGTCACCCTACAATTTGTTCTCTTAAAGAAAGATGAAAGTTATTTTTCTCTTCAAATATGGAATTTAGAAGAACGGGCGTTATGTTATAATTTAATTAAGAAAATGTTAAAATTCTCATCAAATTTGCGTAAATCTATGACGCTGTGCCTAGTCAATAAAGCCAAAAATATTGGGCTCTCAGTTCAGACGTTACGACCTTCATGTACTTCTTAACAATTAACTTTTGAGTCATTATTTCTTTTTAAGAAATTCACCGAGTGTATTTAAGTAACATTTCTAATAGTCGTAATTTTTTTTCTTCAGATAAATTTATGTTTTAGGGTTCAGACAATAACGGAGTGAGGGCCCTAGATATACCGCCATAAATCTATAACTTCATGTTCTACAGATTTGGGAATTTCTTAAAATATGTAAGAAATTCTTAACTAAATCCTTAAATAAAAAATATTAAACCAGAGATAATACTTACTGAGATTAGGCTATGCCACCATCTGGATTGAGGGCCCAAGTTATTTATCCATAAAAGTTGTAATTTATGTTTAAGAAATTTTTGGCCCTATGCTTTAAGTTTTTACTATTTTTAACTAAATTACCCTTAGAGTTTTATTTCATTTCACAAGGGTTAAAAAAATGGGCCCCCAATCCAGATGCACATGACACGCGACGTCGACGCTTATTAACGTAGTCGAATAATACAACCCGTTTAAACAATCTAAAATAAACTTTAAGGCAAAGGCAATAAGTAAGAAAGTTATTATGACAAAAAAAAAACTCGTCCTCGTCTCGTTTCGTCGTTTGCTGCAGTAGTTGATTACGTCGAAACAATCTAAAGTGAACCTTATTTCTTACGGATTAGGAACGATATTATTACAACAAACGCGCTTGTGAGATAAGCCGTTTTGACTCGCGTTAAATGTAATCTAAGAGGGACGTAAGATAGGGTATTGTGGTAGTTACGAAAGAGAGAGAATGACGTGGCTGAATGCAGATGTGTGCGTCTGTGTGTTGATTTATGTGAGCTCTTTTCACTTGGCGTAGAAAAATACAAACACTAAATTTGTTTGTTTACTTTGATCTTTCGGCTTTCGCGTCGCGCTGCATTTTGCATAGTTGTGAATTAGTAAAACTTCGTGTTTTAATGTTGTGTTTATGTACTTATATTTTGTAAATATGTAAATAAAGATAGTTAAAAGTGATCGTATCGTGTAGTGTAGACAATACATACCAAAGTATTTGAATGTAATGGCGGGAAAAAGTGAGTTGTGGCATTATTTTGGAAAAGACGCGAAAGCCTATTTAGTCAGTCCTAAGCCTGAAAAAGTATGAAGGGAAGATCATTTAATTTTATACTAAATATTTCTTAAGATTTATAATATAAATACATACGCTAAACTTACGTACCTCCTTCCTATGCTGTAATTCTAAAATAATGTGTCGGTCGTCGATCGTCTATCTCGTCTAGACAGTTAATAAGTTCATGCAGTCGAGAAGTTAACTAGTCGACGAATTCAACTAGTCGATCGACTAGTCGACAGACGAAATTCAACGGTCTAGTTTCGTCGACGAGAAAACCGTCGACGACCCATGTCTACCTCACACCTCCACGCGCTCATAATATACCTCAGACGGTGGTCTAGCTTATCCGCGCAAACTTTACTAGAAAGAAAAGAAAGAGAGAAATAATGTGTAACCAACTTCTTTTTACCTGCTTTCCGCTTGTGACAAGTAAACTTTAGAGCCAGAGAGCAGCGCCAGTATGACGCTCAGCACGCTAGCTCGGCTATTGGCTATGGGGTCAGTGACGGCGCAGTACGCGAGTGTCTTCTTAGCACCCTCGTCGGAAGACCAGCTGTCAGCATTCGGCGAGTCGGGCAGCAACGCCCACCAGTAGCCGAACATGTCTTTTCTTTCTGTCACCTGGAAATAACAAAGAAATCAGTAAATAGATTTTTAACGGCACCAACGCAATTCGTATGATCTCAGTCAGTGTATCGGCGAGATTACACCTTTTTGTCTCATTTTATACTTCATATCAATTAATTAAACAGAATATAAATAAATAGGCGCCAAACAACACAAACCAATTGTCATGGTTTCGAAGTAAGCAATTTTCTTTCTTGTGTTACAAATACCAGACAACGATTATGACGAGGGTGTCGCGTAAGAATAAAGTTTACAGTAAATCTTATTTCTTATCTATTTTGCTTTATTCTATATGAAAGTCACACCACTTATAACTGGAGAACGGGTGGACGGATTTTCATGATTTTTACTTTGTTGGGTTCGTCTTAGCCCCGAATAGGATAAAGAAGGGTAAACGAAGTTTGCCAGGGCCGCAATTATATATTATAATGTAAAGAAGTTACATATTTACAAACCTTGACTAATACTAATAACAAATTCGAGGCACTTTGCCTCACCCTAGACTTCAAAGCTACCAGCTTAGCCTCTCTATTGTTTTCGACATCGGACATGTCAGAATCACTAGTTAGTGCCCAAGTGTTCTTTGCCTTTTGTGGCTCCAAGTAATTTTTGCTTGCTGGTTTATACGCTGAGCTGTTTTCAAAAGTGCCAACATCTTTCATCAGACTATGATCAGATACTGGTATCTCTTTCTTTAAGCTCTCAATTGCATTGTTCCTTTGCTTTCTTACTTTTTGTTTCTGAAATAGGTAAAGAGAAAAATGATAATTTTGGCAAAAAGTAGATTTATACAATAGGGGATCAATGTACTTTGTTTCATACTCTCAAAACAGGTTTTAAACAATTAATATTACCTTTCCACCTTTGGGCTGTATTTTAACAGGTGCAGCAGCTATGCTTTGTTGCGCTGGCATCAATTTCTCTGGCTTGGGCCCCTGAACCACCAGTCCATAGAGGATGAAGTACCGGCACAAGCCAACCACTTCAGGCAATGGAACAGGCACATTCTGGTCATTAAAATAAAGCTGTGTCAAAACTCTCAGAGCTGCTACAATAACCTGAAAATTAATAATAATACAATTAAATTTTCAGGACTAACAATTCCAAGAAGTGATTGTAAGCTGTATCTTAACTAGGAAAAGCTAAGAATTTATAAACAGTTTTGGTTTCAACTGGACTGACTTGTGACCACAGCAGCAATACAGCCAAAACATTGAGCAGTGAGAAAGCGCATTACAATGTTTTTATTTGCGACTCGTGTCTAACACTAAAAGTAATCGTTTCCAGAGTTTTATGTGAAAAGTTTAATACTTCAGAACGCTATCAGACCAATCCAGCAGCGATAACAATTGATTGTTTGCTAACAACAATGTGAGGGATTAAGATTCAAGATCAAAAAATGTGTTTTACTTGTATGATGACAAGGTTGTTCCTTACCTTACAATACAAAAATTCATCTTGTGACTTAACAAAGCCCTTCATCAACAACCTTACAACTATAGATGAGATTTGTTCCTTTACTTCTAGTGGCACAGTATTGGTAACCTCAGTTGTTTTGGTGTCTTCACTTGAAATACAACATATTATGCACTTCAGGGCAATGAGACAAATCTGTAGAGGACTTTGGGTACTCAAACTTTGGCTCTTATCAAGGTCTATTAGGTTCAATAATATACCCTGTGGTCCAATTAATCTATTTGAAAACTGAAATCAAATTGTTGAGTAAGTACTACCAAGATTTTAAAAAGAATCAGTTCAGAAACAGTAAATAATAAAAATATGTACTTCTACTTTTCCCTTACCATTTGACCCAAATGTGGGCAGAGTTGCAAAATACATTGAAGATTGTGTAGTATATCAGGTAACACAATATCGGAGCATATCTTCAGACAGTCAATATACCACGTTATAACTTTAGCAAGGAAGCCAGATTCAAACTGTAAATTCTGTTTCGTTAGGATGCTGTTGATCAAATGTGACGTCTTTGCTGCTAGGAATTCATCTTCAGGTTTAATATTAACACACAGAGCTGTTACTAAAGTTGCAGCATCCTGAAATAAGCAGTCATTGAAATTTCAAGCGTAAAACAGAAATTACTCAGACACATAACCTAAAAATACTCACCTGTTTTCTAACAAATAATTCACCCTTGTACGGTTTCGCATTCAGTTCATCAATAAGGGAGTTTGCTTTAGCTTTGTTATAGTCCTTTACATACAACTGACTGCACAATTCACCACAAATTAACGAAAAACTTTGAGATAAGTTTGTATCCATTTTTACAACTTTTCTGTTTGAAACTGAAGGCTTTCGCTGGGTTAGTTAAAAATTTTACATTACATTAACTATTTCTGAATCACAATATTATTTATTCACGTTTTTTTCCGCAGTTATCTCAATATTCTATAGCAGATTGCATTTGCAAATATTTTTAAAAACAAATTGGTAGGTATTGTTGACATTGATGATGACAAGATGACAAGCGTAGCGACTAGCGCTGGCGCTCGATTGATAGTTCACTTGAGTCCACTATCGATAGTTAGTTGAGGAAAAACCATAGTAGCAGCAATCGCTACCATACAAACGCCGCGGACACGAGTGAGTGAGGCATTTAGATGTATCAATCGATAAAGAAAGATAGCAAGAAAGAAAAAACGTTGATTCAGTACCAACATCAATTACAAAAATACAATTTGTCACAAAAGGCTTAACAAAGCCTTAAACCTCGCATTCAGTACATCAAACCAAATCGTATGTAACAAAATAATAGCCGGGAAACGACTTTTATTTTTAGGCATCAAAATAAATCATTTATTTATTAGCCGCACTGCAAATCAATGTATATGCGCACGGAGCGCTCAGGCAGGCGTAGCGACAGGACAGGTCTGTTTACGAAAAAAAAATTTGAATATGTTTCTTAGAGATAAAACACTTGTTGGTACTAATAGAAGATTTTTATTTAAAAATGACAGAAAAAAAATGATCACTTTTATGAATGTCAATATCTCAGTAACTAACGCGTCATTTCCCAGGTATGGTTTCATTGACAAAAATGATCGTATGAATGGGGGAATACGTGGTGTTCGGCTTCGTTACACCCTGTTTAGTATACCTATCGATACTATCGATAGCTTAGTTATACAATACAATACTATTGATCATAAAATCGAAGTTGAGTGTCGTATGCACTTTCATCAGTATCTTCGATACTATCTATAGTATTTGTCGAATCGCAGCAGTCAGTTACCAGTTACGTACAAAGCCAGCGCAAATTATTGACAGTGTCGATACTATCAACGTCAAACCATCGATAGTTTGGCAACGCTAGTATTGACAATCAGTGACAGTGACATATCCTTGACTAGGTACTCGAGTGAGAGAAAAGTGGTCCGAAACTGAGAATATAAACACCGAAATTAGCAGAAGCAATAAGTCAAAAATGAAAGGAGATTAGGGTCTCTTTCACATGATTGATTATGTATTTGGATTAATAAAATGCATTTTTATTTAACGTCAATTGTGTATTGTCAACTTGTCCTTGTCAACAAAAACTCAAAACTTGGCTCAAAACAAACAAAGTTATAATAAAACAATTTTAATATCCCATTATGTCTACTTTATTTAATTTAAAATCAACCCAAGAGCCAAAACCTTTGTCAAGACATCCTTGGGCAAATACAATAAGAGATATTTTTTCACATAGAATCAAACATGCACACAATTCAGTTCGAAATCCGCGATATCCTAAATCTAAAGAAAGAATCCCGGAAGCAGAAAGAACTAGATTCACCGTGATTGGTGATAGAGTTACTAAAGAATTCATTTACTGCGTTCATTTGGTCAAAGGTTTGCATAAGTACAGATGGAAAAAGTTCGACGTTCCTTCGATTAGAGGTAAATAGCTATAATAAGCTAATACTTACAGTCCCACCCACCACAAGGGGAAATCGGTAATAGGTACTTACCCACTTCCTGTTACTAAATTCCAGCTGTCAACTCAGTAGAGTGGCCAGATGTGTGGAGGAGTTTGAAGCTCCAGTATGGAGGTCTAGCTCACTGCCTCAGGTCAAAAGTAGCAGTACTTGTGGACGACAAATTCCTCGGCGGTGAAGTCGAAATCAAGGAGTTGGTGGAATCTAAGTACATCTATCATTTGATCATTGATTATTGGAGCGAAGCCATTGCAGGGTTTGCCAGTTACATAAGATGTTCTGGGGTAAGCTTCTTAGAGCATCGAGTTCCTACTTACCTTTGTAACTTCCATGTTTTTTTGTTTTAATTTATCAAATTTAACATTTTCAGAGATCCTGTGCTTATATGCACATTGCAATAAATGATGTGCATGTTGGGACTTTAATCTTCATGGTAAGACCTTGCTTTAATAAAATACACCTGCAGATCGGAAGCCTTGATTTGCTTACGTTACTAAAAAAAAACGCTTAGTTTTATAGCTAGCGGTACGGGCCCAGAGTTCTCTGGCGCTTAACCAACTTAAGATCTAAAATCGTATGCACCTCACGTTGTCTTTTTATTTGAAGTGCCCGTTTTAGTCGTGTGTGCAAGAGGTTTCCGTTGAAAGAGGTTATTAGGCGCCTGATACCTTGCGACCGTACGTAGCTTAGTTAGTCTATCTAGGATCTCTTTACATTTAGAGTTCTTTCAGCTATATTCAGATATAGTTCCATATACGAGCGAGAACTTTCTGCGTCTCTGCAAAGAAAAGAAAGGGGGTTACAGCGGCACGCCCATACATCGCATCGTGAAGGACGGGTGGATCCAGGGAGGCGGGTTCGGTCTGAAGAACACTGATCTTGACTGCGAAAACTTCATTGTACCTCACGACAGACGAGGAGTGCTTTGCATGGCTAATGATGGAAGGTTACTTAACACTTAAAATGCTTTTTTTCTTATCTGTAAGTCGATCGGTAAGCTATACTAACTGCTTTGACACGCTTCTACCTAAAGTAGGAACATATACATAGGAAGACATCGCACCTACTCAAACTAAAACTCCCGTTGCGGACGCAAATATCCATCGCACGCATGTCAGCATCAGCTGATTCAGCAGGCATAGATAAGTGGCAAACGCTTCGAAGTGAATCTGTTTCTTACATCGAAAGAAAGAAAGAAACATTTATTTGACACACAACAATACATACATAATAACAATTATAATATAAAAAAAACATGATTGTGTATCAAAAACAACAAAAAACATCGCTTATGCTTCTGGCATTAGCTTAGCTTACACTAGATCACGTGGCATGTCATTCGCATTGTCATGTCCATTCAATTTATTGAGTGTTTTCGCTAATCATTAACCACATATCTAGACCCGCACACAGCTTGCAAACGTATGCGTGTATCACACTCATGCTTTAAAGCTTTACTTTTTAGAAACGCTGATTGCTCAACGCAATTCTTTGTCACCCTACAACCGACACCATGGATGGATTGCAAATACGTAGCATTTGGGCAACTAATCGAAGGTGAAGAGACTCTGAAGAAAATAGAAGATGAACCCACGTGGTACGAGTCGCCAACATCCACGATCGTCATCCATAAAGCTGGCATATTCAATATGGAATGCCCTGACATCATGATAAACAAAGGTGCAAATGAATACATTCATGGCCATATTGAAGATTTGAACGAGCTAGGAGAGTTACTCATAGAAGTAAGTACGAAAAGATTTTTCTGACGAAACATTTTCTGTAGTGCAGTACTGAGTTATTTTTTGGCACTATTTTGTATGTCTAGCTAATGACTATGTCTATCCATGCGTCTTTAAAATAAAAAGTAATACACTTTCAGACTCTCATTGAAAGAGTTTACCTGGAGATTGAGTTACGAAATGTTGAGCGGCTCTTAAAAGAACAACTTCAGGAAGAAGCCGAAGAGGAAGACGTTAATCCTAGAGATATGCGGGCAACTAAAAGGTTTACTCTATTTAAACTTAGCACCCACTTGCAGAGGCTAGAGAGAGTTAACATCTAACTACATTTAACCAGAGGTTAACCTTTGTCAAAATCAAAAAAAACTTTCACCATCATCTTAACTGACAAATTAGCTGAACCACACACTTAAAGTAAAACTCTTTGTGTTTCTCTAGATTCATGCGCAAGAAGGAGGAAATCGAAAAGCAAATACAAACCCAGGCTAGAATGTCAGCTCAAGCAAGGGGTCAGCCTAGAGAAGGCTCCAAAGTTACCTCTCCAAGGAGCACCAAGATTCATCAAGACATTCAACCGATGAAAAGTCCAGTTAAAAGCGACCCAGGGAATAACGACTTTGACGTTGAGGAGTATGAGCCCGAGGAGACAGATTACAAGCATTTGTCTATAGCTGCCACTCTAAGCTTGATCGTTGTACCAGAAAAGCCTTACTATATTCCGCTGACTGATGTACCTTATCCCGGAGAAGTTGACTCTACTTATGACTTGAAAAAGTACGTACATATTATACAGGAAGTCGTTTGAAATATCTGACAAGTATCTTACTCTGTTACACTTACTCTGTTTTTATGTTTCCTACTGAAGGGCCCGAAAGAAAGGCTATTTATAAATGTAGTCATGATGACGTGATCAAATTTTTCCAACAAATATTTTTTAACGACATCCATACAACTATACGTAGGCCGCGAAATCGAGACTTCGCCTGCGGGACACCGGGGCGCGGGAGTAGGCGACAGCGCGGTGCATGAGGGAGGGTGCGGTTGCGGTCGGGTGTGTCCGCGCCCCGCGCGCCACCCCACAGGCGAGGTCTCAATTTCGCGGTCTATGAAATTTACTTAGTACAAAACTTAACTTTTTTACAGGTTCTTAAAAGGGCACTATTGCTTGGAGAGTGATTTAGAAAAGCACGTAGCGAACAGAGACGTAGCACATAAGAAAGCTTCCTTTCCTTCCGAAATATTTTACCCTTTTGATCTCGACTATGATACTGATTCAGTATCGCGTAAGACAATCTTTTAATTCATATTTATGAGAACTTAACTGATCTTCATTATCAGACTCAATAATATTTATTTATATTTAAAAATTACAACACTTTTCAGGCCAATCATTGGAGTCGGAGGATGAGAAAGAAATAAGACAATATCTGAAGTAAGTAATACAAAAATATGTAGAATTCGACACAGTATTTGATAGATTTTTCCCAAATTTGACGTAACATTTTCATTTTTTTAAGTTATGACAAAATCGCTCTTTATAATTACTCATTCAAACCACAAAAACATTACAAACATACAAGTAATGTAGTAAGTTGTTGTATGTAGGTCGATGACATAACCATATTTTGTTATTTTTAATAGGATGAACGTAGACCGAGTGAGTTTTGCGGGCGGAGTAGTCAAATCAATAGCAAGAGGCGCTGGAAAGGCTAATCTTTTTGAAGAAATTATAAAGTAAGATTTAAAAGAGTTACACTTAGCACTCAAACCAAAAATAATATGATACGTCAATTTTTGATATTTTTTTCTTACAGGTCAGAATTAATTACTGACGATGAACTGAGACGAATCAAGTCAGTATTAAAATCAAAGCTGTATTTTGTATATACTAATACTGGAAACTTAAACATGTTGTTTCTTTCAGATTAGCGTCTGCAGATTTAAAGAATCGTGACAATGAGGCCAAGTTAGTTATCAATCAAATCCAATAACTCGTACAGACTGAAAGTCTTAGTACTAATAATTATTCCTTTTAGCTCAGAATGCCAACTTCACGAAATGTAACCGCTCGCAAATGCCAACTTACAAAATGCCACCTTCTCGAAATGCAAACTCCTCAAAATTGCTCACAAAGCAGCAATGCCTGCTTTTCGAAAAAAAAATTAATTATAAAAACAACTGCTGAAATGAACTAAAATAAATATATATATTTTTTTTACTATTCTTAGAAAAGTATCTATCAGTGCACCATGTGCGAAAGACGAACATGCAAAGATTAAAAGACGGCAAACTGGTTTCGTACGCCCTGAGGATCTAGAAAAAATACGCCTCTTCAGCACAGTTACGAACGATTTCATTGACGAGGACGATGACGGTGTTTTTCGGTCAGTAGTTTACGGGCAATTTCTTTTTTTATTATTTTTAGATTTTTTTTTCACTTATTTCTTAAACCTATCGACAGAGGATCAATTTTAAATTGTAGGGCAAGTATATTTATTCAAATCACTATAAAAGCCTGTTTCACAATGTCCAAGCGTGTCGTAAGCGTTATCCATCCAATACTTCGTACGAAATGAAGTTTCATTTTTATTTGTTGAATATTGCGTATTGGACGATGATGAAATAATCCTCAAAATCACTCTTATTGTTCATGTAGCAAAGTTCGGATTGCAACATCTGCAGTTGCTAGTCCAGAGCCCCAGCGACCCCAGCGGCGCCCTACGGGTTTCATTCGTCCCCAAGACATTGACTCCGATACAAATGTGGGAAAGAGCAGGCCGTCGGTGTTGCAGCGGCTGTACAATGACGTTAGCTACGACGAAGATTCAGGGCCCACTTTGAAGGAATTCAAGTACGTAATAGTATAGTTCGTCCAATGTTTTATAAATATACTATAATTAGGCCGCCAAGAGAATGCTATTGCGATTTTAATTTTGACCCAAAATGTATGGATAACTTTAAACTCCCTGAATTTGTCATTTTCCTATTCATTTTCTGCCAAAATTGACAACGTCGAAATAGCATTCTCTGGGTGACTAAATTATAAGATCTTGTACTATAAGATTATTCACCCAAAGCAAAAAATAGTGTTTTTCGGCGCGGGCCCCACCCTCAATTTCGAGCGAAGCGTGAGGATTGCAGATTTAGCCTCAAATCTCAAATCAAAATATTCAAAGCGAAGCGAGGGCGTTAATTTGTTTTACTACCGAGTGTTAAAGAGGAAGGTAATAGACAAATACAATCCTGAGGGCAGCGAGGACGAAGACCAAGACAAAGATACCTTTATGCCCGAGGTTAATACTCTGCTTCCGGTTTCTTGCTGGCGAAAAGCAATTACCCTCTGCTATAGTAGTTTAAAAAGTTATTTCCTAAACTTACGCTAGCACCATTTCTTTCTTGATGATATCAACATCTCATGACAACAAAACAGCTCATTAATAAATTGTTTTTTGAAAAAAAAAAACACATTTTTACCTTATGATCGACAGCATAAACAACTAAACAACTGTGCTTGATTTCTTAAGGGTCCGTGGACTTAAAAAGGCTGGGAAACTCTGTTCTACAGACTTCCCATCGTTATTTCGATTTGAATAATCTACATGCCAAAACTTATCTTTCAGACCGTTCGCGGAAGCACACCAGAAGACCATGCTGCTGACACGTTCAACTGCTCGACTTAGCAGCGACGAAGACACTCATAAATTACGCCGTCGCTCATTCCAACCGGATAGGGACGAACTGTGCTTCGACCAAGTGCTCAATCTCCAGCACGGCAGGAAAGCCGCCAGGAAGATATCTTCGGACTATGTCAAAACCATAGATCAGATAGAGCACAAGACTGAAAACACGTTACGAAGCATAGAGTTCGCTAAAAGCAGACCCTCGATGTCTGTTGCGGAATACCAACTTAAAAACCAAAAGTATCAAGAGGAACAGAAATTACATATGTCCGCGAAAAATCTCCAAGAAGCTGGTAATGTCACGAAAAAAACACTAAAATAATGCTATATGTCTATTTGTATAACTATTATGTATTTTTATATTTAGTTTATTTTTTAAGTTTTTTTTTAGTATTGTTATATTGTTTTTGCTTTTTTTTGTGCAGTAAGGCCGGAAAGTTCATTGAAAGGCATAAGGTTGCCTGGCGATACGCCTCTCTACTCTTTGTGTGAAGTATGATTTATTATATTAATTATATTATTGTACCGTATTTTTAGATTTCATTTGTTTTACTTAAAAACATTTATTTTCAGGGATTAGACAAACTCGATTAGATATGATGAACTAGAAGATTTTCGATGGACCTTCAAAATTCTTTGGATAGTTTTAAACTTTCGAGTGAATAGTTGTTTCGTTTAATAAATTTAGTGGTTTGTTTGTATGATATACTGTCGTTAGCTGTTTGTTAGGCGAATTGTTATTTTCTTAACAATAAAATTATATAAAACTCAATTTTTATGTAAAACATTTTAATAACACTGAGTACGTATAATTTCCCATCACATCATTATAATAATACTACTAGGTACGTTAAATTATACTATCACATGTCAACTTATGTACACGTATGCTTATCCGTACGCCCGTCGCACTAATTGACACCGGCCACTCCTAACCTACGCGTCATTCGTTTCAACGTAACCTTAAAATGGAACGAGTGAGAGGATCAATCGTTGAAGAGCTAAAGGCACCCTAAATTCAATGATACACGGTCGAAAAAAGAATGCTATAAATAAGGTCGATTTACATCAGACTAGCGAGCGAATGCTCGTGCTATCACCACTCTATCATTTTTTTTGTGAAAACAAATGAAGAGCACTTAAAAACAAACTGTTGAAATGTAGTTCTTATTGACACTAATAAATCAGGAAAGATTGCTCTTGCTCTTTGTTCCTTTGGTTTAAATAGATCTTAGAAACGATTTACTGTCAACCTCATTTGGCATGTGATTTCCGACCTCAACATTATAGAATTAGGGCTTACATTATACTATCTTTTTGGTTCTGCCAGGTTAGCGCTGGCCCTCAACACCGGTCAGTGCGTGGTGGTTTCTCGCCGCCGACTAGCACTATAAACGATCAGTCTTGTCTTCAGAAGTGTCCGTGGCCGTGGCCGAAGGTGCTAACGCCGTTCTGAGGGGCCTCCTGGGTGTTGTTGTTCCCTTCCGTCGAGCCGTCGGCGCTGTTGCGGTTTTCTAGCTGTTGCTGCCACATTGACGAATAGAAGCCGCCTTGCGCTAGCAACGCTTCGTGGCTGGAAGGTAACGATAAACGTTGGTAATTTAATTTGAATTTAGCACTATAGTAGTATTAAACACTCGCTTCCTCTGCGACCATAAATCGTGAACCGTGAGCGCACGCGTTTATCGATAATACAGTGCAACACTACGCCTCCCCTTATGGCCTGTAAGTGTGACAGAGAGATAAGTATGCGCTATCACAGTCTCATTTATTTCCGCAAAGGAAGCGAGTGCTAATTTAATTCGTGTTCACTGAATTGGAATCACTCTATTCGGCAATAAATGTTTTAAAAAAACTGATTAGGTACTTGGTAAGGTTACTCACTTTCCTCTCTCAATGATCTCTCCATCCTTGAGCACCAGTATCTCGTCCGCGTGAATGATAGTGGACAATCTATGCGCTATGATGAGCGTCGTTCTGTTTGCGCAGACGCGTGCTAACGCAGACTGTGGGACAAAAAACTTTATAAGCAATATGATAAAAATTATAGGTATTTTTAACTTTATAAAATAAAAACTGTGTATTCCATTAATATTTATAACGTTAACCAATGTCCTGTTTCTAATGTTAAGGTATCAGGTCACGCCAAGAATAGGCAAGTTGCCACCACCAATTGTTGACTTTTTTTTTATTGTCAAAACGCTACTCTTTATAGATTTATTATGGCGATTTGATTACAGGAAACTACCCAATAAACGTGATAAGTGATCATTAGTTACATCTCAAGCGTGACGTAATTTGCGTAAAGGAATACGTAATTTAATAAAAATCTTAGTTTATTTATACTTACTTGGATATTCCTTTCTGTATTCGTATCCAGTGCTGACGTAGCTTCGTCCAAAAGAACTATCGCTGGGTCTTTCAGAATAGTCCTGGCGATAGCTATTCTCTGTTTTTCGCCACCGCTTAGTTTCAGACCTCTTTCGCCAACCTGAAATAAAACATAAATATAAGATATAAAATCCTAATGTATAAATACACAGACACACGGGGATTAACGCGATCGCGATAAACATAATTACCTTATGTGTGTCTGTGTATTTATAATGCAACGCGAAAGTTTAAAAGTGTTTATCCTAATATATACTTGTATTTTTTTTATATCACTTTTAATACATTACCTGAGTGTCATAAGCATCAGGGAATGTCAGAATTCTGTCATGAATGTCTGCGTTCTTGGCTGCAGAAATGATATCTGCTGTTGGTGCGTCCAATCGTCCGTATTGGATGTTATATCTGTAAAAAGTTTAATGATATGCTAAGAGTCCGGTCCACTAGACGCTCGCTACGACTGAAATGCCCATTTTGCCGTGCCACTTGAAGATCGCGGTCGTTGTGGTTACGGCGAAAATGACATTGATGACGTTCATAACTAATACACAAGCGAAGCTCACGGCCATTCATCTCCAGAGGTGGGTAGTTGTGAGCGTTCCACTTGACGTTTTGGTCATAGCAAGCATTAGTGGGACGGACTTTTAATAGACCTAATATCAGAATCATAAGGCTTAAAATGTCTTTGAAAATCACTATTCGATATTAATTTATTTATACTTTATTGCACAACCAAAAACTGTACAAAAGGTGGACTTAACGTCATATGGCATTCTTTACCAGTTCATACCTTTGGGCTAAGCAGAAGTGATTGTGGATGATATCATAAAAACGGAATAGCACTCGCATCACGTGGACTTGCCTGCTCTCCTAGGACCAAGCTATAATAAAAAAAAACAGCGGTTTAGTTACCTGACAGTATTATTGAATAGAACGGTATCCTGCGGCACGACCCCGATATTAGCGCGTAGCGACGCCTGCGTCACGGTCCTCACGTCTTGCCCGTCGATCAGTACGGCGCCCTCGTTCACGTCGTAGAAACGGAATAGTAATCGCATTACTGTCGACTTGCCTGCACCGCTCGGACCAACCTGTAAAGGAACGGCAACCATTCATGTTTATTATAACCACATATTCAATAGAGCTTTACTTGAAAAATTATTTGAGACAGAAAGGAAGGTTTAAAAATTAAAAAACAGATACGTAGTATTCATATTATCTATTTGAAACAGCAATATCTTTTAGAGCATGATCTCTTTCACACTTCCAAAAAATACTTTACATTAGGTACTTCTTACAGTTAGGTTATGACTAAATGTAGCGTTCAAACTTTAAAGTATATCATGTCAACATTTTTTCATCGAATTTTGACCGTAAATCAGGGCATTAAAGTTCGTGAAATGTTGTACGGTTGAGGGCACCACCGCCTTACCACTTTCAAACGAAACTCACTTGCACGCATGACACAATAACGGGCGTACTTCAAAATAAAGACAACTCAATATGCAAGCGACTTTGGGTCCTAATCTGGTAAGGCGGTTTCATCGGTACTCACCAAGGCGACAGTGCTGCCCGGCGCGACCTTGAAACTGACGTTGTTCAGCACAAGCCTCTCGGGCCCGTATCCGAATGAGACATGTTTAAACTCGACCGCGCCGCGTCGCACCACCAAGTCAGGCGCGCCTATGGCGTCTTTGACATCGGAGTCCACACGCATCAGGTCGAACATGTTCTCCATGTCGACAAAGTTCTTTTGGATTGCTCTGAGGAAGCAAATAAAGGTCGATTAGTTTATATTTACTTGGGTAATAAAAAATAAAAATAAAATTCATCGTTATTTCAATTGTCGAATCGTGGCCTATTTATTTCATAAAGTAAAGTAAAGTTAGCCTGTAAGCATCCCACTGCTGGGCAAAGGTCTTACTTCAAATATAACTTAGTATGAGCCATACTCCATCACGCAGGCTTAGTGCGGATTGGCGGAGGGGTGTTTGCAAGGCAAGCGAGCAACCTTGTTGTCAGACTTTATTAAGCCGCCCATAGGGCCTCTGACTAGGCTTAACGACTAATATCAACCGATATTAGCCATCAGATATTATTGATTCCATAGTGTAAATAAATTAATAAGCGACTTTACGCCGGAGTAGGTCATCCTACTAAACTTACTTCCAGGATATTTGGAAGTAGGTACTAGAGCTGAAATCGTTTAAATATTAGGGTTTGGGTCCAGATTGTCACGCGATGGATACCATCAGACGACTACCGACGAAGGGGTACACCTAAAAAGAGGTGATGTGACGATTTGTTCAGTTTCGCGAGAGATTGGAAATCATTGGCTGCTGACAGAGACAAATGGAAAGTATTGGGGGAGACCTTTGCCCAGCAGTGGTGTAGGAGAAATAAAAAAAACGAATGCCTTCGTTATGTTATGTTCTTCCGTCTATTGTTGCGAGGTACGACGGTATGTCTTGCGCATAATGTCCCATAGTTCCCGTAGAGAAGTTCGTCAACAAAAACAACATCATACCTGTAGTAAGTACCGAACCAGTTGAGCGGCACATACAACTGCACGATGTACGATGCGAACAGGACGTAGTCTCCAACAGTCAGCTCGTTCGTCCTCACCACCATGTGTACGCATAGTAACGAGCCGGCGAGCAGACCTGGATAAAACAATATGTGTAAAAAACATAAATATGGTATAGTTTAAGTTAAGTTTTAAGTTAAGCATTAAGTCCGCCATTGGTACTTCACTTTGTTTCTGCAATAAAGAATATAGCTATACTAATATTAAAAAAGCTGAACAGTTTGTTTATTAGATAGTTAGATACGGGATTGCTACCATATACCTTATTTTATTATTTACTAGCTTTTGCCCGCGACTTCGTCCGCGTGGAATAGTGACTTCTTCCTCCCGTTTTTTACACATTTACCACTATATCTTTGCTCCTATTGGTCGTAGCGTGATGTTATATAGCCTATAGCCTTCCTCGATAACTGGACTATCTAACACAAAAATAATTATTCAATTCGAACCAGTAGTTTCGGAGATTAGCGCGTTCAAACAAACAAACAAACAAACAAACTCTTCAGCTTTATAATATTAGTATAGATGAACCTCCGACTGTTGCAAGCGCCATGATCATGGAGTAACTCCGAAGAGTTGTGAGAACAGTGCCGAAATATCGGAAGCTCATAAATAATAAGGTATATGGCAGCAATCCCGTATCTTACTATTCTAATGTTAGTGACCATGAAAGTTTAAAACAATATTTAGTTTATTTGTTTGAACGCTCTCATATCAGAAACTACTGGCCGATATAAAAAAAAAATGTGTTGGATAGATTTTTTTATCGGGGAATGCTTTAGCGGCCATCGTAGCGTGATGTTCTATAGCCTAAAGTTTAGGCTATAGAACATCACGCTACGATGGGAGGGGCGAGCAAATTCTAAACGCGTAGACGCAGTCGCGGTGGACCGATAGTAAATAAAATAAAATAGATTGCGCGGATTAGCTGATCACCGCCTGAGGCATGTGATCGGTGAGAGGGGCTTGGCGCAAATGTCAAAACGCATACGTGACTGTAGATGGTTCTATGACTGAGTTTTGAATTCCACACCCCACACTTAACGCCCACATCCACATACCTCAGGCGGTGACTAACTTATTCGCGCTAGATAAATAAACAACATTATACCCCATTTACAGCAAATAAAATAATTTGACTTTGACTTTAAAACTTTATATATTTTTCGCCAAAAAAAGAAAATATACGTTGTTTTCAATAACTAGGTTTTTTCGATCTTAGCTAAAAGACCGAGATGAAATTGCGAAAACAGGTCTATTGCCAAAGTACGAACAAAGGAGACAAGTGAACTTAGGGTAAATTTGTCTCAGAGACTATCAGAAGCCAGGTCTAAAAAACTTAAAAAATCTCAACAAAACTACTTACCGCTGCAAATAATAATGTTCTGCATAGTGTTCAACATATTTAATGTAATCAGCGATTTGAATTCTTCATTCTGTAAAAGAAAATGCAGGTGATTTTACTACCACTTACACAAACACATAAATATATATACATATAATAGATAAGCATAGTTTTATTTTATTTTTCTTTGATCGACAGACGTTGCACAAACTGGACTTCTATCACAAAGAGAATAAAGACTAGAATAAAGAACAAATTCTATCAGAATCTTACCTGGAAGTTGACAATGGCATCTCTATACGAGAGGACTTCGTAATTCTCCGCGCCGTAGTACTTGACCGTTTCAAAGTTAAGCAGAGAGTCTACGGACTTGGCCTTTTGTTCGTTGTCTGCCGTGTTCATACGCCTTTGGAACTTCGTACGCCATTCTGTTACCACGATAGTAGCGACTGAAATAGTCAAAATTAATATAAAAACCGAATAAAGAAAGTTCCAATATGGTATAGGTAGAGCATAATGCTAGAAATTATTACAATCGAATCAGCCAGCAGCAGTACATAGGCCATTGATTTCCAAATTGACAGATTCGAGGTTTGCGGGATCTTGCAAAATTTGCGAAGTTGACAATCTTAATAGTGGACGTCGTACACATATATATTTTTTTAAATAATAAGGATTTCAGTTCAGTCAGAAAAGTGGCTCCTCAGTCCTTACGGACATTCCTAACTGCCATCGGTAGTTCATTCTTCACACGATGTATGTCAGTAAGCACGAGTATGTAATCACATAGCACGCCTCTTGTTCATATCATAAAGAAATACGATCTTATAACATTTGGCTGCCTAACTTTAAAACCTTGTAGACTGGACCACGTAATCTCGATCGTCATGTTCTGTATTTTGTCCCTTTATATGACTAACGGCCTGTTTCACAATGTATTAAAAAAAATTCGTTAGGGTAACCTGCCCTCATAATAAAAGACGTTCTATAATTAAACAATTCGTTGGTGGTTAGTGCTAATTTGTGAATGGTGACACAGGCCCTTATTTGAATATTTTATTTAAGGTATTTTGCCCACTGCACCGTATCATACCAATATGTCCGTGCTGGGAACGTGTCGTGACGGAATGATCTAGTCAGCAAGGTGTCATAGTGTTCAATACAAAGAATATGTTTTGCTTGTTTGCACGGACATGGTATGGTACGGTACAGTGAGAACAATCCATTGATAAAAAAAAATCTCCTTAAACATACATAACCAACTGCACACAACTATACTCACTTATATAAAGAACCATAGTCGAAAAGACGATCAGTCCGAACCACACATTGAACTGCAGCACGAAGTATATCACCGCTACAACGATGTCTATGAGCGTAGGCGTGATAGAGAAGAGGATATACGACAGGAGGTTGTCTATGGAATCCGTTCCGCGGTCCATCACTCGGAGAACTTCACCCGTTTTGCGGGATAGGTGCCAACGAAGCGGTAGGTCGTGAAGATGCTTGAATAGTTCTAACTGGAATGGAAATTATTTTGGTCAAAAAATTTTGGGCAAATTGTTTTTTTTTTACTGGGGGTCTACCTCGTACAGTATGTCTGAGGTATGAAACCGGTCACTTTTCGGTCTTCATGGAATGGACAAAATTACACAATTCAAATAAATTGTACGATCGATGATCAATTGTATTCATTGTCCATCCATGAACAACCATACACAATCGCACTACTGAGCTTGTGCAAAACAAGTTATTGTAATTACAGAATTCCTCATGCTAACTTTCGATCTTTCTACCTTTCACCTCTTTATACAACTAAAAGTATCCCTCGGCTTCACCCGCGTAACTATTGTTGTACATTATTGTAAAGTTACATCAATATCCGGTACTTAGTAGTTTTAGCGTGAAGGAGTGACAAGTGTCCATACATCCTTTCGCATTTACACTATCCCCTTAACTTTTAACTGCGTCGGTGGCGCAGCGGTGAGATGGTCGCATTTTAAAGCGACGGCTGCGCCAGAGGTCCCGGATTCCGGGTCGGGCCAAAAATATATACCTGGGGTTTTCTGTTTAGGAATTCTCAGGGTAGCCCGGAGTTTGGAAGACGGCGGTGTTTCACCCCCGTGCCTCGGAAAGCACGTAAAGCCGTAGGTCCTGCGCCTGATCTCTCTCCGGTCCGTGTGGGATTGCTGTCCCAACGGGCTATGAGAGTGAAAGGAATAGAGAGTGCCCGGTGTTTGCGCACACACTTGTGCACTGTAATATGTCCCGCGCAGTAGGTTAGTCGTTGTGACTGGCCACCGTAGTCGAAATCGGCTAGGGGGGGGGACTATTATATTATCCCCTTACGGCTGTGTTTATCAACATATTTTTTCCCCGGATAAAAGCTGTCTTATGTTGTTTCCGGGGCTTGAACTGAGGCACTAAGAAATAAGAGTATTAGGTACGACTTTCTAAACTAAATAATTTGTGTAGGACATAGAATTTATGTAAAAAAAAACAGTCGTCTCCGTCAAAAGAAAAGAAAGAATACTATTTGTGGCATAATTTCGGACAATTTGTAATTTTAAGGGCAATTCTCGTTGACCTTAATCATATCCTACAGGATATGCAAGGATAAAAACACTAAAAAAAATAGCCAAGGTGATACGGAACCCTTTGTGCGCGGTCCGACTCGCACCTGGCCAGTTTTCAAATGTAAAAGTACCGTACGTACTTATCTTATCAAACTGTTGTTTTGCACGGCAAAAATAATTATTGAGGAAAAATCACATTACACGATAAGATTCACTTCCAGAATCATAGTTATTGGTAAGGATGGTTTCAACAGTATTTTTTCAACATGTGGTAGTCGTTTAATACTCATTTTTTCCCGGTACCTAACTATCTGAATACCTAAGTATTTTAACTGATGTGAAACCACTGTAAATGTATTACAAAATTTATTATAACAATATCCTTTTAACGAAATCTACTATAAGTGAACCATTTCTTATCTAATATCACTAATTATTTCAGCACCGACTTCCTGTCGCAAACATGAATTTAAAAAAATGTGTATTACCTAAAGTACCCATACACAATAGTTATAGGGATATAGTTATTGTGTTTTAATTACACATACGCTGCGCTTCTGATCAAAGGGCCTCCAATCTAGAACTTTTTTGCCTCAGCAGTCATCAGTCATCATAGCGCTTGGAACAACATATTATGTTCTGCCAATTGTCGCTCAAGCCTTCCGAATTGCAAAGCTATTTCCGTTGCATTCGTTCTTCTACGTATTTCTTCATTTCCGATTCTATCTCGTAGAGAAACACCGAGCACATATCTGTCCACTGTTTGCTACATGACTTTATCCTTTATTATATATAATGCACTGTTCATCATTTTAAGCCCATAATCCCGGTTCAACTGAGGTCGGGTCTCTTAATATATCTGCGCCAGAGAGCTCTGCTCTGGGTTGTCTGGGTAAGTAGATTATCTCGCTTCAGATCTCTCAGCACATTCGCTAGGCGGCTAGCGAATAATGCTCTGTAACAATATTATAATGCACTGTTATTTACCTGTAACTCCCTAGTAGTGTACTGCTGCACTCTGATCCACAGAAACGAGCGGAGGTTGTTCAGAAAGCCCATGCCGCCAGTGCCACCGCCTTGCAGGAACTTGAAGAACACGTATGTGAGCACCAGGTCCCATCGGAAGAGGAGAGGCGGTATTGATATGCTGTCCACTGTGGATTATAATAACTAGTCATTAAGAGTGCTGACTTGAATTAAAGAGTAAAACTAAATGTCAGAAATACAACTTAAACGCTGAAAGACATTACATCAGTATCTGGAAAAAGCACTACAAATATGATAGCATGAGTTTTGTATGATAAAGTCGTAGTACCGGAAAAACTACTATCGTAGTGAAACCGAGATCAGAAGGTTTAAATTAGGGAGTGACTTTAAAAAGACTTCTTAACCCCTGTTTCACAATATCTGAAAAAGTTTTAATTAGTGGTAAATGTCTACAATAACCTTTTCTGCACTAACTTACTAGCGTGACTTTTCATTAAGCTACGCTCTTCCATTCGAAATTTTATACGCTAAACGCTGGCATATACCTCCATATCACGAAATTATCAGTAACATCACAACATTTTGTCATGACTCATGATTTATCATACGAAATGACGTTCCCTATTGGAATTATTCGTTAGTTAGTGCTTTTTGTACATAGTGAAACCTAGGACGTAGTGTCATAAAATTGTATCTATATTCATCCTTGAGCTTTACCTATATTCGTTTAAGTTAATTATAATACTCCAAGTTACCACTTACGTAGTTGGCATTCAAAATCTATAAACAGCAGATTAAGAGCTTGGGTATGCATTTTAATGGCTTGCCTAACAAGATTTTCCTTATATGTTTAAGTTAGACTAGCTTAGCTAGATAATCTGCACTGTTACGATTTGACTTTGTCAAATGCATTACATTGACTCCTTTAACTAATACATACGCATTTACGGATTGCATGTTATGACTATTAAAATATAAATATACGCGATGGACATAGAACCTTCTACTTTACGAATGCAATACATTATACAATATTCAGTCGAGCTATTACCCTTTCTCGGCCTATATTGCGAATCGTGATGTAATTTCACGCATTCTAATGAATCATGCTAACCACAAACATAAGATATCGAACATACGATAAATAATAAATGGTGTACAATTACTGTGCTGTGACGCTACTGTGAATCATATGTAGTTTGATCCATTTTCGCCCATTTTATGACTGGGAATGCATTTGGTTACAATATCAGCTTAGTTAAGTGTAGATCATGCATGAAATCACTCAGGATTTCCGAGATTATAGCTATCCTATGTTATTTCCAGGGTTTAATTGTATCTCTTATTTACGACAAATAGTTATTAATTGCACTAATACAAATCAATTGTGCCAGGGAAGAAATTGAACCTGCGTCTTACGCTATCCGGGCGAATGCCTGAACCACTCAGCCCCCGTCAAATTGGAAAGCCTGTAGAATTTTGCAAATCTTTACCGCGTAGACTGCGTCAAATAGATATCTATGCTTTTTTAACAGCACGGACGACGTAAAATAATTTAGAATGCGACAATAAAACCGACCACATACCAATAAGCTTGTTATAGATGGGCACGAATAGGTTGATGACCCTGCCGGCTAGCAGTGTGAGCACGCATATGAAGACGTACACTTGGAGGCATGCGCTCTTTCGCGGCCACAGGAAAGGAAGCAGCGTCCGCAGCTTGCCGAATACATTGCGGAACGTCGATCTGTTTTCATCCTGCACGATAAAACGGTCAAGGTACATAATAATGTAGTTATAAAACAAATTAAAAAGTAAGTAAATAAACAGATAATGACCGGGTTATGATGCCATAGCAATTGATTGAATGGTAACATGGTTGTTTTAGCTTATTTATTTATTCATTTAAAGACTTTATTGCACAAATCATGGTGTACAAAGGTGGACTTTGCTAAAAGCATTCTCTGCCAGTCAAACCTTTAGGTCATGCAGAGAGATGGCAATGGGTGCATAGCTTAGTCCCTCGTATGCTGGCTAACTAAAGAATACGCAATTTTCAACCGTTGTGATTAGTGGGTGAGACAATCAATCATAGCATTGAATTTAGTAAAGAAGAGTTCCTTGTGTGATCCATGCAAAGAAATCTGTGTAGCGATAAGTAGGGCGAAGTGTTTTTGTTGTTGTGGGAAATACAAAATTAAACAAAGTAAAAAAGGCTCCTCACTGGGTTATAATAATAAACGTACTCCATCCAAAAGCCTTAAGGCGTGATTTATTAATTTATGTGTAAACAAAGCACTTTAACTAATTGATTCGTTTGTTATAAAATCTTATTAAAGCTGATTTCTAATAAAGTTTGATAGCAGCAATTCACCTTATCTAATTTAGGTTTGAATATGTGTTGGTCTCCGGAACCAGATACATTAAAATGATTTTGATATGGACATGACATCTTAATAATAACCTAATAAAAATACAAAAAAAAACCGTTGTGGTGACATAATTTTTGACAATGCCACAGTCACTATAACATTGACAATGGATATTTTCAAAAACTATTTTTTTTTGCAAGAAGGTCTATTGTATTATAAACGATGAGGTCAAAAACAGAAGCGCCGTAAAATCTTCCACTGAATATTGCCTACCCAGTCGCCGAAAAATAGATGCGCTTATAAGAATGTAGCTTTCTAAGAATACAACTTACCCTAGGTGGGATGAGTCGTCGAGAATCGTCGCCCTCAAGGTATTCAAACTGGTGCATTATGCCAGGCGCTTTCATGCCTAAAACGAACATGATCATGCAGGATACGTATCGGCCGACGAACAGAGCCATCTCTAAACGGTCTTGTAGACTGAAATAATATATTTAGGGTCATGTCATGATCAACTATCGAAGCTTCAAGAGATATTTTTTTACTAAATATTATTTATCAAAACGAATTTGCATAAACATTTCATGTAACTAAAAGAGTGATGAGTATGAATGTGGATGGCTGGAACTGGAAGGGAAGAGGCCGATCGAAAAAGAGATGGATGGACTGTGTGAAAAACGATATGAGTGTGAAAGGAGTGGATGATTCAGTGACGAGTGATAGAATGGTGTGGAAGCGAAAAACAAATTGCGCCGACCCTAGATAAACTGGGAACAGGGCAAGAAAAATGATGAAAATATGCATTTAAATAAAATAGCTAAAGCTCTTTAAAGTCTATTTTTCTGAGACTTCTTCTTAAGCTGATTTCAAAGTCAGTCGACCACCCGAAATGTATGATCACCGAGATTGTTTCTTGCTTTTTTAAAGCGCAATTTATAATATTGAGCTTCAATAGTAACAAAACACTATAAAATCAAAAATAAAATTACTATAAAACTTACTCTTTTAAGCCCCACCACCATCCTTCTTTGTTCAGGTTCAAAAAAGATAAGTTCTCCGAGACGAAGATAAGCGCCCAGAACACTAGCAGAACAAACCCATGCCCTCTTGGTGGTACAGATGGCAAAAGGAACCGTTTCTCAAGTATCGCTAAATACGCCGATAAGGGAAATATAACAAGTGTCACCACTAAGGCTACTATCTGTAACAAAACAAAGGAATATTATAAACAGAAATCAACAAGAAGATAATTGAAACAAAGGGGTTTTGTTTATTGTTTAATATTAAAAATAGTATCTTATAAACTATGATTAAGACTAATAAATAAAATTATCTAGTACAAAAAAGTATAAGCATGGAAATAAGATAAGATGCATTTCATACCATGTATCCGTAGATATGTCCACCTTTAAATACAAATGATTGTAACAGGAACCTTATCACAGCCAGTACAGGTACAAACAGCGTAAAAAATAACTGAACGCCAAATAAACGCGAGGATCTGACATCTACTACCTCTGTTGCATATCTGAAAATTAAAAAAGTAATTATTATTAGTATAATAAATACTATAACATACTGTTTTCTAATAAATATGTACCTAACTAGAAAATTTTATATTACAAATGGTATCAATGATCATCAATATTATTTATCTTACCTCTCTCAAAACAAATGTGTTGTACTAAGATAAATAAATACATAAAAACAAAAATATCTATAAATTATATACAAATGAAAAATATAAACAGACTGGCTGATAACATCATATCATAGGTATGATACATTTGTCTCAAGATAAGAATGATACAGCATAGAATTGTGCTTCTGCTATATGAGTCCAGCATTGAACCATTTTAAATTCTTTAATACTATGCTAATCTATTATCCTCCCTTTCTTACTTCAGTAATCAACTAAATATTTTATAATATTACCTATACTGCTAGTGGTAATATCACAAGTTGAGATTTAAATTAACATTATTTCTCAATGTAATGACTATTATATATTCTGTGGTAATGGTTGAGAGTGTAGTATTTTTTATTAACTTAAAAACTTTATGAGACAGCCAAAATTGTTTATCTTGATTGAAAAAAGAAGATAAAAAATATATCACTATTACCAATCAAACAAATTTTTGTGACTTTGTTAATAACAAACAAGAAAAAATGAAAACTAAGACATGCAACATAAAAAAAATAAGACTACCCTATTCAAAAACGAAACCATTTCCTTGTGGCAGGGAGGCTATAATGCTGGCTGCGTTGCCGCATTGGATAGCTATGCTAACCCTTTGAGCTAGGAACCAACCAGCTTTATTATTGGCCGTAACAGAATTTAGCTTTGGCGAAATTTTTCTAAACAGCAATTTAGCCAAAGGCCTCCACGGCCCAAACATTTCAATGCCAAACAGCGCAAATACATAATCACTCGCAAGTGAGACGTACTTGCGACGCTTTGCATTTTCAGCCAACTCCTCTGCTGCTCCAGCTTTAAGGGCTGATTCTCTGAGATGGCAGGGGGCCAAAGTATTGACACAAGTTGCACCCCAAACAAATAAAACAAACAAACAAATAATTTATACCCATTTGCCTAAGTTCAGCAGTGTTGTTCCTTTGGCTGATGATGATGATGATTAATTAACCTAAATAATGTGAAAGGACTTTATAATATGTACCTTTTATACATGACAATTTGTATGGCACCAAACACCATGAGAAATCCACCAATAATGATGGCAGAGACAGTTTCCATGAAGCATTGTGATATTCCATGATCTACCCACACTTCCCCCAAGGTCACGTTCGGTGGACAGTAGCCCATCATTTCTGAAAAAAAAAAAATACTTTAAACCACCATTGCACCACTATCACATACAGTAAAGTTACATTATTCAAAAATATGTAAAAATTACCAAAAATATTTACATGAACATTGCAGTACAACTTAATCTATCAATTCTATCTCATCACATACTGTTCTGCCTATATAGCTAGATTAAAAATACTATTTCAAAGTCTTATGATAAGTTTTACTGAATAGTTTAGTCTATAATAGCTAGGTATATTGCAGTGACTGGGGTTGCGTGCGGTAAAATGATGTAGACGCAATAGATAATAAAAAAGGAAGCAATTGCGATCTTTTAATAAAATCGTTAAAATCTATAAAACAAACAAAATTAATTACGATGATCAGAGTAAAATAAACTGGACTCGCACTTACTTACTTGAAATTTATTTTAGAAACACGTGGAGGATGTTTTTCCTGTATATTTGTTCAATAAAGTATTATAACACCGGCATGCTAGCTCAATGCCTTATCAAAAAGCCATTATCATTATAGAATTAATAATTACGTACATACGACGACGATTAGTACAATAGGAAATTTGCAAATGACAGAATGACAGTCGCTCGCTGCTGTGCCGCTATCTGTCAACGTCAACATACGACAGCTGACATTTTGTTTTTTCTGTCAACCCGAAGTATATTCCGTATTTCCTATCTTTGTCTTCTTGACTCTTGCTTGGCCAAACTTACCCAAGTTGCTGAATGTACACAAAAAAAATATTTTTGTTTTTGTATACAATTTTGAAGCTCCAAAATATTTGCCGCTTATTTTATTATACTTCAGAACCCTCCCTCATTTACCCCGTTTGTTTAATTTCTCAAATGAAGGACGAATGACGAGACGAGACAATTCAAAATGAAAAATGCTAGCAAGATACGAGGAAGTTTCAGTGAACCTCAGTCCAGTCCAGCCAGCCAGCCAGCCATCACCTATCTTTAGTTGCTTTGTTTACTGATCAGATCACATTATTGTATTTGCTTCTGTTTATACAAGCAGTCGTACAAAAATTCATCCTTCTCTTCTCTCCTCTATCAAAACTTGGCCTAGCCAATGAGAACTTGGCTTGGATTGCATTGTGTAAAATATAGCAAACTGATGTCGAAATGGAACAAAACTGTCATATGATGTCATGTGTGTGAGTGCAAAGGAAATAAAAAAGTGATGAAGATTTGTTTGTGTGCGTAGTTCCCAAATGACGGGTGATGGGAAACGCTCGATTATTGCAAATTGTATTTCTTGTGTAAATTGCCATAGGATTGTAATTAGTACGTTTTATGGATGAGTAGTAATAAAATTCCATCATTTTAAACTTAGAGAAATGCAATGAAGTGTTCTTAAATAAACTCGAAGAATATAAATGATCAGCATGTGTCACCACTCATCAACAAAATTATAGTGAAGCAGTGAACAGTCGTCATGTGAGCAAGGCTATGACTATCAGTTGGAAATCAAATTTAGTTTGTGTTTGTGTTGTGGACTAGTGTTATTTATTTTTTGGCTGGTAGGAGTGATAAATTCGGTCTCAAAATGGCGGACCTCGAGGCTGTGCTGGCAGATGTCAGCTACTTGATGGCTATGGAGAAATCCAAATGCACTCCAGCAGCGAGGGCTAGCAAAAAAATAGTTTTACCAGATCCCAGGTAGAGTATCATTAATTTACCCGTCCGTCACTTCAATGATACGTCTGTTGAGGTATTGTTGTTGCTCTTGGACAATGTTTACAAAATTTACCTAGTTCTGTTGGCTTCTAATCCTGGTACATTTTACGTCTTATCATGCATAGTATGATTGAATTTTAGTAAACAGACGTCAAATCAGTCATGCCTGATCGTCCCTCACTGTAAAAGTATCATTCAACTGTGCCTATATTCATAGGTAGATAGGTATGACAATGAGATGATTAAACGAATCCGATACGAAAAATGTTTGGTAGCAGTAAGTGAGTGATTATGATTATCGTTTTAATATCCCTTCGGTGTAAAGAATATTGCAAAATATGTCTCAAAAAGTATAATTTTTAAAGTAGGTCATTAGCATTGCTAAGGTCAATACCCTTTGCTTGTGGATGCCCTCAGGTATTTCTTCTTTATATTTACAAATTATTATTTGTTTGTTTACAATTACAATAAGATACCATGTTTGAAATGGTTAAGAATAACATAATCAATCATCTTACTTAGAATGTGACTGCACAAATTTATACCAGCAAATTATTTTTACTGAGCCCTGTAAATGAGAACCTTTAGACACTAAGAAAATATGATGATAAAAATCTTATCATAAGAAAGTAGAAACAGGATAAGATAATAGTTTTTTGTTAATTATTTAGTGATTAATAACATTGTATTTTTCTTTTTGATATTATGAAAAATAATCATATTTATCATTTATGAATGTTAGAACTCTCTCTTTGGCCTTCTTATTCTTATTAAAAAGAATTGCCCTTTTGTCAGTGGTGTAATAGGCATTCTTTACTATCATTCTTTGGTCTTACTAAGAAAATAATGGGCACCCTTTCGGGTCACAAAAAAGTAATTCAGTGATTCAATTTAGATTTATTTATACCTAAAAAATACACATACAGAAGAAATCATGAAAGTAAACTATTTTATTTATCTATCAACAATGGTAAGTTTTTCTTATGTTTTAATACTGTGGTTGTATATGCAGTTGTAATAAGATGAGTTTTCAATAAAAACCTCAGGGACCTCTTGCGAACACCCTAAAGAAGTGAGAAATATTGCAAACCATTGGGCGAGACGAGACAGAATCAGCTAAATTAAAATTCATCATGCATGTAGATAGGTAGTTTTTTTCAATATTTCTTCAAAACAAGTTCATCACCAACCTAAGTATCTAACTGAAATCAAACTAAATATCTATTTCAGTTTAAAAATACATGTTATTTAAATAATGAATGAACCATCACAAACTATTTCATATTTTTATTTTTTTGTGAATAAACATTATAATCCTAATTCCTAATATATACTAAAGCGAGTGTCAAAGTGTACATTACTATTACTTCTTGGAGAATCTGAAAAGCCTCGGAATCAAGTTGACACTGCTCCTTCCTTCAAAAAATTTGAAAAATGACACTATCTTACTGAATATTTTGGTGACTCGTGACATCAGCAAGGTTGAGTCAGACGAGAGTATTTCAGTGTTACCCTGCTAATCAGTTAATCTATCAGTACCAAGACCATTTATTGGCATAAAAAAAGCTGAACTAAAACTGTCTTACGGAAGAATTTGCAATGCATCTTTCTTTATTAAAAACGAGATGTAAAGAAAAGATAATGTGATCCAGGTTCCAAGTTATGCCTGGAAAATCTATACCTCACCCTCTGAGACATCTAATTCCCACTAAACGCGGGCTAGTAAAGACGACCATAATACCTTTCAGTTAGGACTTTATGGTACATTTCCTCCTACATAAAAAGAAATACTTTCAAGTACCGACTTAAAAGTTATTTATGCTGGACGTCAAGCAAAAGTAAACATCTTGATTAGGTTCGGGACATCTATGGTAGGTAGCTAAAGATTCATGATGTAAGTTTGTAAACGCACTGCCTAACAACAGCAGCTAAAGAAGATGTCTCTAAAAGCCTTATTTTTTATTTTATTTTTTTATTTTATTAATACTTATCTCATCACTTCCTTGTCTGCAAGTTTTTTTTTTTTTATATATAACACTTCATGCACAAACAAAAGGTACATTTGGCGGACTTAATGCTAAAAGCATTCTCTACCAGTCAACCATTGCTCTATACAGAGAAAATGCAGGCGGCGCGAAGGAAGTGAGAATAGAGGGGTAACAGAAAAAGTTGTGATTATTACGTCTGCAGTGGCTAGATTGCTGTTTACGTCAGTTTGACGTCATTGAAGTCAAGTGTCGCACTCGCATTAGTGTCCTAAACAACTGTCAATAGTAAATACAGAATTTGTGCTGTCGAGTTAATTTTACGATATTATAATTGAATTTGTAATTAAAATTAAAATGACGTGGTATTTATTTTTATTTTGACTTTATTTACCATTGAAAATAGGAATCATAAATGTCTGGTGAATGAAATAAAGTAAGTTTGAATGTAAATACTGCATTGGTTCAAATATTATGTGAAATGAGAAGTCATGGCATAATACAGAAATTACCAACCACAATTAATAAGAACATATGAATGGAATTTATTTGCTATGGGAACCTATGAACCCATCATCATCATCACTGATCATTGACCGGTTGTGAGCATCTGCATCCAGTGTGATCCTGCAATCTTTACAACCTTTTGTCTATGAATTGAATTTATTTAAAAATAATGATATTTAAGAAGCCCCTTGGAACAACCCCCCACATGGAACTAAAAAAAAAACAACCTAGATGGCATCTAGTAGATGCGTATGGAATGTCTTCTATGGATAGGTCTTTTAAAATTACCGAGCTTCCTCAAACTATCAATATTTGAAATCTAGGTCAAATGAATCTCGTACAGCTCATACTTAATGAGGCCGAAGGAACACCGTCAGGTATTTAGTGAGTAGATGGGCATCATCGTGAGGTCTGAAGTTCCATATAGCCACCAACTCCCACCGCAGTCGAAGGCGTAAAGCACTTTCTTGACGTCAAAAAAAAGGTCTAGCAAATGACGTTTGCTACTCCATAAAGCCGCTTTGTGAAATCGTTTGTTTTTAATCCCTGTCTCGCACAGGCACTATTAGCTGAAAAATGGTAAAAAGTTAAACAACCCTGCTCCAGTTGCAATTTTTCATCACTAACGTAATCTTCGAACAAGAGTTCTCACTTAAGAATAAATGGTCCAAAATTTTGACTGATGGTTGCCTAATAAAACCGCTTTCCCTGTGTTTTTCTCAGGATTTTTTAGGAATGGCGGCTTAATGTAACTAAAGTCTTCTCAATGACCAAAATACTACATAGATATTAGGCATACACTAGCTAGATATGACGCAGGCCACTGCTGATGTGCAGAGGGCCTAGTTTGACTTTATCGTCCTCGCGTTCAATTGCGTTATAATTTTTGAAATATTTTGTATGGGCTTTCCCAAGCTTAGCTTGTCTTTACAAAGCTTAGGTAGGTGGCGCTGTAACTTTTCCATACAAAATTCTAACGCGCTCGCAATCGAACGTCAGAGGAAAAACTAGGCCCTCAGATTCAGACTAACGGTGGGCTTCTTTAAAAGAGACTCAGCCAAATATTCAGAGATTTCTGTAGCCATAAAGTGAAAATTTACAAAAAAAACTTTCTCGGATGTGTGGAGGCAAACCAGAATATTGAGATAATCTACGCAAGATAGGAGTATTCCAAAAAAAGATCTAGGATTTATCAATTGACTTTTGGCATCCTAGGATTTTTTCTGTTCACTAAAAGATTTGAGTAACATTAACATTTTTGAATTTTTCTAGTAAGTATAAAATACAACTTATTAGCTAGACTGTTGACCGTTTACGTACTTATGTAATTATAATTTGCGTGCTAATTTACAATCGCCTGCCATCACGCAATACTGCGACTGTTATGATACTGTGATTCATTGCCTTCTATTTCAGTCTTTAAAACACGTCGGTCAACTAGGTGTGTATAAGAACTCCGCATAAATTAAATATTTCCTTCGACCTGCGAGAGCTCGCAGGAAGAAGGCTTTTATCATGAAATATCTTTGCGGGTGCAATCTGGTTGTTTTTAGTATGTAATTCAATTATGAGTTGTTCACACTAGACCCTAGGTAAAAAGTATCGAACTATTGTAATTCCAATATGTAAATTAATGTACTTCTTTATCTAGGATGAATGAGGAAGAAGAGGAATGAATATAGCCATCCCTGTCACACGCATACACGGCCTGGTATGAGTGACAGGGATGGCTATAACCATTGGATCGGGTTTTGTGTCCAGAGTATGGCCTCAGGTATGGAATTGTGTAATAATCGTATTAATTTGACAGTTCAAAACGTACGATATGGTCTGTCAAACGGAAAAGAACAAAATATTTGACAGATCATATCGTACGTTTTGAACTGTCAAATGAATACGATTGCTTTACACAATTACCCCTCTGGACCTATGGTCACTCTTACTCATTAGAGCCTCCCTCTCAATATGCTGACTCAGGTTTAAGTGTCGTGGATGTACGTCAATGAAATCGAGCACACAACTGCTTGAACGAATCAACGATTGCAACGGGAAGTTTACCCAAATACCTAGTGATTTCCCCAGAACTCATAACGCTTCTTCCACTTTGAAGAAATATTTAATACTTACTAAACACAGTACCTACCTTCTAAACGTTTGCTGGTTTAATTAAAACTTAAACTATGCATATACCTACGACAGGTCGTACTTATTCAATTTTTCATATGGTGTACCTGCAACATTCATTTGCCTCGCTGTTCCACTCTTTCGGGTTGATGAGATTTTATGGACAGCATAAATCGCTAATCAATATGAAGATTTTATTTCACATTGATTAGCAATTTATGCTGTCCATATAATAACTTGACACATAAAAAACTTTTCCAATACCTACTTGATCGATCACACTAACCATAAAATTCGTTCAACAGACCTTTCTGCTCTGAACTATTAGTGATCGGTCGACATAAAACATTGGCGTCCTTCACGTCACAAATACGCAGTAAACTTTGGGATGTTTTCAAACATTACACCTTCTTGGCGCGCAAGGGTCGAAAATTGAAATTTTATACCAAGTACTCAACAATGTTTATAACTACTAGTATTGTTTGTTTATTCCGCTTCTTCACGTCATCATTCGTCTCTTGGCTTGTTGGTTTGGAAGGAAGACTCGAGACAAGACTTAGTGACAGGACAGAATTGAAGATACGCAGGTTATTTATGGTCATTTCAATCTACAAAGGTATCCAGTTCGATTAAAACACATTAGAAGCTGCAGCCAGTCCGAATCCTTACAAAAACTGTATGTAATTATGTATGTATTATGATGACCAAACAGATTCCTTCAAAACCATTCACCATAAGTACCTATGTCACTATGCGGATACTGTTGGGTTGGGTTTAATCCGTAAATTAAAATTCCTATCGGAAGAGAAGAACAACTATGAGCTGTCAAACGAAACCGATTTTAGACGACAGTAACTAACTTAAGTAAGTAACGTAACTTAAAATGAGATAACCTTTCGTTCAGGTGATTGATACCAAACCAACCTTCCTAAGTTTAACATATAGTTTACTGTATAATAAACAGTCGACACTAAATATCGGACATGCAGCCCTAGTGTAAAACAAAAACCGGCCAAGTGCGAGTCGGACTCGCGCACCGAGGGTTCCGTACAAACCTGCAAGGTTTACAAAGTTCTTTCATTACGACAATCGAGTCATAACTATGGTATTTTTATTGCAAAATGAAATTCATAACATTACAATGGGGAAAGATGGAGGAGCATAAATTTAAAATTATTAAAAAAATATATATTATGTGATGTAACTAAAAATTTATGGTTTTCGTAATTTTTCCTTTATCTATGCTATAAGACGTTGCTTCGTGCCAAATTTCAAGATTCTGAGTTCACGGGAAGCACCCTGTAGGTTTTGATTCCCTTGCAAGTGTCGAAAATTTGCGGCATAAACGGCTGTATCTTTTGATTGCGTTGGCTAAGAAGTTTGATTTTTTCACAGCTTCAAGGGACAGTAGACCTGAGTAATTGATATAAATTTCAGCTTCATACCTCCACGCGTTCCTGAGAAAAAGGGTCTTGACAGACGGACGGACGGACGGACAGACGGACAACAAAGTGATCCTATAAGGGTTCTGTTTTTATCCTTTTGAGGTACGGAACCCTAAAAAAAAACCGGCCAAGTGCGAGTCGGATTCGCGCACCGAGGGTTCCGTACAAACCTGCAAGGTTTACAAAGTTCGTTCATTACGACAATCGAGTCATAACTATGGTATTTATGTATATATTTTGTAATGTAACTAAAAATTTAAGGTTTTCGGAATTTTTCCTTTATGTGTGCTATAAAACGTTGCTTCATGCCAAATTTCAAGATTCTAGGTCGACTGGAAGTACCCTTTAGGTTTTGATTCCCTTGCGAGTACTTGCGAGTTTCAAAATATGCAGCTTAAATTGCTGTTTCTTTTGATTGCGTTGACATAGAAGTTTGATTTTGTTACAGCTTAATCAGTCAGGTATCAAACGAATGCCGAGAGTCGCATAACAATGGAATTTTTATTGTGTCTCGTTTACACATACTTGACGAGTTAAAGGTATTATAGACCTGAGTATTTGGTATGAATTTCAATTTAATACCTCTACGCGTTTATGAGGAAATGGGTAGTAAGTTTAAAATTATTAAAAAAATATATATTATGTGATGTAACTAAAAATTTATGGTTTTCGTAATTTTTCCTTTATCTATGCTATAAGACGTTGCTTCGTACCAAATTTCAAGATTCTGAGTTCACGGGAAGCACCCTGTAGGTTTTGATTCCCTTGCAAGTGTCGAAAATTTGCGGCATAAACGGCTGTATCTTTTGATTGCGTTGGCTAAGAAGTTTGATTTTTTCACAGCTTCAAGGGACAGTAGACCTGAGTAATTGATATAAATTTCAGCTTCATACCTCCACGCGTTCCTGAGAAAAAGGGTCTTGACAGACGGACGGACGGACGGACAGACGGACAACAAAGTGATCCTATAAGGGTTCTGTTTTTATCCTTTTGAGGTACGGAACCCTAAAAAAAAACCGGCCAAGTGCGAGTCGGACTCGCGCACCGAGGGTTCCGTACAAACCTGCAAGGTTTACAAAGTTCGTTCATTACGACAATCGAGTCATAACTATGGTATTTATGTATATATTTTGTAATGTAACTAAAAATTTAAGGTTTTCGGAATTTTTCCTTTATGTGTGCTATAAAACGTTGCTTCATGCCAAATTTCAAGATTCTAGGTCGACTGGAAGTACCCTTTAGGTTTTGATTCCCTTGCGAGTACTTGCGAGTTTCAAAATATGCAGCTTAAATTGCTGTTTCTTTTGATTGCGTTGACATAGAAGTTTGATTTTGTTACAGCTTAATCAGTCAGGTATCAAACGAATGCCGAGAGTCGCATAACAATGGAATTTTTATTGTGTCTCGTTTACACATACTTGACGAGTTAAAGGTATTATAGACCTGAGTATTTGGTATGAATTTCAATTTAATACCTCTACGCGTTTATGAGGAAATGGGTAGTAAGTTTAAAATTATTAAAAAAATATATATTATGTGATGTAACTAAAAATTTATGGTTTTCGTAATTTTTCCTTTATCTATGCTATAAGACGTTGCTTCGTACCAAATTTCAAGATTCTGAGTTCACGGGAAGCACCCTGTAGGTTTTGATTCCCTTGCAAGTGTCGAAAATTTGCGGCATAAACGGCTGTATCTTTTGATTGCGTTGGCTTAGAAGTTTGATTTTTTCACAGCTTCAAGGGACAGTAGACCTGAGTAATTGATATAAATTTCAGCTTCATACCTCCACGCGTTCCTGAGAAAAAGGGTCTTGACAGACGGACGGACGGACAGACGGACAACAAAGTGATCCTATAAGGGTTCCGTTTTTTCCTTTTGAGGTACGGAACCCTAAAAATGATTTCTTGAGACAAATATTCGTAGATATGCAGTACCTGTGTTATTCTGTCTTTACTTTTTACGCAAATTTACGTTTATAGAACAGATCCATCAAACTGCGTACTTCAAATTTGAAGCGCATTGGTTAATATAAATCGTATATTAAGAGGCTTCGATTTGGACTAATCTACCTGTTAAATGAATATTTGTTGGGGTTATTTCGCTGTAATGAAGAACAATCAATCACCGATCAAGTCACCATGTTTCAGGATAACTATTTCTAAAAAATATACACATATTCACTTGAACTTATAAAAAATCACATAAAAGAAATTTTGAGCGAGCATCCATGGGCCTCTAAAACTGACTGACTGCCGCCAAAAACGGTTCAGCTACATAGCATCTCGCATCTCTTTTTATCACACAGTTTGCTGCTAGTGACATTTCACTCTTGTCGTTCTATTCCTAAAGGATAGTACTTTTATGGTTTAATCATAGTATCAAACATTTATTATTATCTCTAACTAAGAATACTTACACACAGGCGCAACGTGGCCAGTGCCCACTATATTATATTATAATCACAAAAGACAGAATTCTGAAAAAAAAACAAGAGAGTTTCGGTACATTTAAGGGTGCCCTTGAAACAAACAACATTAGTTCCATAATAAACACAAAAATACTATTCTATTCTAACTTGAACTTATCAAAATAAAGTTACCCGCAAAAACAAGTCTGTATTCTAGTGCTTAGCTGGTTACAGACGTCGTAAAAAAGTCAGATGCTATGTCGTCCACATAAAAAAAATCTCGGTGATCGTGGTAACAGTAAACAAAACGATAAAATAACGTTTTAAGTTGCGATCCAGTGGTGCTGCTATATCTTATTGATGAACGCGATCGTCTCGGTTTAGATTTATCGCGAAAGACAAATGGTCTTACATTAAATTTCTAAATTGATGAACAACTTAGAAGGAGCTGACCGTTTACAATGTATTTTTATTGCCTTACATCGATGCTACAAAATAATTTTTTAATAAGTAAAGTAGGGCACACCGAAAGTTTTAAGCTCCTGGCGGCTTATAATATGTTTGAATTTTGAATTTCATATAGTTTCTTTTTATCAATCAATCAATTATTTATTGCAAGTTACAGGTATAAAAAATATAACCGAACTTAGTCTTTGTTAAAACTTTTGACACACTGTAACCACACAACTGTAACCTACCCTTCGGGCTTTAAACATAAAAAAAACTTCGATTAAAATAAAAAAAATAAATGTCACTAATCCAGTACGTGATTAAAACCTGAAGGAAAACCTGGCCACCTTGGCATTTTATATTTTGAGCACACAGGGATGAAAGAGGCCGTCGCTTTCAACAAGCGCGTGAAAAACATGCTCTCAGACCAATTTGTTCTCATGTTTTCATCAATTATGGTTTGAACAATTAAAAAAGTTAATTCAGGCGTTACTTTGCGGAAATCTATTATTAATCAGTCAGGTATCAAGCGAATGCCGAGAGTCGCATAACAATGGAATTTTTATTGTGTCTCGTTTACACATCCTTGACGAGTTAAGTAGAATTTTATTAAATTATTTTGCTTTAAACTTCCGCTAAGCTGCTTCCTTAGCGAAAATTTAAAATATTGAAGTACAAATTCCGTTCCAAATGTGGACCATCGACCATCAAAGATGGTATTGATAAGCGGTGATAGAACAGGATCCATAATGCTTACATTCCTAGTCGTAAGTCTTACTGTCAGCCTTACTTTAATTTTTTTTTCTTTGTTTCAGTGTTCGGAGTGTTATGCACAAATATATGGAAAAGAAGAATGAAGTTAATTTCGACAAAATATTTAATCAAGTCTTAGGTAAGTCAATAAACTACACACACGCACACGCAGATACATACATCAAAAAGAAACTAATGGTACGTGTACTAGATTGTATCACCACGACAGTTTCGGAATTTATATTATACTTGAATAGCAGAATCCTTATTTAATATCAAGCAAAATATCTATAGACTAGAAAACATACAAAAGTAGGGAAATATGTTTCCGTAACTACAAACGAACTGGGTTGAAAAGATTACCCATTGAAGTTCCATAAACAGTCGCATTTCCATAGAACCTTGCATGAGAGAGGCATTGTAAACACACTGGGAGGGCCCTTTGACGCTCTTTTCATCTGGAGCGATTACGGCTGTGATTTTACAGCTCTACAGATTGGAGTGTAGCGCCTGGCAAGACGAGAGCCGTCTCGGCAAATACGATTTTATTAGCTTGCACATCGGCAGTGGTCCGATTGACTGCTTTTTCATCACGATTGTGTCTGTAGATGTGGGTAACGGGACTAACAAGTACTACAAAACTTAACTCTTGACTGATTAACTACATCTACTGTTGTAACGTTTATTATTATATTATTTATTATAGACGAAATTTGGTAATAATTATACGGTCAACTCTTAAAAATGTTGATCAGACGTCAAATACGTAACCTCTTCAATCCTGGTGTTTAACGAAGGCTACAAAAAGTAGCCTCGGTACGACTTTGTAGCTCGGCTTATCTCAAACTATTGGCTTCATTTGCGTACGTGCACCGTATCAGAAAAGGAACTGCCACCGTCCGGATTACGGCTGATCTAGATAAGTTTAACTCGGGATCACTTTCGCAACAACTTTCTTGTCGGGATTCGTATCGTAAACAAGATTAAACGTAAGCAGGGCCGAAGCAACGAGGCCTTTGCGCACGCACGGCCAGGATTACTAAGACTGCCTACGGAATCGCTCGGAATCTAATGAGGTTACCTTACGTTGTCGAGTGTAATGTACTTCTCTATCTCACTCGTCTCTCTTCGATTTACGTGTCAAAGTGACACGGGCTGAAAGGATTTTGAAAGGGTGTTAAGTTGTTGTGACGCGCATCTAAAATTATTTAGTAACTAAGCTTTCAACGTAGGTAATTGCTTGCTCTACCTCCGCTATACTGGAATGACCTACTAATATCACCATTTCTTAAGTTTTCGTTTAAAGGTTAACAGCCATTTGACGCTTGTGATTATGGACCAAGCAAGATGTGCAACCGAGGCTTACACGTTTATCTCGGTCGTTTACTTGCTTTCTTGCGAAGGAATAAAACCTTGTTGCGAACTTCGCAACTTATATAATCAACTGTCCTATTAACTATTTAATCTCGAAGTTGTATAAATAGCAGATAAAATAGCTATATATATATAAAACTCTTCTTATTAGTCTATTATGGATTCTCCAGAACATTTTATCATACTATGAGAATTAGACATGGCGGGTCTAAACACGAAATATAAATATGAGTAATGAGTAATGCAATGCGAAAGTTTAAAATCTCATATTTTATGATACTGCGAGTATGTGTATTTGTTAATGTTAAGAAATTGAAAAGGAAGAGAAGAGTGACTAAAGGTAAATTTTTCGATGATACAAACCATAAAGAATTCGTGGTAAATAGATGACTAATCGTTACATAGGTTGCATAAACACCGGCATGCGTGTAATCTTTATCAGAGCTTCCTTCCCTGTCGAGAAAATGAGCGTAAAAAGTAGGATCTGTAATACGGCACACATTTTGGTGTTCCACTTTTTTCGGCGCGTCAATGAAACCCTCCCAGATCAGTTATGATTTATGGACTTGGCTGGTTCATGACCGAAATTAATGTTATGACGCCTACATATCAGCGGGAGCAGGTTTTGTCGTCCCACTGAGAAATTAATTTAGTCACTTCGTAATCATTTATTCCTCACTCCTCAGCAACAAACGTGATGGGATGGGTCGGTCTGGAACCGCTAATAATAAGCATGATATATTTATTCGGTTCTCCGTTAATAAGTGAGTAGCAGTTGGAAGGCCAACCGTACGTACGATGAAGTTACCTGGGTGTAGGTAACTTTACAAACATGTAAAGTGCGTCACGATGACAATGATTCACGCAATGCCTATCTACGTCAGTCTTCGGCGTCGTGAATGGAAAGCGAGGACGGGACGCATTCCACCTAACAATACAAGATCCCTTCTGTTTGTCGCATTGGAACAAACGCCACTCGCGAAGCAGATTAGTGTTATCTACCAGTTATCGAACGTCCCCAGTGCTGATATCTTATTTATAGCACTTATTTAATTATGTTTTATCCGTCTATCGTGTAATTCTTATTATCCTGTTGCACTAACTTGATCAAAGTTACATTTTAGACCTAATTCAAATCCAATTATAAAGTTTAGAATTTTAGATCTTATAGGTTCATGACAATTTTATGTATAGCGGCTCCCCGCGGCTTCACACGCTCAAATATCTGATCTCAATAAATATCATTATAAATAATAGCCTATGTGCTAAACCAGTGTATAAAATATCCATACATCCTCATTTCACATTTATAATATTAGTAGGGATATAATAATTAGAGACAAATACATGCCCGCTGTTTCTAAAATGTGTGCGGCAAATTGTTTCTAGAATTTAATTTAAGTGTAGTCTCTAAACTGATTCCGCTCACACACGTGTTCAGTGAACACCTAACAAACTTAGGGGACCTACTTAGATGATAGAAGTGTTCAATGTTCATATTTCCAAGAGGCCCGGTATTGGAGCAAAGCTCTCGGGACGAGTTAACAACGCAATTTACTGTGGCCCCAGTCGCGTTCCACTTGCAGTAAATAACTTTATCGGCTACTGCACTGGACATTGTACAACCACTATAAAGGGCAAAGTTCTGTTTGGGTTGCCGTCGTAGATTTTCGAGAAAAAAACTGTGTCGTTAGGTGATAAAGAGTCTCTGATCTTGCTCTTTGTTAAAAACTACACCAAGATTTATTTAAATAGTACTAAGAATAAATATCGATATTAATAATTAAATAATCATACCCAGGTTCGTCTGCAAGACGCTATTAGAAGGAATCTTCAAAAGAAAGTATGTGTTTAATGTTATACAGATCGATTTATTGTTCTTACAGAAATTTCCATTGTTGGAATGTGGAATATTTGCAGCTGACGAGTTAAGTTATGACGAGTGATGGACTATTTATGTAAATGAAAACAAAAACACCGATTGAAAACTTCTATGAAATTTATTTCTTGAATATGTCAAGCAATTAGTACACGTAGCGTTTAATTTTTATATGTGTGATATTTAAAACATTTAGGTGGTAAACGTCGCGGGCAAGAGCTTGTATAACATAACTCACATAGCTACGTCACTTGGTGTCGCATAATGATCATATTCTCGCTATTATTCGAACTCGTGCTATAGTAATATACATACATGTATGTATAGTTGACAATCATAAGTGATAGATAATATACGTACGCACTTATATCATAATGTGATACGTACGCACTTAAGTACTATAGACGCAAAAGAGAATCGTCATTGGCCAATTGACGTGATAATTGAATATTGGGTAAACCGCTTAAGGCTTAGATATTCCATTTTTACGATGTTTCGATTGAGTTTTAACATGGAAACACTAATTATTTAAATCTCGAATCTATATATGTTATAGAAGAAGATTACTAGAAAGCTGGATTGTGGTTGGAAACACGATTGTAATTACTTTGCTCGATAATAATTGCCTCAGAAGTGGGCCCCTTTTTTTTCGTATTTTCTATGTAGTTTTCAAATTATTGGACTTATATTTATGAAAATCACATATTTTAGTAGGTAATTCCATTCTACACATATACATGTTAAAATGATTTCAAAATGTTTGTTATTTAGATCAGAATAACGAAATATCTAAAAACACTTTATTTGACCTATTTCGACTTTTTTGATCTTGATTTGCTCAAGCTACACAGATGTGAGGAACAGGGGATTATAAGAATATACATTTTGACCACATAAGTGAGATCTCAGCTATGAATCAAATGATTTTTTTTTAGTTTTTATCGGTGTTATGTTCAGGCAAAGAAAGGTCCATTTTTTTCATTAGTCTGTATTCTTTCTTACAAGCAGCAAATTCTTCCAATTGTCTTTTTAAGATTACTTTAGACACCAAAGATGTTTAGGGCGTCCAATCGTTTTTTTCCAGTTTTATTAACATTTTCATTCATAAAACACTGATTTAGTGATTCTCACACTTGTGACGATGGTGATTCGCGCAACGACTTTGACGCAACAGTTGATCGTCGTGTCATCTCTATTCTATACATGCAAGCAGAAATAGCGCTATCTTTTTATTCAAATGACAAGCACGAGATACCATTTCCTCATTCCCCTTGACGCCACTGCGAACGCTGGACCTATGTCAATTTTTGCAATTTTATTTGCGTACTTAATTACGTAAAACACCTAAGAACTAATAATAGCTAATTTCGCCGCGCCGCGTCACGCTCAGTTGGATCAGCACCAGTCTTATACTAATCAAAGGTCGCGAGTTCAAATCGGGGGTATCATGAATATTTTTCTACATAGTCACAATATTTTTTTAGAAAACGAAATAAGTATTTATTTTAATTTTTGGACATTTTAACATTTAAAATAAAAAAAATTAAAAATAAAAACTAATTAAATTTTTAGGTTTTTTTTTAAAGTAGCAAATCCTATTAAAAGAACTACATAACAATGAAAATAAATTTCAAAAAGAAAATTAGTATCAAAAACATCATCACCATGCGGATAAATCTCCTCAATGCCATGAGGATGGAACCCCCAACCTCTACGTGTTAAGCAAAATAAAAAGAGAAAGGCTGTAGCGACATATATAATTGTTGTGAATAAATGAATTATATTTTTGTACCAATCGTAGAGATGAATCCGTTTCTATAGTAACAATATAAACAAAAAGCATAAAAAACTCATGTCAAATTATTGTAGTTTTGAACATTTTCTCTATTTGGAAAAATCAGAGCTAAACCATAACTGTAGGTTTAGCAGTAATCTCAAATGCTAAAGCTGTGCCCTGGTGACTCTAGTATATTGGAGACGAGAAAATATTATATGAATTTGAGGGAGGGAGAAAATTATTAGGTGATAGGTCTATATTAATTTTATTTATTTATTTACATCTAGACTCCTGTGACAAAATACAAACATTGGAGGTTAAGTTAAGGTCGGTCTAGCTCTCTTCGTGTATGGAACTCAGGTTTCCATGTTATTTACGTACGTACGTACACATTTTCTGAATCGTGTAGTAATAATGCATTGACTATCTATCTCTTATTTGGTGACATGGACTTGAGCGACGAACATGGAGATTACTCAGTATAATCCAATTATATTTGCATTCAGAAATGTCAAATCTGAATATTTTTTTCAATTTTGTTCTTTCGAAAATGTGTGGAGACTGTCTTAATTTTATTTTTATAACCGTTGTTCCTCAAATTGCTGTTACTGAATATCCAAAACAACTGTGGTGTTTGTGACACATAATAATTCTATTAATCTTGTAGTTAGCGCCAAATGGCGCTTCGGGGTCACGAAGGGTTCCGTACCATTATCTATGAAAATGGCATAAACATCATATCTGTTGTCAGGGAGTCTCATACAAAAGATATGAAGTCCTAATAATGGGGCGGCCCCTCATTATTATCATTATCAGAGTAGATAAGTTGTATGAGAGCAACCTGAAAAAAAAACTGTTTTTTAAGTTTTTGTTTTTTCAACGGCAACATGAATACATCCTTCCTGAAAATTTCAACTGTCTTACTATCACGATTCATGAGATAAACCCTGGTGTTGCCCTTTCGGTGTAGGAACTCATGCTCATCATAATTCATTCCTTGTAGGGAGGTGTCTCAAAAATATTTTAAAATACATATTTTAGGCGGTGTGATTAGGATATAAAGAAACCCATGCCAAATTACAGTTTTATAGTAAAAAAGGTCTATAAGCTAGACTACAAAAAGTCAAACATGGCAAAACCATATATGGTTTATCAAAGTAATTGTGTGGGTGCGGTGCTCTAATTAACAAACCTAGACAGTTGAAATATGGCATCTAGCTAGGTAATAATGTGTAAGCGAAGGAAAAAATCTGAAAACAAAAGAAAGTTTTTTAATTGTAGGGTCTGAAACCGTTATAATTAAGTGGATGGAAGCTTGCACAAAATATGTATTAATGATTTATGAATAAGCAAATAAATATTTCTATAAAAAGTTATGATATCCCAACAAAAACATCAATGTGAAAAATGATAGCCAAGTTCAATGCTCAGTATATTTGATAGTGAACTTCGCCGAAAAAAGTATTGCATCTAAATGAGAGATTACTACTAACTACTTTTGCCTTACTATTTTCTTACTTTCTAACACATGATAGTCAAGTCATTTTTATAGTTCAGGCTGATATTAAGCGAGTATTTTAAGCGTGGTGTGGGTGACCTCGATAGTAATTACTTTAAACCATTAATTTACTTGAACCATTTCACGGGACATCCAAAATATACGCGGGCGACGTCGCGGGAGACGACTAGTAAATAAAAAACTTTGATATTATTAAAGGATTACTGAAACGATAAAGAAACCTTTGTCTTTAATTTAGCTTTCCATATTTGTAATGTTAAACGGAAGCGTGAAACATACTGCGCAGACCCTAGATAAACTGGGAACAGGGCAAGAGAATGATGATGATGATTTGAAATGTTATGAATTTCAGTGTGTAAAAAAAAACCATGACAAAATTCTCGTGATGGGTGAACTTTGACTTATATACCTACTGGTTTGTACGGAACCCTAAATTTGAAGTGCCATATCTGTAATGGTCTTCAGTCATCATCAATTGGAAGACTGATGGAAGATAGTAGTGAGACTATAACTGTGTCGACAAAAAGGATCTTAATATAAACCACCTAAATGTTATTACATTACATTTCCTACACCTATGGGTTGGCTGGAAGAGGTATCTTTTAGGGATAAGCCCACCTTTGTTCACATTGTGACTTCTTGTACCTATTTTCTGTACATCTTATAAGTGCAATAAAGAATATAATAAATGTTATCGGATATTCTTTCTTGTTTTTATAATGGTTACAGGTTGCTGGCATAAAGTGCTGACCAGTCGTGTGAGAATGAAATGCCACTCTTTGCGTTCCTTGTTCTTTCGATAAACGTTTAGACTAAAAAGCATGTATGGTGTACTAAAGAAACCATTTTGTAAAAGTTCTTAGGGGTTCTGCTAGATGGCGTGGGTATGTTACTTACAAAAGCGCATGAAGTATCTTATTCAAGAAAATTTTGTTCCTTAAATAAACACTAGATGGCTTAATTATACACGAGATTTGTAAGACAAAGTTGACAGAAAAAGTTTTGTGCGGGGGTGCTGGTGGGGGAAGCGCCCCGCACTTTTAACAAGGGGGCGGGGCTTATGAGATAATTTGACGGAATAAGACGGCCTTAAGACTCAATTAGCGTTGATGTTCTAATGACTAGAAACCAGATTGTCAATTTACGACCACTTTAGGACTGAATGCAACGCGGAAGCTTGTAGTATTTTAACTCATGAAGTCACGATTAGTATTTATTTATTCATCACATCTAGCTTACCATGTGATGATCTTCAAGCAATGAAACCCGGCTTTTTTTACACCAATAATCCATGAAATTGGTACATTTTGGTTTGCATCAAATTATGTCGTTTTGATTTTTATATGTTGTATGTAATGAAGTGGTAATGACAAATATAATTTTTCGTTCTCAAAAGCCTTCCGGAACATTATAAATTCATGAAAAACCATGAAATATTTGATAATTTTTCAGTTTTTGCTCTTTTTTACCATCAAGGACCTGTTTTATGGTAGAAGTCACTTAGAATTATTTTAAAGTAGACTAAATTTGCAACGAAATGAGAATAGTTGAGTCTCGATAAACTGAAAAGTTTCAAAGATACAGCTGTTTAAATGTTTGTAAAATTTCTCAAATAATACAATTTGGAGTTGGAGTGGATGCGGAGGGATAACTAACCTTAATCAGTACTTAAAATGTCAATGTTTCTATTTTTAAATCGCTATGCTATTATAGTGATGTTCTGATGTTGATGATAACTTGACATATCCAAATAGACGATGATTTAATTACAGTACGGTCCTTGTGTCTTATCTAGCTATATTTCAAAAAATATTATACTAGTACATTCAACTTGTGATTTTTGTTTCAGGTTATTTATTATTTAAGGAATTCTGCGAACAGACGTCAGAAGAACCAGTGCCACAATTAAAGTTTTATGAAGAGGTAAGCGTTATTTATACTCCTTATTAGCAAATCGAATGATAATAATAAAAAAAGTGCATAATGACGTCAAATACCTCATTTTCGCAAATATGTTGAGCACAATATGAAATATGTTATCTCTGAGAGCCCATAGAACAAAAAGATTTTTACCGTAAATAAAGAAAGTGTTTATATTATAGTGTTTAATAATACACTATGATTCTCCACATTTTTCTGCTTCTGGTTATTCTGCTAGTGATTTATTTTTTCAACAGATAAAATTATATGAAAAACAAGAATGTATAGAAGAGAGACGGAGGATCGCGAGAGACATTTATGACAATTTTATTATGAAAGAACTATTAGCACATTCGCACGTAAGTAAATTGTTAACATTACATTTTATAAAACTTTTATTTAAATTGTAGACATAAAACTTCTCTTAACATGCAGCGAACCTTAATATTATAGAACAACCGTCAAGATAGATATTTCAACCGAAATTTCAAAACACTCTGAATAAAAAATTATGCATCTCTTAGACTATCTGTAATACACGAATGATAAAAACTGGACCATTTACGTAAGCAACCATTTTAACAAATTTTATAATCCGTCCGCTCATCCAATTTACTAATCTTCCCAACACAAAACACCTGAAAAAATAGCGTAAGTATAATTTAACACATTAACCAAGAATCAATGAATCAACCGGTACAGACATGGTTGGTTGTTCACATAATAAGGTTCGCTCGGACACTTGGCGTTGTGCCCGGCCCCAGATAACAGTCGATGGCTCTATGTGCCCACTAATGACTTTAGTAATTCCTTATTCCTATCATTTGTTCCTAATGAAACGGACACTCTCTGCAATGAGATAAATCATCCGTCTTGAGTGAGTTGAGCAGCCACTTAGATAAGTATCAGGGATAGGTCAGTTCGATTAGCGTATTTCGCTTTTATATAGGGTGTGCTTGGTAATGGGGTTTCGACTTTATTTGAATCTTGATAAATTTATATATCGGCAACGAGATATATTACTCATCTACTTGGAGATCAGATTGTATGATTGTGGTCTTGGCAGCAATGCATACTGGTCATAGGCTTTCATATTTCATTTCTTGTTATTTAATACAATGTTCCACTCTTAATCGTTTTTTGCATCCTTAAAAATATACAACTTTATATTTAAGACACAAAGCCGCAGTTAAAATTTTGCTGAGTCGTTTGTGAGACAATGCTCTCATATATTTTAGAAATACCAACGTACACTGGCATTAAAATTAGATGCAGGAGGTTAGTTAGATGTAGGAATGATCATTATTATTAGAAATAGTCGGAGTAGCCTTCTAATAACGAAGGTGGTGCATTAATGAAACACGTTTTGAATTTACTTTACTACATTTCAACGCTCGGCTCTGAAATTAAAATGCATTTCCGTTGACTGCCTCTCTCGCTAGTATTCATTTAAAACATCATTCGTTAAACCTCAAATTCATTAGTTTATGGAGTTTTCTGTACACAAACATAATTATGTAGGAATTGTGGGGTAAATACAGATTTTCGATGTTCATGTTCCGCCAATATTGCGCAGTATAATTTCAATCGTCTGCTAATGAAAATGTTTGCTGGCGTTTCAATTAAAGTGATATGTATTGTATACGGGTATTTTGCAACCAATTCATGGCAATTAAAATCAACGAGTCGGAATTGTAAGGTCCTATTCTATTTCGAGAGTCAGTTACACCGTAGGGCCAAGCGAAGCTAAGTGCTGCGAGTATCAAACGAAGCCCCGTTTTTTTAAACAATTGCGCAACCTCATTCAGGTGTGTAGAGCGGAGATAAAAGCATGAAAGTAGAAAATATTCTTACAACATTGTCTGTAAATCGGATTACCATGTTAGAATTAATAGCAAAAACAACTACGCAGTCACAGTCGTATGTAAGAGCCGTGTGGCGAATTAAATGCGAAAAGTTTCGACCTTTGTAGGGATTAGCACCCTAGGTTCAACGTTTCTGTCAGCCCGCAGTCATCATCAGCTTATGCGATTCGTGCCGTGCCCTAATTGTGGAAGTGTCCCAGTTAAAAGTTAAAGCTCTTTGTTAAATAAATTGAAGATATGAAGCTGGTTTTAAATCCGACCCGGGATTGTTTTCAGTTTTCAATTTCGCAGCCTCGCTTTAGATCTCGTGAAATAATCTCGCTTTTATATTTTCACTTCGATTGTAGCATACTAAATATTTAATACGGGTGAATTAATTTTTTTATGGATCGCCAATATTTATTCTTACATTTGAATGCTTTCTTTGTTGCAGGATTATTCCAAAGAATGTGTAGCACATGTACAGAAATATTTAATGAAACACGAAGTGCCACCAAATCTATTTGAGGTATATTTTTGTTATCACTTGAAATACATTTGTTATTTGCATTTTAACATTTTCATTCTCTTTTGTAGCCGTATATTGAAGAAATCTTCCAACATCTCAGAGGAGAGCCCTTTAAATTATTTTTAGAAAGGTAAGCGCTACTCGAGTTGTGTTTTCTTTTTTTCGATTGCTACTATAGATATCTTATTTATCGATTTTGTTTGTTGCAGTGACAAATACACACGGTTTTGTCAATGGAAAAACTTAGAATTAAACATTCAATTAACAATGAACGACTTCAGTGTTCATCGTATCATTGGACGAGGAGGATTTGGCGAAGTAAGTAATTTAGCTGTGAGGTACAGTTAAGGCATAATAAGTCACACAATCACATAAGTGACACTTTAGTGTCATATCAAAGTAAGAAGTTTGTTTAGGTTTCTAATGTTGGCTCCACATAGCCGTGGTTTACAGCTAGACTTTTGCAGATACTATACAATTGCGTTACATTGGTTTAGTTAGAATGTTTTTTAACACTCACAGTGTCATATTTGAATTCTTAAAAGATGTTAGCCATAAGACGTATCCATAAGAGACCAAGAATTTCGCTCGGACCGACAGCACGGTAGCTCAATTGGAAGAGCAGTTGGCCCGGTAAGCCAGAAATATGCTGGTTCGAGTCCTTCCCGTGCCCAATTTTTGGTTTCTTATTTAATCTTTTAAGAATTGTGTTACAGTCGGCTGCTTATTTACCCTGTTATTACGGCTATTAAAATAACTAATATAAACAGGTGTACGGGTGTCGGAAGGCGGATACCGGCAAGATGTACGCGATGAAGTGCCTCGACAAGAAACGCATCAAGATGAAGCAGGGCGAGACGCTAGCGCTCAACGAACGGATTATGCTCTCGCTCGTCAGCACCGGGGTGAGTCGCATTTATAAGTTCTTTTTAGGGTTTCTTACCCAAAGGGTACAAACGGGACCCTATTACTGAGACTTTGCTGATCTGTCCGTCCGTCCATCCGTCTGTCTGTCTTTCACCAGGCTGTATCTCAAGAACCGCTATAGCTAGAGAGTTGAAATTTTCACAAATTATGTATTTCTGTTGCCGCTATAACTCCAAATACTAAGAACACAATAAAATTAATTATTTGATGAGGGCTCCCGTACAATAAACGCAATGTTTTGTCCTTTTTTGCTCGATATCAATAACGGCTACAGGTAGGCATTTACAATAATCATCTATGTTGTTTACCTAGTCAATGGTTAAGGAACTCATCGTGTGCGAGACCAAATCGCACTTAGCTGGTTTTTATATATTTGAAATGGGTTCCCTTTTTCTTCACTCGTGACAGAATAAGTCAAGCATAGCTAAGACAGAGTCGAAGATCATTTCTTTGCCTATACCCGGTATACAATACAAAGTTGTTAGTCCGATACATTGCTCGCAAGACTAAATCAACTTTAAACTGTAAAGATTAGAGGTTATTAGAGTTTTTTTTAGAACTACGGAAATACTTTTTTTGTGAGTCGCATTTCCCCGTCATTTCTCCTGTTGTAGTCTGTTATACACTGCTAGAGTAAACTCTCTATATTCGATATATGTACAGCAACCTACTTTAGTGTCTTGAGAACCGCAAAAAAATTGTTTTTTAAACAAAACTTTAAGATGAACCATGCATTGCAAGACTCCGTCGCTTAACCCAAAGATTACGCTATCACTCGTTAGCACCGGGGTGAGTCGCATTTCCCCGTCATTTCCTCGCACACCCGGTATACAGACGCTGTTAGACTGTTACACGGTTCTAGTAAACGTTGATTAGCAACCATATTTAGTAAATAGAGCAGTTCTACTGATATATGTTTTTTTTTATTACACGTGCTTCTTGAAACTTTACAAGAATAAACTTTGATTATTTTACTACAGACAATCATCATATCATAATTAAATACCAAAAAAATTAAGTACATAGGCTTAACAAAAAAGCCAGGCATCTGTGCCACCTTGAATGAAAATGACGCAAAAACGACAACGATTTCCTGCATGGAATTGACATGTGTGGTGTATAAATGGACAGACAATCATGACACGACAAATTATTTTTTATGGGGAACATGATACATAATTAATCAGTAATTTTATACTGAATAGTTAACATGTAGTTACATGTCATTAAGTTGATACGCCCATAATATTATTTACTAATATTACATAGCCTGTTTTGTTATCAGTTTAAGTGTTAAATATCCTGCATGCTTTTACGTAGACACATACCAAAAGTGAATCAAATAATAATTAATCGACGTTGGCTACATTTTTAGAGTTCCGTAGCCGAATGACAAAAAACGGAGCCCTTATAGTTTCGTCAAATCTGTCTGTCTGTCCGTCCGTCCGTATGTCACAGCCACTTTATTCTGAAACTATTAGCATCACACAGCTGAAACTTAGTAGGTAGGTGTATCTTATTTACCGCTTTCCGATTCAGATACAAAAAGTATAAAAAAATACATTTTTAAGGAACATACATACAATAAAAAACTCTGAAAATACCTCCTGAAAATCCCGGAAGTCTTTATAATCTGTAACCCTAGCTAACGTCACACATGGCATTTAAAAGTCTGATATGTCTCTCGCTTTTCAGTTGCGGGAACGAAAATCAATTTAAGCTTGAGCTTCATAAAGTTTCACATATTGGTACAGCGTAAGCGAATATTCGATGGAACTATAAGCGCAGAATTTGCCCTATAAAGCTTCTTTGTTAGCGAGTGCACTAGCGTTTGATAGGAATTCAACAGGCTTTAGCTTAAAAGACACAAAACATCCTCGCTATCGTTAACCTGTGTTCCTGCTACGTTGACAACAAGAGAAATACGAAATACGCTCTCTGGTTTACAGCATTTGGTGCCTGTAAATTGTAATACCATCGTCTAACTAATATTTTCCAACGTGTTTCATTATATGCAACAATACAATACTCACACAGCTCCACTTAAAATATATTCTCGTAAATAGAAGGCAATTTTACCAACAAAAAGTATTGTAAATTGATAATTTTATCACTAATATTATTATTTATAAATAATGTGTCATTTATCATCGTGTCTTGATTGCCTATTACGCATTTACAAATTGATCGATAAATTAACAATATCATTAGCTTGTCGGTCGTACTAATAGCGTTGATATTCAATCAATCAAAAAATAATAAATTAAAATCTACAAAACCCATTTCTAAAATCGCTTTCAATCATATGCGCTTATACTTTTATTTTATTTTTAATAACGTGACTTTTTTCAGTATTTTATCTGTCCATACCCTTATGTTTTGCCTTTTGATATTTTTATACAGGAAGTCTTAAAATTTTGACTTTAAAAATTGTACGTAAACAAACGATTGCGATGTACTTACATACTTCCTAAAATCGGATAGTTTATGCGTGTTGGAATAAGTATCTCTATGTATAATGTAGGCCATATCGACCATTAAATGATTTGCAATCACCGTCTGAACTAACTCCATTCGATGCTGATGCCCCCTGAAGAAAAACATGTAATGTTCCGTTTTGATATCTAAAATAGATCCCCATTGATGATTATGATATCATCAACTGCGTAACGGGGCGTTTAAAAATACATGACCCAGGTGAAACCGCCTTGTTTACCTTAGTGAATCGGAAACATCTGCCGGTTCCATTACAAAAGTAACCAATGAGTGTGGACCTATTCATTTATTTTCATTTGTATTCAAATGTTATGCATTTCTTCAAAAAGGCGGCAACAATTGCCCTGTCTTGTTTCCGACAGCAGCTGATGAAAAAGTATCAGCTTTAGGTTTATAGAAGTTTTACAAATATATGCTGCCTGGTTCGTCCGATCTGGATTTATTTTTGTTTTCCTGAAAGAACAGGCCTTTTTATTGAAGGGACCTTGCCATTATTCGAGGGCTCGCCGCGCTATACAAAGAATAACCAGTAATTGAATGTGTGCACGAGGCAACGACGCGGACGTAAATGATTTTTCCCCCGGCAAGGCACAGTAGTAAAGTGAAGGGCCAACGGCCTGCAGTAAATATATACTCATCTCTGGAAGTCGATACGGTTTCAGTCTTGAACACAGTGAAGTCCCGAATTATGCCGCCACACAAAATAGGTTAAGGAAGGAGCGCCCAGTGCGCAAACTCCGTGAGTAAAAGGGCTGTGTCGTAACCATGACGTATATCTATGCTTATTACGATGAGTTACTTACTTTCGACATATTTCGCCTTAACATACACTCCAGCCTACGCTCGTGTGACTTGGCGTCATTTTAAGCAAAATTGCACCGGCGTTTGAAGTATTTTAAATATGGATCAGGAATTTATGATATCAAATTCATTTCTAGACATTTTGCAGATTTTATCGTTTACGTTTCGCTTTAAATACTAACTTTATTTAGTTGCACGCTTAATTTTTTTCTAACGACTCATTTAGGTATCGACTCTGTAGCATGAATTTGTGTGTGCACTGTTCTAATCTTAATGAGTAGCAATACACACTTTAATATCCATAATCTCTCGATTAATCGAAACCCCTTACAATGTATTTCTTGTAAAACTACTTCTCTCGCAACTTTTGAAAACTAATGAATGCGGTAAAACTATTGTGCTGATTTAATTTATCCTAATTACTAGTGCATGTAGGTGAACTTTTTTACAAATGCACATTAAAAGAACCTCAATGCTTCATTAAGATTAGATATAAGGTTGTATTAAATTAGAAAAAAAAATGTATTATTTACGATGCAAATTTTGACCAAATATACAACTGGATAAACCTCCTATCGTAAAGGTTCCAAAAAATTATACTGAACGTCGGTATCTCCTTACCTTTTACATTCGTATTGTAATTTTACGGTGCCTGAACACCCGTTTATTGTGTCTATTTGTGACCTTACTAATAGCAATTTTTACAGCCACTGTAAAACCATCCCTTTATCGGATCGAAAGTTATTGAAACGGCATAATTGCATTAAGAATTTTATACACCAATGACAATCAAATCAGATTGGTTATCGATTGCAATCTGCTTTGATTCACAATACAGTCGTCATATATGTATAAGTTATAAGCGATATGGTATCGGGGACATAAACGATATCCAGCCAATTGGACTGAAACGAATTGGATCGCCCTCGATTTGTCGTAGTCCAATCCGCTTCCGCTGCATTTTGTTTTACAATTTTCAACCGCCGACCGGTGTTTTTCGCTATAACACAAATGGGAAACTAGTCGTCGTGTCGTGGTTAGTGATGGCCGCGGGGAATATTCCCAATTTCCAGTAAATTACTCTCGGTAAATTACTGGAAATATTCCCAATGTCCCGGTAACTTTCCCAAAGTTACCAACGACAAAAATTAAATTCGGTAAGAAAGTATGATTTTCGAAACTAAGCAGCGACTTATATTGCGATTTTTGTTCATAATACATTCTAGGAGAAGGTATTTTTTGAGAATGGGTAAAAATAACTAAATATCAAGAAATAAAATGTTAAAAAAATTAACCCATTCTTTAAAACTCAAGCTTAAAATAAATAAAATAAATAAAACTATTTTGGATAAACAAATTTATTTGGACTCGGTATAATAATGTCAAACTTACGTAACCAACAGTCTACGCGTATAATCTTGGGAAATTTACTCAAAGTTCCCAAAATTTCCGGGAACAGCACATCAGTAGTTGTAGTATAAACTGATTTGAATCTCAAATGAAACATTTGGGATGTTTTACATCCATATTTTTAATCAACGAGTGACTCATAGTCACTTTTTTCGTATAGAAGATGCGCTGAAATTAATTTATTTAAAGCTCTACCCTAAGCTTACTCTTATGTATTACAAACTGCCAAAGTTTCTCTTCCAACCTATTTGCTCTGCAAGTTATTGGGGACAAAATGGTGGAGTCGCACAAAGAAACGAATTATGTAGACTTCCTATTTACATTGAAACTTGTCACGATCAACAATGACACGCTGTAGAAATTCTACATGAATACATGTAGAAATACTCGGGGTTAGTAACACATTCGTACATAAGTGTCATTTTATTCTTCGTGACCTGAAATGCTTCCCCTAAAGTTTAACAAGGCCATCGGTATCTGAGGCAAAGTTTATAAAACGAGAAACTGTCTACCGTTCTGTTACTGCGTTTATATGTAGTCAAGTTTTGGCATGAATTTTCTTTTACTGTGGCCTTGTTTTGGAACTTTATGCTGTGTGGTACCTAATAAACGTTTTTATTTTATGTTTACGGGTAAGCAAAGTCGGATTTATAGCGTCGGGCCGACGTGGATGACAAATTTTATCGATATTGGATTATGGGTGTCCGGCGTAAAGATGATCGGATTTTACTGTCGGACATTATCCATTGTTTGTGATTTTCATCAACTTTTACGTGGTCAAGCCTTTTTTAACCACATATTCTTAAAGAACTACTTATTGTGAAACGCATTTCTTATCTAGATATTTTTAAACTGCTTTAGATCTTCATATTTTTTTTCTTTATGATACTGATACGATTGCTTTGATTTAGCAATCAATAAATACGCTTGTGCTAATCATAATGCTGCCAATGGTTTGACGATTCCGAACTCCGTTTTCAACTCGGAAACAGTTATTTTTACAATTCCGCTCCAGAGCGTCTGCAATTTGATGAGTAAATCTCTGATGTTTATCTTTGCACTGAAAACTCGTGAACTTTTATTGGCACGCGTCAAACTGTAGGTTTCTGACTTGACTCTTTAGTTAGACACGTAGACTGCACGTGAGTCACCCTCTCTGTTCATTCGTACACGTTGCAAAGCTAATGGGTATCCCTGAATTGGCGCTGAAGTGGAAACTGGAAAGGTAAACGTAGACGCATCGTCTATCGCTTTGTCGACCGTTCACGCAGATAATCGGCAAGATTCGTTTTAAGTTTACGTTAATGCACTGGCTTGATTTCGCCCTGCCAGTCAGCTTATCTTTTTATGTGCGGTCGTCTGGTGTCGGGGCGCCGCATCGTCTGTACCGTACAAATAACACCATTGGGAATGGCAGTTATCTTTGCCTTGACACGCCTTCTCTCGGTGGCGAATGCCGCTCTAAGATACTGTATTTATAGTGTATCTATTTAGTTTAGTCTTACGAGATCTGTGCTAAATTCAACCTCTAGGGGCTGAAAGCGGTTTCTTGTAATTTTGTGCTACAGCACTTTTGTCGCTTTCATTTTTCTGTGTCTCTCACCCAATGAAATTTATAGAATTTGTTTATCAAAGGACTACTAAATATTTACCGCAGTCACATAAGTAGGTTTACTCTAGGTATCATATTTAAGTTAGTGTTAATCCAGGTTATACAAAACGGCGAATGTGACCATTGGTATTCCGCCATTATTGCTTTTCAGCTATTTTGCGAATAGTAATAGTGGCTACTAACTATTAAACTATATTGGTAGCTTTTACTTCGTCTGTTTCGATTTGTGCCAATTTCAAAGTATAGACGACAGCACGTCAAGCTAAACACTGTGGTATCTTATGCTGTTGGAATAAGTACTATTTTTCAACAAAAATGTGTAGTCTGATGTGCTGGCCACTGTAATTTAGTATACTTAGGTGGAACGATAACTATTAGGGAACCCCAAAATACGTTTTGTAATAGAGCTGCTAGATAAACGGCATTCTAGTTTGATGTTACTAACAAGATATCATAAAAATCTAATAAATAGAACTGAAATGTTTATGTGTAGTGATAACATAACTAAAATTAGAATTTGTAGAGTACGATATTACCTACTAAATCTTAACAACAAGCCTGCCAAGTTACAATTGTAAAGCGTCTATTATTTCGTTCAGAAAGGGATGTATCACTCAAGTGACAGCATCCGTTTCCTATTTAATCATTATTCACTGAGAACGGAACAGTTACTTCGTATGTTCAAGCAAAAATGATACGTTAAACAATAAAATAATACATTGTCGTATCTAAATGCCACGTTATGAGTATGACCCGGTTACTGGATTTATTATCCGATTTGAAAGTCGGATTTACTCTATTATAGTTATCATGTATTTATTATACACATACATAGGTATAATGCGTCAAGTTTAAATGAAATATTATTGTGCTTCAAGTGCAGAATTTCCAATTGCCAAAATGGCTTCGGCCTCATATTTAGGTCGGATCTCAAATAAGTAGGCAGTATGACTAGTTCTTAAAACGCCCAATTTTTCAGAATGCGTAAATAACCATGATCCTTACAGCGCCTAACTGTACATTCAAATATAGCAATCCTACCTAGACCTATCAAATTATCTGTCTGTAAGTAAAGTAGTTGTAAATAATGCTTTCGGCATTAGGTACGCCATAATGTACCGTTTGTGCATAAAGCTTAAAATAAATTTAATATATAGAGTCCTCGAAGGAGACGACACAAAACAATGTTTAATCAGATATCAATACGTGTATCGAAAATTGTAAACTAATTCCTTGTAAGGTATCGTTTTCTGAAAACACGCAATACAAGGTACTAGCAAATTCTACCTAAAGCTTAAGCTATGCCATATAGAATGAGGTGATCGTGCCCTGCACAGAATTTATTTGTCAATACAGAAATCGCTTTCTATTGCGCACTCGGTAGAAAATATAAATGCCGTTTTACTGCTTCAATTTTCATATTCATAGGAAATTATTTTATTTTAACAGATTTGTTCAATTCATAATGATTCGATTATTGATTAAAGACATACCGTTAAAATAAGCCACCTGCATTAACAGTATTTAATACAGATTTTGTAGTTAGAATGATTTAAAAATTCGTATTTTTATTCAATAGGTTTATACAATACACTTCAGGGCAATAGGGAGGCTTTTGCCCTACAGTGGGACACTTCAGGCTTATAAAAAAACAATAGGCTAAAGAAGAAAGCTAGATATTATGTTATTAATCACTATTTTTGGTTTTTAATCATCTCAAGAGTGAAATGTCGACTGCCGACTCACCTAACTATAGAAGAAGCACAATGCACTTATGCTCTTTATCTTAAGCGTACTTAGCCGATCTCTGTAAAAAATGACCGCTATCACAGAAAATAGACGCAAGAATATTTTTGACTAAAGTTAATTAATGTTCGTTGCAGGTCGACTGCCCATTCATCGTGTGCATGACGTACGCATTCCACACGCCAGACAAACTGTGTTTCATACTGGACCTGATGAACGGAGGCGATCTCCACTACCACCTGTCCCAGCATGGGGTCTTCAACGAGGCCGAGATGAAGTTCTACGCTGCCGAAGTCATTTTAGGTGAGTGTGAGGACCAACGACTTGTATGTTCACTTCACTGTTCAGAACAAATATATTGTTGTACCAAATAATTGAGGCCAGATGGAGCATGTTTATATTTTTGTGCATACTTTGTCATTTTAGAAAATGGGTCACAAAATGTTTTCTGGACAGCATCTAGTATAAAATACATAAGTCTAATAATATCATATTACATATGTCATAAGTGGACACGCCTTCGTCCTAGCATCAGTTATATGAGAAATCTTTAAGATCATTTTAATGACTACAGTAGCAAACCACATGCAAGATAGTAACGTTTATTTGTTGGTCAAACATAACAGTGTAGTATTTACTCGAGATACGTAATTATATACTTGTATTTTTTATTATAATAAGCCTCTTTCTCAAGTCAGACTACTCAGCAGATAGCTCCAGAAAAAATACTGCCCATTGTATCCAAGCCTATGTGTTCTAATCAATCTTTATCTTCTAGGTTTGGAGCACATGCACAAACGCCACATAGTGTACAGAGATTTGAAGCCGGCGAACATTCTTCTCGACGAGCACGGCCATGTCCGAATATCTGATCTCGGGCTCGCCTGCGATTTCTCCAAGAAAAAACCACATGCCAGCGTGTGAGTAATAAGCTTTTGAAACCTTTATCATTTTAATTCAAGCCCTGCAAGTTGATTATGCGCTGGCGCTGGAACCTTGTCAGATCAAAAACATCAAAATCTCTTACGTGACTAAAATAAACTTCCTAAAATACCTTAATAAGATAGAGTTCAATAACATACAAAAAACAAGATATCAAAAGAAATAACAACGAGAATACGTAAAAAAATTGCCGCTAGGCGCATTAGCAATTTGGGCTATAATATTATATTCACTATGCAAGGGAAGGAAGAATCTTCTATCAGCAGATGCATATAAATTCATAACCTTTACTATGGACTTTATAAGATCATAATAAAATACATAAAATATTTGCATGACAAAGATTGTCGTAAAACTGTTATTCGCCAAGGAATATTGAGCGCGCTCTCGCATTACATAAGACCTGACCTCATATAAAGATATTTGTTTATCATCTGTCATTACAATGGTTCCGATTTATTTTTAGTGGCACCCACGGATATATGGCGCCCGAAGTGCTGTCCAAAGGCACTGGTTACGATTCGTCAGCTGATTGGTTCAGTTTTGGCTGCATGCTGTACAAACTGCTCAAGGGACACTCGCCCTTCCGTCAGCATAAGACGAAAGACAAGCACGAAATCGACAGAATGACTTTGACCATGGTAAATATGCTTTGTTTATTTTTCTTACTAACATGCTTGTTACCAGGACTTACCAATGAACGGAATGTGATGAGTACCTTTTTAGAAATTAGATGTTAAATTTTTCCTATTTAGATATGTCGGTAGGCAGATTTTGTTATTTGGGTCTTGCTGATTAAAGCCATAAACTACAGGACTTACATCCATATTGTCCTTACGACGAAAAAAGACGCATGATATACTTAGATGCCAAATTTCATTAACATTTTAAGAACTTGCATTTGTTTTTACAAAAATGTTGCTTAAAATAACTCAATAATTCAACGAAAGAAAGTTGAATCGATACGTGCATCAGCAATTGCTGCGCTATGGATTTATTCATATGATATCTCGAATAGCGCGGGCCGAATGGTTGATGTTAAAATGACTTTCAAAGAATTAAAATGTAGGTTTATGAACTTGGATATATCCCTCAAAAATTAAATCAATACTTTGATATGGAATGAAATTCAACTGATATCCTTGTTTATAATATATAGCTTCTGACTTTACATTATAAGTCTTTTCTCATAATAATAACATAGCGTGTGTTGAAGCTACTTAGGATTAAAATAGACTCGTGTGAAAATCTAAAACACACCCATATAAATTACCTGCTGGCTTAATTACGTATCTCACACACAACAATGGTACCTGCAAAAAGTTAATTGTATCATAACTTGTTAAAAAAGTAAATATGGCTAATAATCACATAATACGTACGTCTGAGAAAATGTGAGTATCCTAATGTTATCATAATGTATGTTAGTTTCATACTCTTATTGTTTTTTATCACATGTAGACAAATCATAATGTCGTTTAATGCTTTTGGTTTTTTAGTACAGTTAATGCTTTGTCTTTTCTATGCAGACTTGAATACAATGAGCTAAAATTGCGTTTACATTTTACAGTATCTAGATTACACCTTTTTGTTTACACATTATTTTCTTTTTGTGACTGGTAATTAATTATTTTGCGTTTTATATTTATTTAGTTTATTATACCTATCTGTTTGCTAACACAATGCTTTAATATGGGATGTACTTTTTATTTGATGGTATATTATTTCTGTACAAGGCCTGGATAGACAATGGATGCATACATAGCGCGAGTTATTATGACCTAGAATATATATTGAGTACCTAGTTTATTATAGCTTTTCGTTGTGTTAATGGTAACATCTGCTGACTTGCTAAATGTAAGAGTAACAGCCGCACTCAGAGACATGCATTAACCTTCATGGTTATAAAAAAAACTTGTAACACTAACGGTCTGTTTCACAGTGTCATAATAAGTTTATATCCGGTTAACGTTACATCATACGGAATGACGTTCCATATTTGAAATTTGTTTATTTGTCGATGGTGAAACAGGTCCATGGAAGTAAGCATTATTATGATGCTTGCACTTTTTAATGAATATTTATTAAGGGCAGATTTTTCAATAGTCAGATAAAAAACTGACCTATAAAATTTACAGCTGTTCTCATACAGCAACATTTTATATAAGTAATAGGTTATGTCTTTTTAAAATTGGGCGTATTTTACTTTATTTGATGAATATAAAATTGAAAAATCAGCCCTGAATAACTTTTCTAATTTCTGTGTCCTACTGAGTGCGGCCGTGAGCTTAGATTCAGCGCTTAGTTCACTTTTTGTTTGGCCAGTGTTCAGTGCTCTGTTAAAGATGTTAATGTTGTGAGTAAAGATGGAATCATTTCTGCAATAGAATTACAATGTGTTTCAGAACGTGGAGTTGCCGGAGTCGTTCAGCCCGAGTCTGAAGAGCCTGCTGGAAGGGCTACTGCAGAGAGACATCAATAAGAGGCTTGGCTGCAAGGGACGGGGGTAAATAAGTTTCTTTTACATTTGTACCTACCTGATACTGATGGTCTGATCTGGTTTTTAATTTATTAAATGCTCTAATATTGTTCTTAATTTGGAATCCATTTAGTTTTTTTTCTTTTGCATGATTTCTCTTACATTATTTTTTTTGACCCATGGTAAATAGAAAAAGGTGCAATATAATGTAAATAGCAATGTTTTTGCAGACCTCGGGTGATAGGTATAATTTTGTAGTGTGATTATGTCTACCGGCTAATATGAAAAATAAATAACGAGTTTTGAAGAGCACGAAACTCCCCTTATTCTAAATCCCTAGTACCTGGCTTAGCACCGTACTTAACTATAAACCGGCCAAATTAGACAAGGTCGTGCGCCAGAACGCGCCAGACAAACACACCAATTGTCTGGTTTCGTGGTAAAGAATTTAAGTAATAAGTATCTTTTTCTAGTTGGTCGTATGACCTTAGTTTAAACGTTTAAGTCTTAGTTTAAACTTTGTACTCATTTTAAACTCGTCATACCCCAACGACATCATATGGGATAACAATTGATTGGCTATTGTGTCGGGAACCTCGGTGCTTGACTATTTAAGGGATTTTTAAGTCTATATTTAGCTACACTGACAAATATCTGACCCTAATGAATATAATGTTAATCGCTTTCCATCAAACTTACAGTGCCGACGAAGTAAAAGAGCACGTGTTCTTCGCTGGCATCGACTGGCAGCAAGTGTACCACCAGAAGTACACTCCGCCCCTCATCCCGCCGCGGGGGGAGGTCAACGCGGCGGACGCCTTCGACATCGGCAGCTTCGACGAGGAGGACACGAAGGGCATCAAGGTGAGTGACCTTACGAACTTTAGTGCGCTCATGCAAGGTATGTTAATATTAAACACTCGGCTCCTCTGCGGCAATAAAACATGGGACTGCGACAGCGCATACTTATCCCTCTTTTTTACACTCACAGGCCTTATGAGGCGTAGTGTTGCACTGTACACTGCAAAGTTATCGATAAGCGCAAATTGCTTTGATTGATTCAGCAGTAGCAGTAGCTAACACCCAATATAGTGACATTAACATTGCCAATTTTAGCTATATTTCGCCTACCTGCCGTGTTTTCTCAAATCATATCTGTATGCCACACAAGACGCGATGGTTGGCCGTGAGCGCGATTGTTGAGGGCATCTAGTGGAACGCACTCTCCGTTAACTGTGATGTGACAATTACGAATGCCGGTCAACGACAAAAGAATGCACAGTTGCAAAAAACAAAAAGACAATTCAAAACATTATTCTCACAGTCTTTTTCATCTTTCAGTTGACGGAAACCGACCAGATGCAGTACAAGGACTTCCCGCTCGTGATATCCGAGCGCTGGCAGTCGGAGGTGGCTGAGACTGTGTTCGAGACGATCAACCAGGAGGCGGATAAGATGGAGCAGAAGAAGAAGGCCAAGCAGAAGCAGAAGTTCGATGCTGATGAGAAAGGTGACGATTGATGATTTTCCTTTTTTTTTCACCCAAGAATTCTTTCTTAATCTAGCAATTAGCCCTCAGGTAATGATATTTTGATATCTTCAATTCTGACAGAATATACCGTTCTTTTAAGCTTTTTTGTGAGTTTTTATAGAAAAGCTGACGCGACGCATGTTATATTACAACCCAATTATACATTTTTTTGCAATTTATGTACGTCTAACTTAATCTTACGCTTACTGTACTTACTTACTTTTTATTATTTTACTAATCAACTTTTTTAACATTTCAGAATCGGACTGCATACTGCACGGCTACATAAAGAAACTCGGCGGTCCGTTCGCCAGCGCTTGGCAGACGCGCTACGCGAAGTTATACCCCAACCGGCTCGAGCTCCATCTCGAGAACAGCGCGAAACCCGAGATGATTCTACTGGATTCCGTCGAGGAAGTGTCTTCAGACCTTGTATCTGTCAAGGGGGAACAGTGCATCGTGCTGCGGACGAGAAATGATACGAAGATCGTGCTTACGAATACGGTTAGTAAACTTGTTTGTTTTGAGTCAACTGAAATAAGCTACATCTTGAAAGTTGAAGGGAAGAAATAAGCAGTGTTTTATCTTGGCGTCAAACATTGCACAATAAACCGTATGAAATAGAAGCAAAGACACGAAAACGGCGCGATGCGATGCTCCGAATACTTTTATTGTAGCTTATCGCCTTGGACGAATAAACCACTGGACGCGCAATGACAGGAAATTTCGCTTGTTCTCCCTCGGCAACGAATTGGGCATTTTAGCCTCAATTTCATGTGACGTCTTGTCAGTACGGTGACAGAACTCGGTGAGAAACATTGCAGAAAAAAATGGGTAAATGCGCCGTATTTTTGTGTAAAAATTATAGCGGCACGACAAAAAATATTTCTTTTCATTCGTAAGTAACTTTGTATCCCAATAAAGCTGTTAATTTTTCTTAAAATAGTAAATGTGTTTTCGTAGAGAAAAGTTACATTGCTAATTAAAAAAGTTGTGGTCAGTTACTGCAAAATCAACAAGATGACGCAAACTTCATTTGGTAGGATTATCGTACGTTCATCATTCGTTCCCTTGTCAATTTAGTTTTAATTGTGCTTGACAATTGTCGATAATCATATCGATAAACGTACTAATTAATTTATAATATAAAATAAAATAATACATCTGTAAAATGATTAACTCTAAAGTAGATTAAAGTAATCCTATTCTAAATTGTTCATCTACTTTACCCGTTGATAGAATTAATAAGACCACTGCGCGTCTTAATAGCGACCCTGAGTCTACAATGAGATATACTGATTCAACTTCTTCCAGTGAGAGTGAGGTTACCCTGTTGGATGATGCTCCAGCACTTTCACCATTTGGTGAAAAGGTTGTAGAATATATTGCCGGATTTGTAGTCCACAAGTTACTAAAAAAAAACGATGTGACACGTGTGTAACAGCTCTACTATCGAATTCAACTCAGTGTAGCCTGATTCGGCAAAAGGACAAGGGTAAATTAATATATCCTTCCAAAGATACTATACCATACCATACCATATGCACCGCAAGTGAAACGGAGCTTAAAAAAGGTGTCCAGGGAACTAAAGAAAGAACTCTACGAGCTATCTGATGCCCCAAGTTTGTACAAGGTTAAAGTCCCTTCACCTTTTTCACAGAATAGAAAACGAAGACGTGAATCACCTTGATGAGCTGACTTATGCTGTTGCACAAACTTACTTAGACACAAGAATTGCATTCATCAGAAAACAATCTAGTAAAAATAACTCAAATAAGTACGTTTAAAAAAAACTTATACACTTTAAAAGCTAATAGATACAAATCACATTAACAATATTTTTGGTCATCAGTTGGGATTGGGACCCAACCTTCAGAAGTCCGTTCTGTTCTACTGTTCTTATAACTAAACCTATAGGAACACTTTAATGAGGGTTCGAATCATAATAGTTTTAATTTAGTTAGTCGATGGTTTAGAATGAAACACTCACAGTATCATATTCTTGAAGTTAGGCGAGTTATGTTATTCCTTCTATTACCTAATCTCTGCTCAGTGGCTGAAACCCGGACCCAAGACTTAGGTCGTAGGGCTGAGTGGAGTAAGGTTAAGGCAGGTGGAACCAGTTTTTATTTTTTACTATGGCGCTGTGGAAAGTGTTTTCTAACAAATGTTTTGTTATTCGATAAAAAGTGATTCTATTAATCTATACAGTAAATACATTTTAAGATAAGATAACTTTTTATTTCACACCACATAGATTAGTTACAAATTCGTTTAAAGAAAATTTCAATTTATTTCACTATGCCTATAACTAAGTCATAGTAGAATCAAATAAGTAGGTACTCTAACTTAAGCCCCGACGCCCCGAGCGAGCGATAATAGGCTAAGTCTTATAGTATTACAAAAAAATACTTAGTGGTATACTAAGTTTTTTTTTATTTTCTTCGAGTTTTATTTTTTACTTTTTAGTCATTGGCATATTGGATGCCTTCGCTGCTTTCTTTCGAAAACCGCTGCTTGCATCAGGTTTGTATTCTTCTGACTGCAGAGCGCATCAAGTATGACAAATCTTTGAAGCAGAATCATAAGCCCATTGTATCAAACCCCTAATATTTATACATTCTTAGTATCATACCAAAGTGTAAGCTCTATAAGATTTTAAACTTTGTTGCATTTTTAAACTAAACTCCACAATTTCACGGGATTTTATGCAACTTTCACTTGTTTAAAAGGTAAAAATAGTATTTTATTGGCGGGAAGGTAAATACCATTTTTACCTTTTAAACAAGTGAAAGTTGCATAAAATCCCGTGAAATTGTGAAGTTTAGTTTGAAGTGAAAGCTCATTTACTGCTAGATTCTACCATTGGAGGATTTTATTATACCATTGGAGGAATTACGGCCTGTTTCACAATGTCTTAGGAAGTTCTAGTTAGTGTTACTTACCGTTTATAAACATATTCTATGTTTCAATTATTCGTTTAATGGTTTGTGCTTATTTAAACATGCCCATAATTATTGTTTTGGTAATAAAAATAAAATAAAAACATTTTGCATAAGATTCGTTCATTCATTCGTTCAACACATATCGATAGAATAATATCGACACTTCCACGCACTAAATGTCAATTACTGACAAGACAAACTCCCCCCACCCCGCAAAAATTGGTTGATGATGTTTTCATACATTCGCTCTTGCGTTTCATATCCAGTGGTTTATTCATCCAAGCTTATCGCTTATTATTGTGTTTGTGTGCAGCCTACCATTCTAAACGTTTTGGTGGAATGTATACTTATATGGTAAATCAGATTATTAAGTTTAAGATTTATAAGTTTTCCATAGTCAAATGCACTTGACAAAGTGTTCCAATATTTATGTGTGATCTTTCAATTAAAAGGTTATTTGGTTCTTTGGTATTTATCAATAGTTTCAGATTCTTTTGTCGTTGACGATTTAAGGAGTAATAGTCCCCCTAGCCGATTTCGACTACGGTGGCCAGTCACAAGGACCAACCGACTGCGCGGG